>KK117314.1:116588-154753 GCA_000611955.2 Stegodyphus mimosarum | reverse complement strand
AAAAAAAAAACAGAATGCGACAATCCACGCTCACTGAGTCCGAGCTGAGTAATTCCCTTGCTGCTGAAGCGAACGCGAAAAAAATAATCTGGCGCCCACAAAGAAAAGAGTGGGAGAAACAAGTTCAGCGCATTGGATTGGCTGGTCAAGCGGCGAGTTGGGAGAAACCGCAGGTTACTGGATTCGAAGTAGTTGGTAGTTGGCGGTTAAACACGATGCAATTGGCGAAAATCGCTGAATTGGCGAAAAATTCTAAAATTTCGATAAAAATCACTAAAAACACTTGAAAAAGGAAAAAAAATCGTAAAAAATGGATTACGATCGTAAAATCGTAAAGACAAACGCATTTTTGTAAAAATTACGAAAAATTCGTAAAAGTTGGCAGGTATGATTATTACACGCCAGTGTGTGATCGGCACTAGAGGTAAAATTATTTCTGCATTACAGGTGACATTTAAAAGAGAAATAACAATACAAATTATTTTGGTATGAATCTCTATCACAAACAAATGGATATATTACAAGATAGTTACAATATTAGCGCAAACTGCATATTTCAGAATGTTATTCATGTATGACCTTTGCGTGAAATGAAACTTTGTTTCCATTCCAAACCACATACATTTACAACTAGTTTCAAACCTTCACTCCATGCCAATACCAACAGATTCAAAATGTAATGCTGCTTGAATTTGAAAATAAACAATAAGATGTTGCTTTTCCCACATTAGCATATGACTAGTTCCTGATACATCACACCACACCATGTGCAAGGGCGTGATTGCCTTTTCAGCAATAATGTTAATCTGCCAGTGCATGATCAGCAACAAATGTGTTGAGCATCATTTACTTACTAGTGTCATAAGTTACAAGCATTATAGGGACTATTCAGATCTGCATAAAGAGGTATAATCATGAAAGGATAACTTTTATCTTGCTTGCAAATTCATCAAAATTTATTATATTTTCCACAACATAAAAAAATGACCTAAACTTTTACGCCTAACATGGTAAGCCTATAGTATGTTTACATGCAACACTCCAGCAAGGTTAAAAATAACACCGAGTGCTTTTTTGTGTTTGTTTAACTCGCTTCAAGTTAATGTGAGCTTTTCTGGGGAAGCGGAAAGAAATATTTTTATCTTAATACTAATCTATACTGCTAATATCTAATATACCTTAATACTGCTAATAACTTATACCACTTGTGATATGCCGCAAAGAAAACTGCAATGTCAGGACATAGACGGTTCTGTGTTTTTATGGATAATAATGTAATCCATATAGAGCTAAACAAGTGAAAAACCAAAAGCAGAGACATCCAGGGAATTCAAATTTTCAGATTTAAATCCAACATAAAATCTGATATTAAGAAAAGCAGTTGCAAGACACCTTTCTCCAAGGACTTTTGAAAACTCTCCAAAGACTTGAAAATATTAAAATAATATACACCACTCAGTTAAAGTTCATTCAAATTTGTTGAATAGTTTGAAAAGTTACATTTCTTGTGAAGTTAATCTTAGATATCAGAATATGGTACACACTTATAAGAAATATACAACCAGCCTTTTAGATTAGAGAAAAAAAATTGTACTCAGGAAATTCAGTAACTTGACATTTTAATTAGAGAAAAAGAATTAAATTTATACATTCGGAAATAAAAATGAGTTCAGATACTTTTAACAAGAAAACATTTTTGCCAGTAATTTAGTTAAAAAAAAATTACATACTGAAACAAAATCAAAAATTAATAATAAAATTACTTCAAAAATTAAGATTGAAGGAGTACTCACTTTATCTAATGGAAAGTCCTCCAAGTTTGTACTACTAGGAGTAGATGCAGTAGTCTCTGACAGCTTTGTGCTATTGTCTTTTCGTGAAGGAATAGTAATGCTGTGATTGGCAACAGCTACAAGACGGAAAAGATCTCATAAAATTTTTTAATTAAACTGTTATTTTAAATTTGCAAATTGAATTTTCAAGCTTTAGTACAGGCTCCTACACAATTCATTAAAAATATTATCAAACAGCAGCAGCCACAGCATACCCTGGAAAGGGAAATAATACGAAAACAAAATTTACATCTTGCCAAAAGATGTTGAGAAAATCAGTTTAGGATAATTAAGTAGTTTTGCTAATAAAGGAAAAAGAAAGTAAAATCACAGCCACAAAGTCATACATTAGCAAAGCCCAACCCTTTTTTAACAATAGTAAGAAAAGCAGAATAATTTGCACAGATAAACAGGTAGCATATTTCAAGATTTTGAGAAAAAATATATTAGCATGATAATACTATATAAGTGTAAAATGTATTAACATGATAGATTTTTAATGATAGCCATGAAAAGGAAATTCAGACATCGAAAAAGTAATACAATAAACAAAATGGTGATTATCTAGGTGACACACTCAAATTTATTTAATCAGCACATACTTGAAATAAAATTACTGCAAGATACAAAAGTACGAATGAAAAAAATCAAATATACACAAGAACAAACTAGAAATTATTTTAAAATTTGAAAGGAACAGTTTAATTCTGAAACTCTAATGAAGAACAAGAAAAGACTAGTCCACAAAAGTATGAACTATAAAAAAAAATTTAAAAGGAGGCGAATATGATGAGCAAATTCCTCAAGAAGCAAAGTGACTGATTACAAATCATAAAAAAATAAATTAGGCTTCTTTTAGTAACACTAATATTCCAAAATGAATAGCACAGAAAATGCTCCCAATAAAAAATAAATTTCTCAAAACAGAATCAGAAGCAAAAAACAGCATCAAGAGAAAATTTAATTCTTACATGTAACTCACTTCATGAAATAAAATCCCAAAAGATTTTTAAAGATACTTAAAACAAAGTAGAAAAAATATATACCACTTACCAGAGAAAGTTTTTGGCAAAGATGAAGATAAAGGTGCCATATCTAGGTAACCTTCATGCTGTGCAGTTGACACAGGCGTTGTGTAATGGTCCCGTAATGGAGCCATGTGAATATAACCATCTTTGTTTTGATTCAAATCAGTGACTGATGACTCGAGAGAAGAACAAGATTTGTTGGCTCTTAATTCGGCATTAGCACCAAGAGGACTCATATTTATGTAACCTTCTATAGCGTAATGAGGGAAAAAACATTTAATTATAAATATAGTTTATAACAAAAAGAATAATAGCTATTCAACGAAGTTATATTTCGTTACCACATTTACACAAACATTCCCCCCCCTTTTTTTTCCAAATTTATCATCTGAAAATCAAGAGGGTAAAATTATGCGAAGAAATTTCTAAAGGACACAGTTACAGTAAGAATATAAAAAATGGTAAATATTTATGAATTAACTGCAGATATCACAATATTATTTCTTTATAAAAAACCTACATTCCAATATAAATACACAGTATTGTTAACATTGCAATATCTAATAAAATATCTTCATTTCTACTTCTCTATATCCTGACTGATGCCTGCTCTCATTGCTGCCCAGTGCTATTCTCCCCAGAAATCAAATCATATAATGCTGCTAGAAATGCTGTCTGTGTCACCTGCTTCAGCTTACAGATTGATGCTATTGTCACTGTTTAGTCTATCTTTCACATGCAATGATTTTCAGAACCATCAAGAGCATCAGATATCCCAGTTTACTTGAAACTCTCCATTATTACTGTGTGAGGTACTAGTGCCCTGTATGGACAGTGAGGATGCCAGCAGCAGCGACATGCACAGAAAAACAGCAAAACAAATCACGCAGAAAACGTTAAACGGTTTAAAAAAATAATAATAATAAAAAAAAATATGTGCAAGCAGTGTACGTAAAATATAGTTATTGTCTTGTATTACTGTGAATAAAAACATTAGAAAAATATATGTATATGAATGACAAAAGAACCCACAATCATCAGTCATGAGAAACTGGTGTCAGAAAAGTGAAATAGAATAATGGCATCATAAGGTGAAATAAACAAGAAATATCAAGTTTTGTGTACTGCATGGAAATAAAAATATTATGAAGTGTACAAAGACTTCAAAAGATATGGGTTTTATTTTGTTTATGCTAAAATGGATAAAATAAAAACATTTATCAAAAAGTACACTGAAAATTTATTTAGCATTACTAATTGAAAAAGAACCATATAAGCTACATTGAATTATGATTATAGGAAATTGTATTTTTGTTTGATGATGAAGAGAAACTTTAAACAGATATTGAAAGTTCTGGGGATAAAATAATTTTACGTAAATCTAGAATAAATAAATAGCTATTTGAAATCCAGTCTGGAACAACAAAAAACAAACAAACTCAGATATACTGACTGAGTGAAGAGTATAAAAAAGTGAAAATCATCATGTTTGCCATACTAAATTAAGAGATTTCTAAATTTTATGGTGATGTCAGTCAATGGATAAGTTTTTGGAATCCATTCAAAATCACAATGCATGACAATATTACCTTTACAAAAGTAGAAAAATTTAATTCCTTAAAATTTTACATAAGTGAAACTGCTACCAATGTTACAGAAGACTTTTCAACATCTGAAGGAAATTACGATACAGGAATACAAATTCTGAATACTAGATTTGGAAGACGTGATGTTATCATAAATGCACATATGTGAAAACTTGTGAATATTTCTCCTATTTTTATCAATCAAGCAGTATTTTAAAATTAAAAAAAAAAAAATTATGACACCACAGAAATCTATGTTCAAAGTCTTTGTTTTTTAAATGTTAATCACAAAATAGCAATATAACAATTCCTGTTTTATTCAGAGTAATTTCAGCGGATGCAGAATTAATATACAGTCATAAGAATGACAGACATGTTTCAATATAAATAAATTTCTAGAATTCCTCAAAAAAGAATTACAAGCTTGAGAGAGAGCAAACACATTTAATGCAGACGATAAAATGGCTACACAAAGTGAAAAGTTTCAGTTTAACCCCAACAAGCCATTATGAACAGATGCAGATTGTTATCAGCAGCAGAGTGAAATATAAACAACTGATTAGCAAAAAGCCTTTCGCCATAGCCTCACTGGCTACGACATGTTTATTTTGTGAGTTACTAAACCCCAACGCATGAAATTCTTTGGATATTGACTGAAATTCTTTGGATATTGACGTACGCTTGAAAAAGAGAAAAACTAAAAGGACAGGGCAGGTGTTAAAAATGCTTTGGCAAGAGGCATATAGTGAAAGATTGCAGAATTATGCAGTAAACTTCATCACACATATTTATGCAATTCTGAAAAGCAGAATTTGGAAATTGATGCACGATGCAGTAAAATAGAAAACGTTTACTTAAACAAATATATCAACTGATGCTTTAACAAGTTTAAAGTGCAAGTCTGAAAAAAATAATAGTTATTTTGAATCTTTCATTATGGTACATGTAGAATGTGATGACAAAATGTTAAACGTCATTGATACTGCCATACAGATCAGTATCATAAAGAATACTGTTGTACCAATATATAATAATATAAAGGTTAATATAAAAGATCATTATTAAGGTTAGGTTAGGTTATTCAATTATGGCAAAGCACACGAGGGCTATCTGCCTAAGGGGAGGCATGCCTTCGTGGAGGACTTTCTAAGGGAAACTGGCTCGTATACACGTTACACATGGGGAAAACCAAGAAAACGCCCATGCAGCCAGCCCGTTCGCGGGATTCGAACCTCGGACCGAACTACCAGTGTTCAGCGTCTTTACCGCTCGGCCGCTGGTGGGCAGGTAATTTTGAAAGTTGAGTTAATATTCTGAATGCTGATGAAATACTACGATCTCGTGAAGATATTTTTGTTACTTTTGGTGAAAATAAAGCCATTTGGAAAACTTATGATAAGAAGTATTCTTAAACTTCTGTGTGAATATTAAAGTAATGAAATATGTCAACATTTTTAACATTATTTTTTATCATTCTTATCACAGCATTTCCACTAAGGTGTTGGTTATCTTCCCATGATACCGACGCTCTCACATCTAGTCAGATTACTTTGATAATGTTTCATACAAGATGGAATGTCTCAATACCTGTTACAAAATGTCTAAGTGCCCAAACAATTGATTTATATCAAATAAATTATACTTCCATGTTAATGCTTGTGAACAGCATTCATCTATACCACACCAAATAGCTTTCTTTCAGCTAAGTACTGTCACTCTATGCACATTCTTCATTTTAATAGCTATTTTATTTGAATAAATGATTTTACTCCTCCAAGATCAAATAATTTTACTTACTTGGGTATAATATATAAATCAAACTTGTATCACATTTGAGCAATTCCCTACTATTTTTATTCAAGATTACTTAAAACACTATTATTCAGTTACATAATGTAACATAATGTGTAATTTTAGGTATTTAGCATCATTCCAACAGCTTATGATTTAAAAATTCATTCCCATATTTAAATCCGAGAGATTTCTATAAATATTACTCCCAGGTTCCTTGTTATAACAATAACACAGGCATTAGTTCCTTCTCAATACAGGTTATTACAATTGTATAACAACTGTATATCGATAAAACTAATTTTATAATTAGGTTTTGGTTATTACAACTGTATATCGATAAACTAATTTTATAATCAGGTTTTATTTTATATGTGGACTATACCAACAGGATATGAAAGAAATTTTCTAACTTTTACAGCCCGAAGAGTGTTAAAAATGTTGCTTATTAATTAGAGCAAATTTCTGATTAACAGGGTCAACACAGCAGACATCATCCATAGTTAATCCAAGGACAGTTAAAGCAACTTGAGCAAGAAGATTAACCCAAATTAATAGAAAAATATTGATAATTTGTTAATTTAGTTATGTAAATTAAACCATTAATCAAAAGAAAGTGTAGAATAAACATAATTTTTAATGAAAAAATTAAGCACCATTTACAGAAGAATAATATTTAAAGAGCTTCAACACTGTCACTGAATTCAAACTTGAATTAACGAAGTTGATTAGAACAGTTTTTCTCCCTCCCCTTTGTTATATACACTGTTTATGTTTTCTGGATTACATACAGTTAAATTACGCAGTATAACAGACAGAAACTGTTCCTAAAAATACCACCATTTACAGAGTACTTCTGTAATCAAATGCATTTCCTTTCTCTTTTCGTGTTTTTCATGGACAATTTTGTTTTGTTTTGTTTTACATTGATGTTTTGTGATGATAAATTTTCCCATCGCTCTGTTATAAACAAAATACAATGTATTGGGACTGATTAATCAGGTGTTGATTGTATATTAATTATTCATAATCTATGAGGTAACACTAGCAGTTTTGGGGAGAAAATGTCTTTTTGTAATTGCAAATACCCAGGATAATCTAGTGTGTCTGCTACAAATTTTATCAATATAATTAGGACACAAATTAGTACGTACAAATGACTAATAAAATACAAAATGCTTATAAAGCTTCTTCTAACTTCTTATGGACAACTTAATTTATTATACCCAATGTACGCAATTTTATTTATCCTTTATTTTACTGAAGGACATGGTCATTTAAGGTACTTATACAGTTAAGTGAAATATCCCTAGAAACTATAGATAATACTGCTAGATATCATACTAATCTTAGTGAAGCAATTTATTAATGGCAGAGTTATTTTAAACTTTTAATCTTTACCCCCACCACAAAAAAAAAAAAAAAATATTACAGCGCAAAAACAAGAAAAAGGTGAAATTTACTGCCAAAATTGAATCATGTTTATCTACATAACCTGCTACATAAATTTTTAAACATCTATTTTGTAAAGTCATTCACAAATTACTCTACAGTAAAAACTCAAAATGTGAAATTTTGAACTTGCTATGAAAAATATTTAAAACAGTACTTCAAAATTTAAATCCAACACTTTTATCATGCTTCACTTTTTTCCATTTATCATGCTTCACAATAAAACTCTAAAACTAAATACTGAAATGATGAAAGGATACATTACCTGTAGGAGACTTCATTTCCATGTAATCACTACTCTGAGAAACTGGGGGTAAGGAACTTAAATGTGATGATTCCAAAGAATTGGAGTGTAAAAACACAGCAGGAACAGTAGGTGCTGATGAGGACATTGGAGCCATTGGCAAATAACCATCATTATTATTGTTTCCTGCAATTGAAATATTATTAAAGATGAGTAGATTCTTCCCTATGTAATTAGTTAACACAATTAATATTCAAAGATAAGCAAATTAAATTCAAATACTATAAAAAACATATATATGAAATCCTGACTGATATTGTCCTGACTGACAATATGAAATCCTGACTCGTATTTTATAGGAAACTTATTTTATTCAAAAGATTTCATGCAATTAAATATTATACTACACTTACCTTAAAATATGAGAATTTAAAGCACACAAGTCAGGCAGCAATTTTAAGTTTTAAAAATTGATGGCTAAGATATAATTTATTACATAACAACTTCACGAGATGGGAAAAAATTAATAACTATACTAATATTCAGCAGATTTTGATCATTACACTTGTTTAAAATTAATCTTCATTTCAAAATAAGGAATAAATAAGTTATTATTATAATTTAAGAAGCCCGAAATAAGTTTTCATTATCCATTCATTTTCAATTTTATTTTAGCCAATATAACATATCCCTTCAATATGTTATTTTTTAATTCAAAAACTATAAACAATACAAAAATGGTATTTAGAAAATAAATGCAACAAATTTCAAAAAATTTTAACAGCATATACAACACTATCCATCAATTTAAAATAGAAGGGGGAAATTTATATCCAATACTTGCTTCTCACTACAAACAGAAATTAAGTGATAAAACTATAACTACAGCTAAAGTAAAATTTCAAATTTTCCAAATAAAATGCCAAAAGAAAGTAAAGAATTATACAAACCTACGGACATAGGCACATAATCATCAAGCTGTTCCTCTTTAATTGGAGGTTCTGTGTGAAGAGCGCCATCAGTAGGATGACTATGACAATAACGACTGTAAAAATAAAACTACTTCATGAAAATGTTCAAAAAATATTACATAAGAGAAAATATTGAATTTTATTTACACAATCAACTGTCAATTCATTTATTTAAATTAATATAGTACGAAGTCCGAGATCCGGACATCCAATACCTGGAATGCTCTAAAATCCAGACCTCAAAGCTACCAACAATTTTTTTTTTAGGAGGGTATGCTTTACGCATGCACATTTGGTTCCCCTTCCCCCAAAAGAAAACATGCGGAGAGTCCTGATTAATTTCACTTTGGCACTAAATAAAATATATCATTATTGAAGAAACAATCATTTTAGTATAGATTTGTGTGATCAATAATTTGACTCAGTAGCTGCATACTGCTTAGCATACATCTAAAAACGAAATATTCTACATAGAAATATCATTGATTTTACACCAACTAATATTCTATATCCCTGATGCCAATCTGGCGAATCATTATTTGGCTTTCATCATCACATGTTTATCAGCAGATGACAACTTAAGCAATGACTCATGCAGCGATGCCTTAACAATTTTTTTTTATATTAGTAATTGAAAAACAGAGTATGGTAAACTTTTCTATTGACATCATGCTTGGCGATGATTGCAGATTTAAGTTAAATGCAATAAATGTCGAGGAGGAAAGATTTAACAAAAATTTCTTTCCATATGCTATAAATAGATTTTGTTAATGATACTCATAGGCCAAAAGATTACATTTAGTGCTATTTGAACTAAGAATAACTGATTTGTTATTCACATAAACCCAGAATAGGCACCAGAGCTTGTACAGCTGCACCAGGCAGCAGAATTTAGTGAACAATTGTCGAGTTTCGTATGTTTATGTTCAACGAGCTTTGTTTATTTTATGTTTCGCTATTCTTTTCACTCTTTTCATTTAAATTCGTGCTTTCTGTGTTTATTTTTGATTTAGAAAAACTGTTTTTATCACATTAAAATTAGGCTTGTTCGACGCAGTAATATGTCTTAATGATGGTGTACAAAGCTGCGGTCAAGTAATGGAACTATTAGAAATGCAACCAGAGTTATATATGGTAAAGTGTCTGCAGAAAATAGATTGTCTTAGAATTCATGAGGCCCTGTTCACTTACCAATAGCTTTCTAAAATAGCTAGAAATAAAAATAAATTTATAAAACCAAAAACAGCTTGATGTAGAAATGTCAGTTCCATATAATTATGGTGCGGGAAAATATCAAAATGACATTTTTTGTAAATTATTAGTGTTTAAATGGTGTTTTCGTTTTTCTCAAAATGCGTTTTTCTTAACTTTCGGTACACTTTTCTCGAAAACTATTCAACCTGGAAGGTTCCAATTTCCTACAGTTGTTTATCATTACTATTTCTTTGAAACCATGCAGGATATAAAATTTATGAGCATTAGTATTGGATATATTAATAATTTACACAGTCCAGTCACATTAATGTGACCACCCCGTACTTTCCATGTCAGAGTTAAATAACCAATCACAGAAGGCAGGTGGCAGCACAGTGCAGTTGAGCGTATATAAAGGGTGTGTGAGGGCTTCGGAAAACATTTCAATCGTTGGCGTAATGCAGAAACGAAGCGATTTATCCGAGTTCCAAAAGGGCATGATCATTGGCTTTCGGGCCAAGGGTGGAAGCATTTCCGAAATGGCTGAGTTTGTGAACTGTTCGCGTGCAGCCGTGGTAAAAGTGTACCGTGCATGGCAAAATGGGACTGTCCAAAATCAGCGACGTGGCAAATGTGGTGCACCACGGGCCATAGATGACAGAGGCGAACGACGGTTGCGGAGATGCGTTCGGGCAGATAGACGGGCTACCGTTGAGCAACTGACCACCAAAATGAACCAAGGGGCTACCAAAAGTGTCTCCCAAAGTACTATTCAGCGAACATTGCTGCGTCTGGGCCTCCGAAGCAGACGCCTGGTTCGTGCACCTATGCTGACTGCTGTTCATCGACGGCGAAGGCTAGAATTTGCACGCCAGTACAGCAGCTGGACGTCCACTGAGTGGCGACAGGTTGCGTTTTCGGATGAATCGCGTTTTATGCTCCATCGGACAGATGGACGTTGGCGTATAAGGCGTGAAACCTCTGAAAGGAACCACCCTGCAACCATTGCCGGAACGGTCCAAGCTGGAGGCGGGAGCATTATGGTCTGGGGAATGTTTTCCTGGCATTCTCTAGGTTCACTGATCATTGTGGAAGGCACAATGGATCAATACAAGTACGCATCTGTCCTTGCGGACCATGTTCACCCCTACATGCGCATTGTTTTTCCTCAGGATGATGGCATCTTCCAGCAGGACAATGCGAGGTGCCATACAGCTGCCAGTGTACGTGCGTGGTTCGAAGAGCACCAGGATGAGTTTACCGTCCTCCCCTGGCCAGCAAACTCACCTGACTTAAACCCAATCGAGCATCTGTGGGACCATCTCGATCGAGTTGTTCGCGCCATGGATCCTCAACCGCGTAATCTAGCGCAGCTGGCCACGGCATTAGAGTCGGCATGGCTCAACATCCCAGAGAACACCTTCAGGGACCTATGTGACTCTCTTCCTGCCCGTCTCGCAGCAGTCCGCTCTGCGAAAGGTGGTTATTCTGGCTTTTGACAGATGGTCACATTAATGTGACTGGACTGTGTATTAAGTACATACTTATTGTATCTTAACACTACAAAAAATTAAACAAGCTTCATCTCTAAAATTTATAAGAACGAATGACACATATATAAAATATATATCCAGATGCAAAAGGTCTGTAATACTTGTGGAACTTCCTAGTATTATTTCTTTTTCTATAAGTTTTATGTAACAATGATAGTTTAAATCTTGAAGAGGGAAGCTTTAAATTGCTTTACACTCTGATCAGCAAGGCTGTATATATACACAGCTCAGAATACCTTTTGTGACATCTTTAAGAAAGTGTACATACATATATGTAAGATATAATAAAATATGATACCTGCTTTAAGAAATAATTGGAGACCTCTAAATTAATGACTTCAAATTTAATGCTCTCCCCCCAAGTTCATCCTTTCTCCAAAATTCAAGATCTTTCCAAATTATATAACATTGCTTGAAAAAGGTAACTAAAACCAAATTTAATCAATCACGGCTTAGCTTTACATATGCACTTATGAAGTATAAATACTGAGTCGCGAGCAATTACGCCTTCCTTTTCTTCTTGGCTTCTACCCTGTAAACAATTGTATGCCACTATGCTTCCCTGCCTGAAATGACATTGTATCTTTTTCCCTGTTGCATAAAAATTTATTGTATTCGACAATGATTGAAAAGTAATTTGTTTGTCAAAGAGATGACTTGAAATGTGTAAAAATAAAGATGGTGATTCTTCAATCCATTTTTAACTACGTTTTATTCCTGACTTTTCCACCCAGTCATGTCTACAGCCAGAAGTACTAGATTTACGAATGCGTACTTAAAATATTACAAATATATATTTATTTAAAAAGAGTGTATATGAAGAGTATCATGAAAATGAGTAATACATACATTATATATATATGGATCTTGAAATATGTTCAGAAATTTAAGTATATAAATTATATCGAAACTATTATATAAACTAAAAACTATATAAATATGTTAAAAGTATATTAACTCAGGCATAAAGTATCATGGGCTTTTCACATTAAAATCAAGAAAATACCTCTTTCTCATGGCCATTTTAGGAAATTTGGGCTTTTTAAGCAAAACCTTGTGCTATCAGAGGATTAACAAACACAGCCTTGGAACAATTTATGCTATTTATTATACTTTGAACTGGTACTATTTTCTAAAATTAATTAAAATATTTATTCATAGAGCTACATATTTATAGTAGGATGCAAAACTTCAGCAGTTGCAATTTAAACGGCAGCTGAAAACATTCCACTATACATAATCGATTAACTCTCGTTAAAAACTAATATATTCCCATCTATCTGTAGAACAATGAATGCAACTGGTAACTATCATTATAAATTCTATTTTTAATTTGTACTCAATCATGAAACTAAAAGACATGATAGACATTGAAATGGAAGACCACTTCATTTCTAATTCTGATTAAAGTCAGCGTTTACTCATTGACTTTGAATGATGCAAGGGACCTGTATATAAGTACCAATTCCTAATGAATTCAAATTACACGAGATCTTCAGAACTGAATGCTTTCATGTTTTCTTTTCTCACAAGACAACAAAAAGCAATGAAATATTTATAATTTTCTATCTATTAAGTATTAAAAGAAAAGTACACTTCAGGTAACTGAAGAATTCAAATGAAATTATATCTGGTTGTAATGAAAGTTTTCTGCTTTTCGAAAAACGTTAATAAAGTTAGAGGGGGAAAAAAATCACCATCCAAATCTATGATTTTCTGCAAATATTCTGGTAGTTTTTCAAAGCCTTTGGCTCAGAAACTTGGAGGCTACGTGTCTAAAAACAGATCAACCTCATTTCGAACGTTCTATGCACATATTGCACTACCAAGATATAGCTGCAGGTGCGAAAAGAGGTAGAAGTCCGAAGGAGCAATATCGGAGCTATATGGTGGGTGTGGCTAGAGTCCAGCTGGTACATACAGACACATGTATCTTGACAGAACATTACTCTTTCTAACAGAACTCTGATTTTTCTCCTTGATAGTACAGTCAACATGGACTAGTGTCTCACTGTACACCTTACTGCTGAGCATTTTACCTTTTCCAGATACTTTTTGTGGATAATACCATGACAATCCCACCAGAACATGTTTTTTGTCACAAAACAAATCATGTCACAAAACATGATTTTTTGTTAGTCAAATTGCACTTTGCAATGCTGCCACTGGGTACAGACCAACCCCCTTCTCAGCCTGTGTTGCTGAAGAAAATACACTTTCATCACAAGTGATAATCCAGTCCAGAATTTTGTACTTGCATTGATATTCGAGCAGATTAGTGTAGGCCCAAACACATTAGTCCTTATCTGCTTGAGTCAGCTCATGTGGCACCCAGCAACTGAACTTTTATATCAAGTTTATGAGATGTATAGCGTGACTAACGGACACTGCTTCTTGAGTGTCAGTCCTTGTTTTTGAACTTTCGCTACCAAACCTTCGCAGTGCCATTGATATAACATTAGTACCTAAAGCTGTACACATGATTTGCTGGCATGCATTCTGTAGCTGACTTTTTTGCAACAGAACTGGAAGTAAATGATGGCTTTCGTCTCATAGCATGATCGTTCGATTTCAGACTCCTTGTACTTAATGATAACAATTTTTTTTAACAAATACAATGTTCTAAAACAAGTCTCTTCCTTTCAAATGCCAGAAATCATTTGACAAAATACTATTAAATGGCAACACGAACTGCTTGTGCAGACAATATATGTGGTGGCAGGAAACTTTTGATAAAACCCGATATTTAAAATATACTATATGGAGTCACTTCATTTTCTGCAACGCATATATTAAGATTTTTTTTATCAATTTTAATAAATAAACATTTTTAAACAATAATATTTTAAACTACAATAATACTTCATATTTTAAACCCACTGAGCTATAAAAAGAAGGTTAAATGTCAAGGATGAACTATATGAGAAAACAGTACCCAAATTTAACTGTTGTTCAAATAAAAATCAACTTTAAATAAAATCCCTTAATAGCAGAATATGGTACAGAAATCCAGCAGTGAGAATACATTTTAGGTATTTCAGCTCATTTTAAAATCCAGGGTTATTTCGAACTAAAACAAAAATAATAATTTTCAAGAAAATTTTACTATTTTAATGCGATTTGCACATATTTTTGCAAGTGGAAATTAAATACTTTTAAGAACGATCAATGAAAAAAATCAAGGACCTATCAGCAAGTAGGAAATGAGTAAAGTTAAGGCAATTATCTTCAGTTTTGTAATTTGTAATAATAAAATAAACCTGCAATGTATGATGCATTATTATTAAACCTAATCTAATATTAAACTTAATTATAAAACAAATTCAAGCATAAAATCAATGTCATGATTTTTTTTCAAGTAATTAGCATTAAACCATAAAATTTCTTGAAGCATTTATATTTTACACATATAATAGTCCTACATATCTTAAAGATTAGCGACTTTTTATTTAAATTTTACTAACAGTTACCTTATTATTTCTTTTATACCACATTTCATCATGTACTTGTTCAGTCCATCCAAAGGTTTATGTCTAGCATTAAGTTAAAAAGAAAAGTAAGATAATCAGCGTGACTCATAACAGAAGCTTGACTGCAGACTCTGGCTGCTGTTTAAAGAGCCACTGATCAGAACTGACGCGAAAGCCTGAGAATGATACAGTTGGTAAGTGTTGAAAGTTGGCTGCAGTTTATCTGACACAGCATCATAGCTTCATGCAGATTTGCTGGAGTGGTTACCCAGTTAATATAACAGTAGCTTATATAAATTTCTAATATGCCGTTGAAGCATCAGAGGTGATAAGTTGCTTTGTATTATTTAAAGTCTCATTAGTTGTAAGGAATAATGTTTTATGTTAATTTTTACATTTTTGTGTTACATCGTACATACACAATAAGGATTAAGGAAAGGTGATAACTTAAAATATAGATAACTTTTAGGAGATGCAGTTAGTAACAAATAAATTATGTAGATAGATATCCTTAGTCTTAATAGATTTAAATTGTTACAATTACAATTTTTTCGTCATTTCCAAAGAATATATCCATTAGAAAATCAGAGAACATTTTACAGCAGTTATAATTTATGATATTGATTCTAAAATGGTAGTCCTGTAATTATATATTAAAAAGGTATAAAGCATCTAAGTTTTGTAGCTACAACAAAATATTTATGCACTTTTTTAAATTGCAAATTTTCCAGATATTTTTAGGTACTTGCACCAATTTCCTTCTCTTTAGCATTTTTTCTAAGTTTATTCATTTCAATAAATAAATCAATGTTCCCACTATGCTCTGCTTCATTGCCTAATTTGTTAATGTTTCAATAATATAGTTCAGAAGAATAATTTTCTTTTATAAAACCAATTTCTTCAACAAGTTGCCTCTTCATTTTAAAATTTTCTGGTTTGAACTGCTTGTACTTACAATGCATAGAAGAAACTTAATTTTATTTCTTTAATAATATGAGTATTGAGAAATAAATATGAAATGATACAAGGTCAGGACCAGAACCAGTGTGGCAGAATTTTTAGCATTCAGTGATGCACCAAACAACAAAATTTAAAGATGGAAAAAATTTTACAATTTTGGGCATGCACCGAGGTATGTATTGTGACATATAAGATTAACCTTTTAATAAATTGTTGGTTTCTAATTTCTTCGCTTGCTTCAATGCTTATCTCTAGTGGAAACATAAGAAAATAAAGGAAAGATAAGCATATTAAGATCAAGACTTCTGGTATCAAAAGGACCAAATTCAAATAATTTTGTTTTTCCTGTTTTCTCAAAAATTCTTCAAAAGATAAGAAATTCATCACAAATTTCTTAACATGTCCATTACATTTCATCACATTTTTTCTGGAATTGCAGGTCTATAAATCTTGGCTTTAAATGCTTCTCAACCTTTCGAGACGCTAGGTCTAAAATCCCTAGCAACTCTGCAAGAGCAAGAAGCTAGAGGAATTTTGAGAAAAAAAGTTCAGAGAAGAAAAATGTAAACAGAATTTAAGAAATAGCTGAAACATAACAGAAGACAAATAAAATTAATTTAAAAATAATTACAGTAACTTTTTCATTTTATTTTAAAAGTGTATCAGGAGCTGTGTTTTACATTTATAGCATTTATTGTTTCGTTTATATTTCAGAATCAAAATATTCCCAAGTCACAAAAATGAAAAGTAATATCACTTTAAAATATGGCAGAAGAAAATAAAAATTATAAAATAATGCTAAAATGAAGGATTATTAAAAATAATAATAAATATGAAACATTAAAAATAATGTTTCATATTTAATATAATTATTTTTATGATATTTATCAATGTTATTATGTTTGTAAAATTGTCCAAAAATTTGCAAATCTTCAAATAAAATACTTTGCATACATAAAGATAGGTACTCTTGTTATCGGGAACGGATTCAGAAATGTATGTTTGTATGCATGTGTGTATGTGTCTATGCACATATATGTGTGTGTATACACATATACATCCATATATACAAATATATTTCTGAACCCGGTACAGAAAAGTACCAAATAGATCTTGAAACTGCCAATATGTTGATAAGTAGTTGACTTTAGCATCACATGATAAAAGAATTCATATTTCAAAAAAGAAAGTTTTTTGATGTAATATTTTATAAATTCTTCATTCAAAAAAGAAAGAAATAATTGCAAAATGTTTATGTTTCAACCATGGCACATGTCGTGCCTAAAACTGGAGCATCCATTTGCTTAAGTGGTTGTGTAGCATGCAATGACCATGATATATATATATATTATGTGTGTGTGTGTGTGTTAATGCACTACTTAAAAATATTCCTGCAAACTGTTAATTCACACTCAAAATGGCAGTCATAAAAAAACAGATATAAATGTCAGATACGTAAAATTAATGATCTTTTGCCGATTTTAGCCAAAATTAAGGTCTTTTATGGACCAAAAATTGTTTCCAAAAATCTAAGGATTTCCAGTACTTTTAATGATGATAGAAATCATGTATAAAATACTATCATCAAAATAAAAACTGACTTAAAAGAAACAAGAGCAAGCTAAAAATTCCACAAGCTTATTACATTAAGCTATGTATTCAAAGTCAGGCTCATAAGCATTCATATGTAAATAAAGCTTCAGAAAAGATGACCATTTCCCCGAATATCGATCAAGGACATAATTTTCAACTGCATACCTTTTTAACAGTCAAATTTGAAGATAAGCATGTTTCAATAAAAATACTTCAAAGTCTTCCACAGAGTAAATCTTCTGATTATGGAAAAAATTATAAATGAAAAATTTCCCAAAATACAAAAAATTTTCATATATGATTTCATATTGAACAAATGCATAGACATCTATCATTTGCCATATTTATTCAGGGCTCTTCCAAGAAATATAATGGGCAGCAAATATAATGCTTCTACTTTCAATTAAATTCAAGCAAAATTAACACACTAGATGTGAGAAATGCAAAAGTATGTATTTAATAGATTTGTGCTGGACAGCAGGTATTGTATAAATAGAATAGGCATTGTACATGTGCATGGTGTTTGTGTTGCTAAACAATAAGTTCCATTATCTCTTTTAAGAGATGACGATTCTTCCAAGTTAAGCTACTTGATTTTAAGCTTAAAAACATACAAGTCATAGTTTTGTAACATCTGAAGCTCTTTTTTTTTTATTTTTTATTATGACCTTGATAAAATGAGTCATTGTAATGAAAAGAGTGATAAAGAAGTAAGTGCTGATGCACTGACAGATTTTCCATATGATAGTAATTCTGAAAGTTGAGACATCAGAGAAAGCACCAATGATGACATTGTCCATGTTCTGAAGTACTCAAAGAATTATTTCTAGCACTTCTTATGAAGAAGCAGATGAAAGATTATTGACCAACAATCCTCCAGTCCTTGGAAGATTTTCTGGGGTCATTCCTGAGTTAACTGATATGACTAATGTTCCCGAATCCACAGCTGATGCATCAAAGTTATTTACAGGTGATGAAGTTTTTACATATTTAGTCATGGAATCAAAGTTATTATCAAAATATCAATAAGTTTAAAATGTCTCGGAAAAGTATGAAATGGAAAGATATGATTACAGATGAAGAAATTTTTAAGGCTCATTATTTTCATGGGTCAAGTTCATTAAAATATACAAGGTGATTGATTACTGGTCAACTGATCTCTGCACAGATATGCCTCCCCCCCCCAAAAAAAAAACTATGCCAAGGCCAATATGGAAGCTTGGCATTTCAATAACAATCAAGACAGAAGAATCTGAACGATTATTAAAAGTCAGGCCTGTACTAAATTATGTTATTATTGAAACATTGTAATAACATTTACAAATCAGAGCAACATCAGGTGACAACATAATACCCTGGAGAGCATGATTATTTTTTGAGAGTTTACACTGCTGGGAAATTTGTAAAGTACTGCATACACATTACCTGAAGGTGATACAGGTTATATGTGCAGTTTTCAAGTTTATGCAGCTCAACGATTACATTGATCGAAATGATACTCACAGTTTTTCCATATACTGATATCTTCAACCATCAGTACATGAATAATTACTACAACAGCACAGATAACATTGACACCCTTTTCAAAAAAAGAATAGTGAATTTATAAAGCTATTTGGAAAAACAGAAGTTTACCAGTGTCTGAAAAAAAAAAATCTAGAAAGTGGAGAAACAATCCTTCATAGAAAAAAGATGTACTGATACAAGTTTGGCAATAAAAGAAGGAAGTGAGTCTTGTCTCTTCAGTCCATTCAGCACAAGTGAAAGAAAGCCACAATGTTGACTGTACAATGAAACAAAAAATTATATCACCAAAATAAACTGCAACAAGTACATGAAAGGAGTAGATCGGGACAATCAGTATTTGCCCTACTAACAGCAATTTGCATAAAACAGCTAAGTGGATAAAGTGCTTAGCTATGCATATGGTTAATTGTGCATTTTTCAATTCATATGTAGAATATAACTTTAAAAAGTCACAAAAATGAAATATAAGAAATTTCTGCATAGTACCGCATTGCAGTGGGTCACTGATGAACCACTTGAAACCAGCACTTAAGAACCACAGCCATCCACATCAAAGCAAAGAGTACCACAACCTGACCCCCCCCCCCCTGGCTGACTATACATAGATATGAGCAAACAAGCATTACAGAAGGAATCCTGGAAGTGCTGAGAAGGGAAAATATCACAGAGACAATGCCATATATGCCAGCCAAAAAAGTACAGAGTAAAAGATGTTTAATATGCAACTTCTACTGCATTCCACTTCACAGGCAAAAATACTTTCAAGATATCAGTGTTAACTGTACTCGTCATGAAAAAACATTTTCAGATAAATAATAAAAACTGTCCACTTTCCTTTTATTTTTAGTTCATTATTCTACATTTACCAATTAAAAAAAATAATCATACAGCATATATTTAAGTGTAAAATTAAAATGTTTTGTTGAGAAAAACAAAGTACTTATCAATTTATTGCAATTTTACTGAACGACCAAACTTCCGTGAAATCCTCGAAAATACTCCCACTACATGCATTAAGTCCGCAATGAAATGTACCTGCATTCATTGTGTTAAATATTATATTTGTAAATGACATCTTAAAACTAATTAAGCTAATAATTACTGAATTAAATATTTGGAACTTTTGTTTTCAACATATCAAAGAATAATTAACCTAAGCTTTCATATGAAAAGTTACACATTCACAAAAAGCCCGTTTTTATATCAATAATACATAATTACAATAAAAAGGATTTTTTACATATTTGGGTTCAAACTTTCAATAAGACTTCTGAAACTTAAGAGTATTTTAAAGCTACTCCAATAACTCAGTTTACAAAAAGTTATAAAATTTTGCTGAGCATATACAAAGTCTATTGCCTCCAAAAATGTTACTTAGAAAATACTTATATTAACTTACCTATGTGAAAAATCAGGCTGCTGAGAAGCTTCATATTCATCAATTGAAAGTGAACTTCCTGCACTATCTGTTGAGCAAGTAGCAGACACAGGACTAAATAAAAAGACATTTAAGAGTCGTGCTGATTAATGCCCAAAAATTTTATAATTTTCACATTGAAATTATTAACATGTTAAAAAAAGATCAAATATGTTGAAAAATTGTATAATTTATCAAAGAAATAAGCAGTGATTAAGACACACAATGTTTCTTTATATCAGTATCTGTTATAAACAGCTTGTCATTGTAAAAATGAAAATATAAAGAATAAATCAATCTTGCACCTAACAATCAGAAAATGCAAAACATGCAAATGTGCATAAAATATTTAAAATTTAGTATTGTTTGTTAGCAAAAAACATTACAAGGAATATTACTCTGTTACTAAAGAGATTTCTATTTATGCCTCTGGTCCCTTATATCTGAAGTTTAAATCTATATACTTTTTAGTGCAATGATATAATTCTATTCAATGGATTGGATGCCTAGAGGAAATATTGAATAGTTCGTACACATAAGTATTGAAAATCTACCTTACCGCTCCACCATGACAAAAATTCATCATAATCATATAATTAAAGTGACAGTTCAAAATATTATTACACATAACAAGCATTCAGTTTTTCTGCAGCTGCTTACATATGTAATGTCCTTTTTAGCAAAAAGAAGTCAATTCATCACTGAAAAAGTCAATTCAATACATTTTATGATAATTCTCAGCTTTCAACACTGCATAACATGACATAAGAAATCATGCATTAATTATCTTGCAAGCAAATCTTTAAAGGCAGAATGAAATAAAGATAATTTGAAGTATGAAACAGCCCTCAATGTAATGCAATACTTTGCCTGAAAAAGCTTTCGACAGACAGGTATGTCCACATACCTTTTCTTGAAGTTGGCTGAATCCCGAAGTCAAGGATTTTTTTTTTTTTTTTTTTTTGATTTTTTTTTTTTTTTTTTTTGTAAAACAGGATGAAAAACATGACTATTTCTTACTCATGGAAAAAGGTAACTAAAACATGCTACGTAGCTCTAATTAGTTTATAAAATATGACATTTTAATAAACAAACTAATTTGAGTTAGCTTTAATTAAGTTTTTTTTTTTAGGTGGAACAGTTTTAGGTGTAAGCCAGTCTGAGAAAGGGTAAATCAAAGTTAGCATATCGATTTCTTACAGAATGAAGATTATGATCTATGATCTGCATTTTCAATCATAATTTTTGCTTCTAACGATTCAAAAGGGGAAAACATTAATTTCTCATTAAACACCGATCTCAGATTTAAATAGAAAATATTGTTAAGTACGACTTATAAGCATTTATACACAGATATGAACTCAACATGTTATAAAGACTGATTTTTTTTAATCAGATAATACAAATATGAAATAAGCATATATTGTTATACATAAAATAATTAAAAATATTTTCACATATAGGCAATTTCAGAAGCTGGCAATAATAATAAAAAAACATGGTTGATACATATGAATGATATACTCTACCTTAAAGGGTTTTGTACAGAAGGAGGGGAATAGGAAACTGTACGTGAAAATCCACTGTGAGGCCTTAAGGAGTCTAGCATATAGCCTTGGGGGGCATAGTAACTCCTATGAATGGGAAAAAAATGCATACTAAGAAACTTAATTGCACTTACACTACATTGAAAAATCAAAAATAGTTTCAGAAAATACTGTATTATGTCATAGGTCAGTCTGAAAGTAATTCGCATCACATGAAATTAAGTGTTCAATAAAAAAATTCATTTTTTAAGGAATTTAAGATTTATGTACCACTAGTACATAAATTTGAAAAAAAAAATTTATAGTCTTAGGGGTTTTAGTAATAACTGTTTTGAAGACTAATTATTCAGGATAGTAAGCCAAAAACCAAATGCTGTTTAAAGTTATATTTAACCATAAAAATTAGAATGACTTTTAACTCTATATTTAAGTTGACAAAAGTAGATTATTAAAAATCCTGAACTAGGATGCATTTTGCTACTTCAATGAAAAGAAAATTCTAATATTCATATCAACAATGGGAATTAAAAGTATGCAAGAGGTTAAACACAGCTATACAGCCAGTCAGTTTCATATGTGCTAGATAGAAACAAAAAACGCACAATAAAATTTTCATTCAGCTTAGGAAAATTATACATTTTATTTTAAATATTTTTTTTTTACTCTGAAGGCTTACTAAATAAAAAAATTGAAAAATATATATTATAAATGGATTGCATATTAAAAGAAGTTTATCCACCAGGTTTAACAAAAACTACAGATATGAAATTATTAGATCAGAGGAAGATTCTCAACATTTCCAGTTTGTAGAACTTTTTGGTGGATTCAAATTTTCAATACTGTCTTAAGTCAATTACAGGCCTACCTAACAGTTACAGCATGCTGTTAATGAAGGTATGTTAATTCAATTAAAAAACAAATAAAATACTTTAAATTTGGCAGCAGCATTATAAAATGTAAATAAATATATGCTTTAAGTAACCATATCACTAATTAAATCACCCAAAATTAATAGGAAGGAAAAGTCCTTTTTCATTACACAGTTTTGGAAATCTTAAAATCAAAATTGGGCATGGCTCTAACATTTGCTATTCTACATGAACTTTTTTCATGGTATCTGCATTCACTGTCTTAAGAGCAATATTATAAATGCTTCAATAAGATTTCTTCTGAAGAAATAAATTAGAATGGAGGTCTGGCTCTGGAAAAGTCATGAATCCACACAAATTTGTCAAAATCACTCCCTCGAAAACAATTTTCAAATCAGCTGATTAGCTGTCAGTGCTATTAAAAATTAGTGATTTGTAGAGAACTTGCAGGATGATTTTCCTATTGTGAAATCAACACACTGATTGTCAGTTTCTTAAATCTTGTGAATGAAGTATCATTTCTAATAAAGTGTTGCAATATTTTGCAACATCCTTATTAGCCACCCATGGTGCCATGACAAGAAATCTGGAAACCACTGTATTAGATGCTTGATTTAAATAGGGACTGGTTGTTTTAAAATAGCAATTCCCAATTTGTAATGTGTGGCTAAATTATTACTAGTGGCAGAAAACAAGTAATATTTTTTTCAGTTTCAGTCTTTAAGAAAGTGTTACAATAAATGCTAACTGAAAATCAAAATATTCAGGACGGTTAAATTTGTCAGAGAATAAAAAAGCACAAATGTATCAGTACACACAAATGTAATCTATTTGGGAGATTTTTTTAATATGACTGTTACTGCCTAAAGTGGAAAATGTAATTACTTGCAACTAGCCCCAACAATATCAATTATATTGCTCGACTCTTTGTGCACTGTGTGTAAACTTTTTCTACTATGTCACTGTTTATCACATAAAGCGACTGCCAGCTAATCATTTTTGTAGAAATGAAAAAATGATCAAGTAAATTACTAAGTTCTTGTTCTTTACTAATGTGACAGTTTGAGAATGGAAATTAAATTTAGTTTGTGCTTTTGGAATTGTTAAATGTAAAGTATTACTTGCATAACTGTGGATGATAAATAGTTAAAAAATAGATAATCATACAGAATTGAAATTCTATGAGTAATTTGGCATCTGTGAGAAATACTTTATGGAATCTATAGATCTTTCAGTTAAGGGCCTTAATGAAGCTGTTACTCTGTTCAGAGACAGGCTAATCAATATTAAGAAAATTCCAAATAGCAGTTCTTTCCAGTGGAAAATATAATCCTTATGAATATTTAAAATATGGACTTTAAGGAGAAAATGACCATACAAATCTTTTTTGTCTAGTACATATAGAGAAGTTTTATAAATGGAAGTCTAAAACTTTCACTCTATTATGTCACTTAAAAACCAATTTGAAATGTTTGTTACCCTTTACAAACAGCAAATTTATAGAAAAAGCATTCTCTTCCAACAGATATTTTAAAAGCAGTTACCATAATAAACTGGATGCTGTTCTTGATTTAAGACTTTTCCTCTATGCAATGCTGATTTCAAAAGGTTATGCTGAATAAAGGAAGCTCAAAGATTACATAAAAAGGTTTGACTAACAATTTAAAACTTTTTTACCTTCTTACTTAAAGTTGTTATTTAATATTTATTTTTAGATATACAATATGCTGCAGTATTATTTACACTCATGTTCATAAATTAAGGATAATGCAAAATCAGGCAAAGGAAGCGTTAGAAGCAAAACAAATTTGACTTATTTGTAAAGCTTATTTATTAAACAAAAGGTAGAGAGTAAAAAAAGATGCTATATGTTTGAAATTATTATAAAAATTAGCCATTTTTTCTCAATGGAGCAAATTACAAAAAAAACCTTTTTACAAAAAACCAATATTACATGGTTTGTATGATTGTTAATACATTGTATGTCTCCCAGATAATGCAATACAGTCCGTACAATGCCTAGACATGCTGAGTATCAAATTATCGATCTGATCTTGGGGGGTATTACACCACTCAAAAAGCAATGCTCTCCGAAGTTCCAGTAGATATGTAGGAGGAGGTTGACGGGCTGCAACTCGTCGGCTAAGCATGTCCCATACGTGCTCTACTGAATTCAAGTCCGGAAAGAATGCTGGCCAGTCCATACGGGTTATATCCTCCGATTGAACGCATTCGCTTACGATGTTTGCACGGTGAGGACGGGTGTTATCATCCATAAACACAAATTGTGCGCCCGTGGCACCCCGAAACAAACGTACATGTTGTTCCAGAATGACGTCCCGATAGATTTGGCTTGTCATGGTTCCAATTTGAACATGCAGGTCAGTTCTGGAACCCAGAATAATTCCACCCCAAACGAGCACTCCTGCACCACCGTAATGGTGTCGTTCAATGATGTTTTCTTGGTGGTAACGGGTACCTGGAGCTCTCCATATGAAAGTCCGGTGAGAATCAGACTGCAAGCTAAACTTGGACTCGTCGGAAAACATCACACAAGCCCACTGTTGCGGTGTCCACAATGCATGCTCTACTCCAGGCTAACCTCAGGCGACAGGGAGTTGCAGTAAGTGGAACCCATCTGACAGGTCTACGAGCATATAGACCAATCTGCCCTAAGCATCTGTACACGGTCTGCCTTGAAATTGTCGTACCAGTGGCTGAAGAGAGCTGACGAGACAGGTCTGAGGCTGTGCTCCGCCTCTTTCTTTTGGCAGTAACTGCCAAATACCGGTCCTCATTCGGTGTTGTAACTCTGGGGCGACCTGTGCTGTAACGTCTACTCACATTACCATCATCTTGGAATCATTGCCAAAGCCTGGAGATGACACTCTGGGCAATTCCAAGTTTGTCTGATACTTCCAGTCGGGTATGCCCACATTCAAGACGGCCGATAATTCTACCATGTAAAAAATCATCCAAATGTGTCCTTTGTATCATAACTATTCGGTTATTGCACTGAAATGCTTATAAAGTGCCTGCGAACAATTTTACTTCTTTGCCTGTATTCCTTATATATCACTCTCGTCATTGTGACGTACCATCGGTGTCATCTGGTTACTTCCTGAAATTTGCATATGATTCTTGAAGATGTGTATAGTGATTTTACAGGTGATATATTTATTTTAGAGTTCGATTTCTGCGTGACTCCGAATTATCCTTAATTTATGGACATGAGTGTACTTTGTGTTCAAGTCTGAAGCTTGTTTGCCGTATCATTTTAGTAAAGTGTATCGGGTATTAGCTTTTTCTTAAAGATCAAATCTTAAGTCTTTTGTATGAATGAAGTTATACATTAATTTCCTTTAAACTTAGAGGTTTAGCATTTAATTACTGTACAATAAAATTTGGAAAATGATTTTAACGTAGGTGACAATATTCAGTCGTCAATAAATTCATCAGTTCACTAGTTCTCATTTCCTTTTCACGAAAGCTGATTTTCAAAATATTTACAGTGCATTAAATATATTTTGGTATAAAAATTATATTTATTTGAAATACATAATATAACAATCTTTGTTTCATTATATTTTTTCAGACCTATACAATTCCAGTCTATTAATTTTATGGTATTAAAATAATACAACATTAAGATATATTGGGGGAATACTGAAAGAATGTAAGGTCATAGGTGTTAAAAGAGGGAGATTATGAATGCTCTGTAAAGTCTTATTAAGGGATACGCTAAAGGAAAGATAAAAACAAAATATGGATAAAGTGTTCAACATTTTATTTTTATTGGGGGGGGGAGGGTTGGTTGGTTGGCTTTTTATGGCACAAAACCTAGAAGGTTACTATGCGCCAAACGGATGGTGAGCGAGATACAAATGTACGAACATTACTGAGTACGAATTGTGATCGTATCTGTAATGCTGATGAAAGTATATACAGATGAGCGTGAGAAGTGCTCTAGCAACAGGTAGAGCAGGTTGTAAAGAAAAAAACTCAGTTCATATGATACAGGGAGATGCCTTTTAAAAACCTTATGAGATTGATGTTGGGGTTTCTTCCAATCAGATCTGTTGAGCTAAAACTCGTAGAATTTAAAAAATGATCCCATTTTTGATTAAAAATAAGACAGCAGGTTAAAATATGATTGACTGAATTAGAAGAGTATGAATTGTGATCGTATCTGTAATGCTGATGCAAGTATGCACAGATGAAGGTGAGGAGTTTTCTAGCAACAGATAGAGCAAAATATAAGAAAAAAGAACTCAAATCATATGGTAGAGAGAGATAGCTTTTAAGAAATTTATGAGGTTGATGTGGGGATTTCTTCCAATAAGATCTGTTAAGGTTAAAATGATGGTCACGTTTCTGATTAAAAATAGGGCAGCAGGTTAAAATAGCATTGACTGAAATAGGAGTGTCGCAAGTGCCACAAATAGGTTCCCTATCTCCTTTAAAGAGATGCTGATGTGTCAGTCTGCAGTGACCAATTCGTAGACGAGTCAGCAGTACATCCTCCTTCCGATTTCCTCTTGACTCCCAGTACTCCAAATTGGGTTTCACTTGCCTTAATTTATTCAGAGTGACATTTCCATAGTTCTTGCCACCTGGACAAGATCTTTGCTTTGATATAATTCCGTATGTCTGCAAAGGGGACCTCATTTTCGGAAGTCTATCAGCTGATTTTGCTGCGGCATCGGTGAGTTAATTGCCTTTGATGCCTACATGTCCGGGCACCCAGCAGTACGCAACAGAATAACCTGTTTTTCTCAAACGAAGGTGTACCTTTAATATATCTAAGACCAACCTGCTTTTCTCAAATGCAGGTGTACCTTTAATATATCCAAGACCAAAGGGTGGCTAGTATTTGTATTTATTGATTCAAGAGCACTCAGAGAATCAGAATAGATGATGAACTTTTTGTTATTCTGCTTAGAGATGAAGGTTAAGGAGTTCAAAATGGCTAGAGTTTCTGTCGTAAAGGCGGATGCAGCCTTATGAAGAGTACTAATCTTGATTACTTTATCACAAACAAAAGCTGCCCCGACATGATCATGGTTCTTTGAGCCATCAGTAAAAATTGCTGTATAGTTAGAATGACTGCTTCTATGCTCTAGGAAGATTTGTTGGTATTGGATATCATTGGTATTGTTTTTCTTAAGTCCTCCAAAAATGTCAAGCAGGTGAATATTCACTTCTTGCCAGGGTGCAATACCGAAAGGGTTGAAGCTTTTGGGATGCAGATCACTTAGGTTGAGTTTTTCGATCAGTGGGAGAGCACGGAGATCAAAAGGAGGGATACATGAAGGACGTGCTTGGTAGAGGCGCCAGTACCGATCAGATGTTATGAGACGAACGGGATGTTTGACCCGTGACATTACTTTATAATGAAATTCAAGGGATAATTGCTTGCGTCTGAACTCCAGAGAAGGTTCAGAGCAGATGACATATAAACTTTAGACTGGAGATGTTTTGAAAGCTCCACAGCATTCCGTACAGCTTGATGGTGAACTGTATCCAATTTCAGTAGTACAGAAGGTCTTGCTGATCCATAGATAACACAACCATAGTCAAGTTTGGAACGAATTAAAGCTCTATATATGTGTAGCACAGAACAACGTTCTGCTCCCCATGAAGTATTTGCTAGGAATTTCAGTATGTTAAGGGTTTTAATGCATTTTTTCTTTAAATTTAAAATATGCGGAAGGAAAGTGAGCTTTCTGTCAAAGATGACTCCTAGGAATTTTGCTTCTGGTTCAACTCGGATCAAGGAACCATCAAGATGCAGCTCTGGTTCGGGATGTAGATTTCTTCTGCGACAGAAATGTACGCAGACGGTCTTCTGGCTAGCAAATTACGCAGACGGTCTTCTGGCTGGCAAATTTAAAACCATTGTTGTTGGACCACTTTACTATTCTGTTTAGAGCAATTTGCAGTTGTCTTTCGATATATCTCATATCTTGACCATGGCAGTATATCATCAAATCATCAACATACATGGAACCATGTACTGTGGGGGGAAGTTCTCTTAAAATGGAGTTAATTTTCAGACTGAAAAGCGTAACACTGAGTACCGACCCTTGGGGTACACCTTCTTGTTGTGCAAATACGCGAGAGAACAACGATCCCATCTTAACTTGGAATGTGCGATTTCTCAGAAAGTTTTGAATAAAGGCAGGTAAGTTACCTCATTTACCTCACAGTCCAGTGCTATAAAGGTTGTGAAAAGTTCAGTGCCGCCAAGTTCTATCATACGCTTTTTCCATGTCAAAGAAGACTGAAACAACATGATTTCTTTTCACAAATGCATTGCGTACTGCGGTTTCTAAAAACAAGACATTGTCAAGTGAAGATCTTCCCCTACGGAAACCACTCTGGTAGGACGATAGGCAATGATTATTCTCCAGATAGTGGTTTTACGACGGTTTGCCATTTTTTCCATAATCTTGCAAAGGCACCTAGTGAGTGCGATGGGGCAATAATTTGAAGAATTCTTTGGGTCCTTTCCAGGTTTAGCAATGGGGATCATTACAGCATTTCGCCAAGCATTAGGAAAAGAACACTAATTCCATATTCTGTTATACAGAAAGAGAAGAGTTTAATGATTCATTGGACAAATGCTTCAGCATGATGTAGAAAATGCCATCTTTAATGGCAGTGGAGATATTGGCAAAGAAAACCAAGACCAATCTAAAATCCATGCTTTATTTCTACAACTTAAATAAAATAAGCTAATATTGTAGCTTTTAAAACCATTAAAAGAAGGAAAACTATCATAATGCTGACTCAGCACTCAATAACCCCCTTTTGCTGATTTCCCGGCGTACATATATATAGTTCGGCCAACCCGCCGATCTAGACGTCATCGGCAACTGCGTTAGCTTACCGCCGATTGACCTCCGATCCAATTTGCATGAGGAAAACTAGTCAACAATCTTGGCCAGGGCTCGTCTTAGGAGTTACCGACAAAGCACTCATCATCTCCAGCTTAGTGAAATCAGTGTTATATGCTTTGGTGTTGAGAAAGTTAAAATTGATGGATGTAATCTCAAAATGAAGCTCAGCTGTGAGGAATGCTGGTGGATAGTTAATACTATTTGAAACAGCACTAAAGGTCTCCCCTATGACATTAGCAATTTCTTCTCTGCTGCTATACATTACGCCATCCTTTTCTAAGATGGACAGTGCATGATCTTTATAATTACCTGAGATTTTTCTAACTTTTTCCCAAACATACTTGCTTGGAGTAGAAGAGGTAATGGATGACAGATAACTGATCCAAGTGTCTTTCTTTGGTGCCGCACTCTCCTAGCGTTTGCTATTGCCTTTTTGTAGGAGATAAGATTGCTAAGCGTGGGATATCTGCGAAAGATTCCCCAGGCTTTTTTTTGCTGTCTATGAGCTATCTGACAGTCATGATTCCACCATGGTTTGGGATGTTTAGGAAGCCTGCCTGATGATACAGGAATAGAGATTTTTGCTGCCTAAACAAGAGTATCAGCGACAGTTTTTACAGCTTCCTCAATTGACGCATTCTTTGTCATGTCGTTAGTGAGCATGGTCAAATGGGAAAACATTTCCCAGTCTGCTTGTTCGTAAATAAAACATGGTGATCTGACATTAGGCCATGTTGTAAATTGATTAAAAGTCACGAAGATAGGGAAATGATCACTGTTAAAAATGTCATTTCCGACGCTAAATGAACAAAACGGGAGAAGTGATGGCGAACAAATGGCCAGATCAATACTATGAAATGTCCTCATGGGCTGGTGGAAATATGTTCTCCACTATTAAGGAGGCATAAGCAATGATCACAAATGAGGTCTTCTATTTGTTTTCCCCGAAAATTTATATCACCACTACCCCAAAGATGATTATGGCCATTGAAGTCTCCAATTACAATAAAAGGAGTAGGCAAATGTTCTACCAAATCATCCAATTCATTTTTATCTATCACTTCATTAGGAGGCAAGTAGATAGTACAGACAGTGACAAGCATACTGATATTGATCTGCACAGAAACAGCTTGGACACATGTATTCAAGGGAAAGACAGTCGAAGGGTAGGTGTGGGAGGTTAGGATAGCAACGCCTCCACTTACACGCTCACCAGACAAAAAGTCTTTCCTGACAGTTGAATATCTCAGTAACTTAGCTGTGCTTTCTTGCTTGAGATAAGTCTCCTGCACTCCAAAACAGACAGGCTGATAAATGTCTATCAGGCTTTTGATGTTCACTAGGCCTTGATGAAATCCGCGACAGTTCCAAGAGATTAAAGTAGTCATCATGAATGTTTATTTTGTCTATGCTGTTTCTTTGTTAAGTGTGGCAGAATACTCTTTGTCTGAGCTAATCCTTCTTCTAATTCCATTTCAGATTCAAGTGTATCTGATAGCATACTCTCTAACGAGGTATGAGCAGAATTTACTGTTTTAGAGTTTGTGTTATTTAAAGAGGATTTAGTTTGTATTTTAATATTTATTCCTTCAGGTTTTACGAGTTGGTGTATGCTTAGTACTGGCAGATAAATTGCTTCTTGGTGTTTTTTGTGGTATTTCAGTTTTAGGCTTTGTTTGAGTAGTAAGTGACGTTTGGATGGCTATTGAGCGAACAGATTTTGTTGCATCAGCAAAACTCAGATTTGGACGAGGTTGGGTGCTTTCTAACAATCTCTTTACTTCTGTATACGATATCTTTTTGGTTGTCCTTATATTTTGAATTTCCTTTTCGGATTTCCATTTGGGACAGGAGCGAGAGAAGGATGGGTGACTTCCTTACAATTTACACAAAGAGGCTCGGCAGTGCAACTCTCACTTTCATGATCTACGGAGGAGCAGCGAGCACATGTAAGTATACCACGACATACATCCTTTGACTGCCCAAACCGCTGGCACTGAAAACAATGCATAGGGTTTGGCACATACGGTCGCACCGGGCAATGCAAATAACCTGCTTTAATGTGATTTGGAAGTTGAGGGGTGTTAAAAGTTAGAACGACATGTTTAGTGTCGATTAACTGACCATCCCTTTTGATTTTAATTCGACGTGTGTCACAAACATTCTGCTCGGCAAGCTCCTCGATGAATTCCTCATTCGACACTGTTAATAGATCGACTTCTGATATTACGCCGCAACTGGAATTTAGGGTTTTGTGTGCAGAAACTGTAACAGCAACCTGTCCCATCTTTGACATAGTTAGAAGTCTTTGATTAGCAGAGACAGTTTCTATTAATAAGTCACCACACCGTAAGCGCTTAATTGATTTTGGTTCTTCGGCAAAGACTTTTATATATTTGAAAGGTGACATTTTATGGAATTCAGAAGATCTTGTCATAACCAAAAATCGGGGAACAACTTTAGAGTTTTCTGTACTTTTTGTAGTTTGATGTCTTTTGCTAGATGATTGATTAGCAGTTTCATGAGGTGTAATAAAGATTTGTGAAACCATATTTGAAAGAAGTAGAGCTTAGGACCCGGCATCCCCACCCACCACGGAGTCCAACAAGGGGACGCAGATTCCTATGCCAGGGATGACCGGGTCTATACGCAAACTGAAGCCCCACAGTCGGCTTTCTCGAAAGCAGGTACTCCCAAGAGCTTATCCCCAAGCCACTAACACAAGGACTAGTGACCAGCCGATTGACACCCGCGAGGATGACAAAGTGCCTCCCGTTTAGCTGAAGCAGAGGCCAAAGCAGTGTGTTGGGGACAGTACCTCGCCCCTCAACTACCAGGACCCTCCTTTCCAGCAACACGGGTCTCCCCGCATGGCAAACACGTGGGCAGTTTTCTCGCCATTTGAAAAACTAGAGACAAAGACTGTTCCAGCCTCTCCCGACGAGCCCCAACCTCAGAAGAGGAAAACCACAAGGGAGAAAGAAATGAGGGAAAGTTACAGTTAAGAGGAGAGGAGACGGAAAAAGGATAGATCACTGGAGCCCCTGGATTGTGACACCCGATCGCCAAGATGGTAATCCCCTGAAGGTTCTTCACCTGCTATGCTTTAGCTGGACATATCGGAACTACCTTCACGCCTAGGGTAGCCCTACCGGGAGCTATGCTCCCGACGTACTTCGCCCGTTCCGCCCAGTGACATCCCCGCCACATTGAGGCAACATAGCAGGACTTGGCAGGGAGAGGAGACTAAATTAACTCCTGAATGGAAGCAATTTTGCTTCCCTGGCTACCTAGGCAACTTTTGACATTCTCTGGACAATGACTTAATTTCTCTCCTTTATTTACAAGTGACAGTGATATTTATTTATAACCACTGAGTGAAAGCTACTGCTCAAATGACAAACATTTTATTAACAAAATTTGCTGCTTCTGAGAATCGCCAAAATAGTATTCAAGATGCATAGTTGTTAACACTATAACACTCACTAAATAATTGTAATACATTGCTACAATTTAAAACTACATTACAGATGCTTCATGCTTGCCAGAGATTCATCCATTTCCGATGTCACTACTTTCCTCACATCTCCCCAAAATCTATAATAGCATTAATACAATTCTATATTATAAGAGTCAAGATGAGATCTTCAGTTAAATAAAGCAAAGAGAATTACCAGAAAAGTTTTATAAAAAATGCAGTTAAAAATACAATAAGATTTTAAATCCATTGCTAAGTTACATACGTTTCTTTTCTAAAACAGGTCCTGCCATTTGGAAACCTTGAATAAGCCACTGGCTCCAAAAACTAATAACTTTAAACAAGACATCTAGTCAATTTTGATTTTTAATTTCTTATTTTAGTTACTAAAATAATACACTTAAAATTCCATTAATTCATGTATTTAAAAACTATTAGCTAAATATAAGAACATCACTGAAATATTCTGATACTTTATTAAGCAATAAAAACATTACAAACATCTAGCACAGATATAACTCATCTCAAGTGATAATCGAGAACAAAGTGATTAACTTGCCTATTATTAATTTCTTGGCCTTCACTAATAGTTCGAGGCCTAGATGGCATGCTGTCACAACGGTCCCTAATACCTCCGTAAGATATTGTTTGAGGACTAACAACAGCAATAGGTCGCCTAGTAGCAATTGGCCTAGAATTCTCACTATTTGATGCACTCCTAGGTCTACCTAATGGACCTAGATCTTCATGTTCTCTACACGATTTCATTGCACTAAAATGAAATCCACATTAATTGAATACAATATTATATACCTTATAATCATAAATACACTACCCAACATTGAAAATGCAACACTAAAAATGATGCATATTTCAAGGTAGATGCAAATCACCGAGTTATGCGATTGATGCGAAGTACGCAGCTCTCCAGCCTATGTTGAAGAAGACATAACGGATGAAACCTGCAGCATGTTCAATTTCCGTGCCATTGTTTCTGCTAGGGGAAACCATCATAGAAAATTTGTTCTTGTCTTAAAACGGACAAATGTAATGGCAGAGAATGCCAGGCCATTGTCAATGGAGGCAGTTCCAGCAGACAGACAATTTTACGAGAGGCATGGTGATCGGACTGAGAAGGGCAGGTCAGTTCATACAACAGATATCAGCCGACACACACCTGAACTTGTTCAAAGTGCACCAGCTGTGACGATGATGGTTGAAACAATGAAATGTGGCAAGTTCAAGAGGTTTCGATGCAGCCAGAGTGACGTCAGCATGTGTGGATAGACAGACCAACAAACAGTGGCGCACCAGAAAGCCACTTCTACCTCCAATCTGCAACATGTTCAAGACACCCTGGACATTTCTATGCTGACCAGAACCATTTGCCCATCAACTGGTGTCTAGTAGCATGTACCTGTGGCATCCATTAAGAAGACTGCCATTGAACCTACATCATAGACGGGAATGTCTGCAATGACGCCGGATTCAAATTATGTGGACGACGGAAAGACACAGAGGAGTCACCTCTGTTTCTCCGATGACAGTCTATGTGTATGAGTGTGGCGTCCATGTAGACACAGGTACAATTTGGCAGCAATTGTGGAACAGCCCACCATGCGACAATGCGGTATCATGGTTCGGTGCACAATTAAGTAAAATTCCTGGTCACCTCTAGTTCATATTCAGGGCACTATGACAGCTCAACAATAAGTGGATGATATGCTGCAGCCGAAGACACTCTCCTACCTCCTACCTTTATCAACAGGATAACACCTGACCACACTGCTTGCATCAGCCAACATATTCTGCAAGGTGTACAAATGCTTCCCTGGCCACCATTCCCTCCTGATTTCTCACTAATCGAACACATATGAGATGCGACCGGATGCCATTTGCAGACCCTGCCATTGCCGTGTTCAAAAGACGAACTGTGACAAATGGTTGACTGGGAATGGACAGCCATTCCTCAGGATGCCATCCATAGTCTCACCGATTCTGTATACCAGCCAAGGTGGTCTCTACAACCTACTCAGCCTACGCTGTTCTCACTCTGTATGATGTATATTATTTCCAAATAAAGATCACTTGTTGCTGTTTCTATCTGTTTGCAGAGTTTCATTACTTTCTGAACACTCCTTCCTGATGTTGCATTTTCAATGTTTGGTAGTGTATAATACATTCAAGATAAACAAACAGTTTTCTATCTAGTTAGTTAATTGCTTTGTACTATTTCATTATTTTTGATAAAAATCATTACACAGTAATATTTTTGCTTGTATGTAAAATATATCTCCAAACAAATTATACTAGAATATTAAATAATTTTCAAAAGTATATACTAAAATGTAGCCAGAATTTTGTATTAAACTTAATGAAAAAAAATTTCAATGGAAATACTATGTATTGCAAAAAACAACAATAGTCATTAAAATTTTAAATAGCATATTTCTAAAAAGTAAAATAGACAATGAATTAAAAGCTACATACGTTAAAGTGACTTCATGCATGTTTTGTGCAATAACAACATCTTCGGTTTCCAACCAAAGTTCTCCAGCACCAGTTATAGATGAACGACCAAGCTCAATGACAAAGTAATTATTTGTATGCCCACATCTTCTAATACTCATTAGCTACATATAAATATGCTATTCAGTAACTAAAGACAATAAAATATTATAATATACACAATAAACAATATATAATGTATAATAATATTACAGTATTATATCTTTGAGTTAATGGCTTCATAAGCAGTACCATTCAGCAAGCAATAAGAAATTAAATCTTCGTGAAAAATATTTGTTTTACAATTAGAAAGGTGGACAACTTGGGAAAATAATACTGCTTTGATAAATCTGGAAGTGAATACAATTATTTGAATAACAAATGTATTATTTTTTAGATTTAATAGGTAAATAGGTACTTAATAAAATTATTTAGGTAAAATATAAGTACTTTTCCATTTATGCACCGGAAATGCTTTTCTGGCACCTGTGAAAGAAGTCAAACACACGCCTAGACCCAACGACAGCAGTACCATAAAATATTACTGTTCATTTTAAAATCATGATTTCATTAATGTTAATATGAATGCATACATTATGTGTTGTGTAAAGTTGTTATATGGCATTAAAAATTCTCATCTCTCATCCTTAATAAGAGAAATCAATTTTTGCAATATAAATTCTCAACATTAAATAACGTAAGTCAAATTCTATATAGATACAAGTTTCACTACAATTTAAACAATATTTTAAGTTTCAAATGAATTCACTCACAATATTCTCAATGTCTACAGCATAACTTAAATTTTTACTGAGACTGAGAGAAAAACTTACAGGAAATTCTAGAGTTTCTGGAGGATCAGACTGGTCAACTTTAATTAAAGTCAAGGCGCTTGGAGTCAGACATAATCGATACAATCCTTTCATATTCCTTGAAGATGCTAATGACTTATCACCCACAGTAACTTGCCATACATGTTCTGAAATTCATCAATTAGTACATTTAATATTAAGAATAAAAAAATAATTTCCTGCTTGTACAGTGTTTTCAATATTAGTACCTTAAAATATTTCCTAATCTTACAAATGGGAAAAAGATACAAATTTAAACTAATGACTAAAAAGTGTCCTTTTCTAAACATGCATACTTGATCTTGACTAGTCTTACACTAAATTTTAAAACTTAATGCAAATTAAAATATATTGAATATAGATGTTCAATTAAAATAATAATTAAAATATCAGTAGGTTCACCAAAGAAAGATATACTATATTAATTTTAAAGTTGCAATTTTGCTGAAAATGATTATTTAAATTAATATGATTTTTATTCTTAACTTATTTAAAAAAATTATTTTCCAGAATATGGTTTCAAATAAGGCTAACAATACACATTCTTAACAAAAAGAAAAAATGATAAGATAAAATTTTTAAGAGAAATTGTATTAAAAACTTATATTTCTATTAAATTAATTTAAACAATTTCATGACTGAAAAAAAAAGTAAGAAATGCAAATTGTCAGGCTATAAGAAAATACTGTAGGCAGGAAGGAATTATTACTATAATTGAATGAGACTTTATTCCCTAAAGCCTATTCATTTTATCAAGCAAAATGTTAAAAAAGTGCATAAAGAAACGTTACAAGGGTAACCAAATTTTAAACTCATAAAATGATAATCCATACTTCATGTATATATTACATTAACTTTACAATTTCGTTTTTAACTAAACATTTGTCCATTAAGTTTTACTTATAAAAATAAAATTCAATTTATTTCTTAACCTTTATTTTACATGCTGATCATTTAGAAGTTAAAAGTAAATAAAGTATAACATATTTAAAAAAAGGGGGGCTCTTTTTTGATTATTCGCACAACCAATCTCAAGCTAGTAAGAACTGCCATGTTTTGGGTATATTTTCATGAGCACAGTTGCAGTTTTGAGACCTATGTAAACTGATGTGTGGATTTTCTTTTTTTGTAATGAATCGTTATGTCACTGAGGAGTTTGCCTGCTAATGAAAAAGGAAGTGTTGCATTTTTTCAGAATACAGCATTTTGCCCAGGAAAAAAGGTGTTTTATTACGGATGTTTCTTGCATTTTTAATTTAGTTAATTCTTTGCCGTTTTATACAATTTCCAGTGTTTTATCATCGATGTTTCTTCATTGTTCTTAGGTGACTGGGATAAGTTCTGTTAAGGGGGATGGCGAAGAAAAAGAAATTTAAAAAAAAAAAAAAAAAA
>KK117314.1:95382-116500 GCA_000611955.2 Stegodyphus mimosarum | reverse complement strand
AAAAAAAAAAAAAAAAAAGAAAGAAAGAAACATACCAAATTTTGGTTTTAATTTTACTCCACCATTCATACAAGGTCCATCAAGTTGTAACTCTAACATAGCATTTAGCCAGTCCTCCAGGGAAGCTTCGCTATCAGCAACAACTGAGAAACAGTCATCTTTTGTATATAAAGCTATTGCTAACTTATGCTTGGCATCAACCTTTCGATTAATGTTAAAACAAGTTTTGATATGAATACTTCGTTTAGGAGGGCCACCAGCTTTAAATTTTTTTTCACTGTCATAGTACTCTAACCGAGCTGGTCCACTTTCAGATTCAGTGCGTAAAACAAAATACTTTTTCTTCATAGTCTAAAAGAAAAAAACATGAGAAACCATAACTTGAAATAAAAAATATGCAAGCATATATTATCTAATCTTATAGAGCATAGATAAAATTATTTATCTTAACATTATGAAATGATAAAAGCTTACTAAAGAATACAGACTGAAATACAAAATATAAATTAATATTAAAAATAATTAGACATAAAATATACATATGTATAGTTGCATCATAATGTTCAAAAATAATTCGAAGAGATAAAATACGGCTTCATATTTATGCTACCTCTAATATTAAGTTTAGATGAGCAGGCTGCAGCCAAAGCAAAATTTATAAGTTCTATATACCTTTGAAAAGCAAATGTATAAAAACATTTCAATATGAATGAAGTCAGTTCATTTTTCTCAAGCAACAACCAATTTGTAAATATTTTTCTATTGCCAAACCAGGAAATAAAAACTTTCGACACGTGAGGTTAATACGTACAACATCATGATTTAAATTTAATGTAACATAACATTTTCTCAATATCAATAAAGAATTAATGTGTCAATAACATATCATGTCAATTATATTAATCTGAAACAAAAAAGTCGCCAACAGCAGCTATATTTAAAATGGCAACATTAATGAAAAATTTTTGAAATACAACGAATCACATGCAATCGTATGCTTTCTTCAATGTCAGAATATAACCTTATACAATAATAATACACTTAATATTTGGCAATACTATTTTTATTTTATATTTTATAAAACTTTTTTTTTTTTTTATAAACAAAATCTACCATTTGAAAGCGAGCAGCAGCAACACTTTTTGATATAAAATATTTTTACCTTCAACGCACGAGATTGTTGCCCCTCGAAAAAGTGAGTACGAAAATTAGCATTTTCAAAATTTTTAATTAATATCTCGTTTGATTAAAGTCATATGAAGATGACAATAGTCAAAATGGCTTCCCATAAAATTTCTGTGATCTGGAATAATATATTAAATGTTTGGCATTGCTATTTTTTTTCATATTTTGTAAAACTGATAATTTTATTAGCAAACTATGATTTAAAAGTGAGCAGTGACAACACTTTTTGAAATAATGCAGATTTTTATATCCAGCCTGCAAGACTTAATACTAGGAAAAATGAGGGCAAAAATTAGTGCTTTTAGAGTTTTTAATCAATATCTTCACTCACTAAAGTCAAACGAAGACAAGAATAGCCAAAATAGCTTTGCACCAACATTTGGAATCCGGAAGGTACCTTTCTTGAAACTCAACTCCCCATCTTTCTGGAGGAGACAATGTTGCAGACAAACAGATATGCACATATTATAATAGTATAGATCTGAAATGTATCTACATACAAATGTCAAAAATTATCCTGTTTATGATGCACACAGATATAGCTAGGGTGTTCAGCATCCAAGGAGAAACAAAAATTTTACGCTCTCTTCTGTATGCCAAGAATGACAAACATTTCATTCTAAAATGTTCGAACACCAATTTGGCACTCCATGAATGCTGCGCCTGAGGACAGACGTCCTCCTTACCCCACTCTACCTATGCCACTGATGATATATTGAGACGTATAGGATGAATCTCTTAAATTATCAGTTTTCAATTTCTTTATTAATAGAAAAATTCCTTTCTATAAATGCCTGCCCATGTGATATATTACAAGCATTTTTGATACTCTCCATGGATGTGTCTAGTGAAATGTAGAGAAAACAAAGGGAAAATAAGCATGTTAAGAAAGACTTCTAATATCAGAAGTAAAACATTCAAGTATTATGCTTTCATTGTTCTTCCAAAAATTCTCCCAAAAGTTCATCACAAACTTTCTGTAAAATACATCCATTACGTCTTAATACCATGAAGACATTTTTCTGGAATCTCTTAGTGAAATCCTATAAATCTTGCCTTCAAATCCTTCTAAACTTTCCAAGTTGCAATGTCTAAAATCCTAAAGAAAAATTACCCCTGTCGATTCTCTAACAGCAAAAAGAAATGCGTTGAAAAAAAAGTTGGAGGGAAAAAAGTAAAATTAATTTTATAGAGAAAACTGAAGCACATTGAAATTTCTGCATGTCACACATGAAATTTTTGCATGCCATGATTTAACCTAAAAGCTGCATAATAATCCTGATTTTTCAAATAAATTATGACAATAAATATGAATGAAATATGAAACACTGTTTATGATCCTGAAACAAAACGTCTATTCCCTACTTGAGCTGGAAATGGTTCACCATGGCCAGAAAAACTTCATCTTGAACGACTTTCATCAGTGAAGTATCAGTGACTTTTGAAACATAAAGGATAATTCAGAAGGAATTTATTTCTGAAGAACATACGTTAAATTCCAAATTTTTAAAGACATAATTAAACACTTCAAGATAATTTTGAGAAATTAGCCTGAAGAAACTCAAAATAAATGATTTCTCCAGCACGATAATTCTTGGTCACACAATTTTCTCATCAAACAGTTTCTAGAGGAAAAAAGAAACAAGTCCTAACTTCCCTATTCATTAAGATTTATTTTAAAGACACTAAACAGATTCAGAAAACTGTGACCGTCTAAGTATTACAGGTTTGACCCATAAATTTCAAAATTCCTCTCAATGTTGAGAATAAGTAGTATTCTTTTGATTAAAGTTTAAAAATAACCATCTTAGTCAGTGCCTTGACTCCTTTCCATCCAATATACATCGAACTCAAATTCGGATAGATAGGGATCTACCAGAAATTTTCAAATGTAATGAATGGGAAAAGCCACATGCTTCGATACAGAATTTTATGACAATAACCCTTAAAGTGTTAAATAACAATCCAAAATATGGTGTCTACAGAGGAATTAAACAGCTGTATGAATGTACCAAGCATTACACAGATTTACGGGAATTGAATTTCGAAGTCTAAAAAATTAAGTTTTTTTTTTTTCAACTTTTGATTTTTACAAAACTTAGTCATAAACTAAGTAGATACAGTGTACACATTTTAATCTTTTTAGGTACATGCATCAAAATCTTCTGAAAATTTTACATTTTTAAATGCAATCAATATAGAAAATCAATGCTGGAGATATACTAAACTAATACATAAAATGGCTAAAAGAACCATGACAAATTTATCATTTATGGTAACACGTTAACAATAAGAATACATTATGTTTACAATTAAGGAACACAATAAATGAATACCTTTAATTTTCTTAGTATCCCAGCTTTTTTTATATCACTGGATAATCCAGAGCCAGCTGAACTTCCAACACTATACCTGTCTTCTTTTTTATCAGACATTTTTAGTCTTCTGGAAATTTCTACAGCAGAAATATCCAATGAAAATTTACTCTACATTTCCTTTTTTCACCTACAGAAATTAATTTCTATGAAATAACAAACACACACTGAATACATGCAAACAGATACTAAAATATTATCTACATATTACATATACATACAGAGGTCAATCTTTAAAACACTACTTAAAACAAAATTAAAATTTATTAGTATATTATGGAATTAACACCGAATTGACGTTATTCATCTGACATTTCAATAACATTACAATTATCATAATCAATGCTACAAATCTCATCAAGAAAACAGAGCTTCTGTAATTTTTTTACAATGCATATAACACAAATTGAAAAAGATTCGATCTGTTTATAGCAAATCATAACAGCATTACCTACAGTGAAATTTTTCTGAAAGAATTTCTCCAATGCAATTAATTTTATATATGTATACGTGTATAAAATTTTTACGCAAACTGTAGTGAAACATGTCATGAAAAATGTTTAATACCAGAATTACATTAGGATCAAGTTATAACAGTACATGATATTTTTTTTTTTTTCAACAGATCATTTGAACAACCATACATTTTATTTTGCTTTAAAGCCTTAAAATTAAAACAGTTTTGAAGAATACTATATTAAGTTTCAAATTTGAAGAAAGCAAATAAGTTATGTTCTGTAATTCAGCCAAATAAAATTATAAACTAGTCTTCTATTTGACAAACAACATGGCAATGAATTTCGTAAATATAAATTCAGAAAAATTTAAATAAATAAGTTTCAATTTTCTGCTACACTTTTCATTTTGATAAATAACTAGAATTTACTCTTAAACTATATTTGTAGAAAGATTTATGAAATCCAGTACATAAATCAAATTTAATCTATTCTAAAATCTCTAGAATCTAATTAAATTGAGAATACTAGATTATGAAAAGCCATATTCTCACGTAGAAGCATATATATGCCAAGTATAGTAGAGCCTTAATCTTTCATTCCTAGGATAATCATTTTTTTTCATATATCATTCATTGTTTTTAGTCTCAAACTAGATTTCATGTAAAGAATGTTATTTCCAATTCATTACACCCTAAACTATCATTAGAAGTTTGCAGCCATGTGCTCAAAATAGCACTTCTTACATGTAATTTCTGGGCGAGGGGAAAAAAAAGGTGAAACAAAATTTATATTACTTATTAACATAACCTTCTCTACAGACTACGAATCTGACAACACAGTTTTGCAGTAGTTTCCCCATTTGCTTCTCAGCTTAGCAAATACATTATTAATGGCATTTCTGAATGTTATATTAGGCAAAATGCAATAAGATTATTTCTTTCCATTTTTTTCCTATCAATTTTCAGGGATTTCAAGATTAGTTTTCAATTCATATTTGCTGGTGGTGGAAAGGGGATAACAGAGGAAGAAACTAAAACATGAATTACGAGTAATGCAGAGTTTTACCACGACTTACAAACCTTTAAAAAAATGTTGCAGTATCTTTCAATGATCAAAGTAGAAGAACTGTAGACCATGAAAACATTTCAAGTCTTGAAAAATCATAATTTCGATTGAGGTAGATTTTAAGCAAGAAACAAATGACAATCAAAGACTTCCTTCTGTCAATTTAGTAATGCAATGTATTTCACATAGACGTAAAGTATTAAACGTTATTTAAAATATGAAAATATATAATGAAGTACAACATAATTATATTGTTTTTCACATTTAATAATTTTCCTGTGTGTATAATTTTTTACATTTATCTTAAAAATGGCAGATTGAGGTTCCAGTGTATTTTCTAGTTAAACTTAAATTGAAGCATTTAATAATAAATAACTATGACAGAGGCATTCACCATTAATCAAAACAAAAATTTACTGTCAGCTGGATTGATGCATCCCCATTCAATATAATTTTTCAACAATCTAAATAAATTCCAAATTCAAATTTGCAAGCAGCATTTCATAAAACTCTGCAATAAAGTAAAAACATACACGATGAAATACAATTTTTTTTTTTTTTATGGTGTACCTAGTTTATTGATGATTGAATGCAATGCTTAAATTTGCAGTATCCAGTAGGTTAGTTTATTTAATGACAGAAAAGCAGACAAATGATATTTGGCAAAAAGAGGTTGGGATACCTTCATAGAGTATTTTCTGAGAGAAAATGGCCCATAATCATGTTATACACAAAGATAACACAGAAACCAACAATGCAGCCAACCCATCTGCCTGGGTTCAGAACCAAACGAAATCCAATATTCAGGATATTAACTACTTAAAGCCAATCATGTAGCTGCAATATTCTGAAGATAAATGACAGTCTGCACATAAGAGCTTTGAAGATACTTGTTAAAAAAATTGAAAAAATGCTAACAGTCTACAGACAAACACAAAGGAAAATTTTTTACGTATTATATTCTTAAGGTGGAAAAACTCCAGAAATGGGGGGAAAAATTACATTTTGCACTTTAAGTTATAAAAATTCACAAAAATCCTTCTCAATTGAAAATACTAAAATTTTATTTAGAGAGGTTTTGTTTCTCAAACAAAAACTTCATATATCTCGTTATTTCACCCACAATATATTTCAATTGAAAAAGAACACAACTTTAGTCTTTAACCTCTTAAAAAATTTTAATCATATTTTAAAAAATGTTATCAGCCTAAAACACTGATCTTACAAAATCTCTTATCTTCTATTAATATTGAAATCACATATATTTCTAATTAAAGCATTTCTTGATACTCTTCTGTTATTTGGACCAGATTCAGAACTGTATGTATATTTGCATGTGCATATGCATGCATGTGCATATGCATGTATGTGCATATGCATGTATGTGCACATACATTATGTATACATATGTACACATACATATGCATGCATATACTTATAGAAAACTTTATTTGAAAGTTAGAAGGAAAAGGTTCTCAGATGTAAAATATATATATGGTTCCTCCAGAGCAAAATGTTCTTCATGCTTTGAAGAATTAAATACAAAATGATCCATACCTTTATATGGAAAATTTTCAGATAGCATCACAAGTGTCAGGTACAGATCTTAGTTTTGAATCACCATGGATTTTTGACTCAGCTTATAACAGCATGTGCAGTTATCTATTACAGAACTACGATCATTAACCTGAGTTATTTTTTACTTTTAATTTCTCTTTTATAACTAGTTAAAATTTAGTCAAAATCATGTAACACAAGAGGCAACGGAAAGTGATCAAAGTTGATGGATTTGTTTTAGATTTTTTTTTTTGCATTTAATATATTAAAACATTATGAACATTTTACTAATTGAAATTTTTATTTCATGGAAGTTCTGGTTTAAAAAAAAAGGGATTTTAAACTTATTTTCAATGCTCAAACTGTTTTTATAAAACATTCATTCATACAACATGAAATTCATAAGTTCATATTTACAATTAAAATTTAAGAAAAAGCCTATAACCACCCTTTCTAAGCCTCTTCTATGGGAATTTATATACACACAATTTTCTAAATTCATATAATGATCCTTAGAAACACCACATAACTCAGATACTTGATTTGAAACTTTATTTGTTTCCATCAATGAGCTAATACAGAAACAAAGATTAAAATTTCATACACATATTTAAAAACGTAATTAGTTCACATACATAAGAGAAGAATTTGTACGACCTTGAAAACTGGTATGTATATAGATTATCTGTTGCATAATGCACAAATTAACATAACCGATATATTATTCCACTATTTTAATTCAAATACTTAAATGGCATATACTGTTCACAACAACTAAATTATCCTTACATAAATTTTAATACATATCAAAATTTGGAAAAATACTACATAATTATCTTAAAATTGCACAAATATTTTCTAACATAGTTCCACTCAGATTTTCACATTAATGTAATTAAACACATACTGTAAAGTATATAATAACTATTTTTTGTTTCAAAGTTCTTCCACTATTGGAACACCATTAATATGTTTATTGTAATCAAGAGCTAAAATTAAAGCATGTATTTTACAACATTAAAAAATACATAGCACCCATCATAACACATTGTACAATATTTACATGCATGAAAATATATGGCTAATAATTTATTGATAAAATTCCTTCGCTGCTTTTATCAAATAAAATTTTGTTCTCTCAGTTAGATGGAAACAGATAAAGCAGAAACTTCACGGTTACCAAAGAGATTAAAGTAATACAAAAAGGAATTTATAATTAAACATACTTTAATTTAGCAGTAATGAAAATCTTAAAGGCAAACAGTAGCAATCAGAATGATTGCTCCCATTAAATAAAAACAACTATCTCACTCATAAATAATGTTTTCTCTCAAATATAATTCACTTCTTGGACAAAAACTTATAAAATCTACTAAAGGTCTTGAATGCTAAAAAATATAAACCTTAAAACGCACTTATTAAAATATATAAAATTTATGCCTATAGCTTATATTTGAGCATTTTATAATTCCATTGTAAATGATAATCATATAAAAAAATTATTACAAATAACTGACATCTTCATAGCTACAACTTATTTCGCGAAGGGAACCAAGATTGCATTAACAAACAATATAGCAGTATCTCATTAGAAACTGATAGTTTAATCTATAAGAAATGCTATTAAATGGAAAAAGTACTCAGAATGTGGGACGAAAATGATAAACAACTTTATGCATCCTAAATAACAATCACGTCATGTACGTAAACGACCTCGTCATGGAGATCTGTTTACCAGGAAATGAACAATGCGTCGATAGCGCATTACATAAAACTTATGAAAAAGTTTCGTAAACATGATACTCTTTAGCGCAACGTACAACAATTATAATTAATTTCAAGACAAACTATTACTTCTAATACAAATATCAGAAATTTAAAAAAAAAAAACAAAATAAACAAACTTATTCCTAAAATCTGCAGTAAGGGGTGGGACAACATTATACGTACTGCGACGATGCTTTTTAGGAAAGTGAATTGTTCAGTTCGCAAGTAACTCCCGTAGAATAATAAGTGACAAATAAACAATATGAATCAAAACTACTCTTTGCAATGTCATATTAAGTAGTCAATAAAAATTCGATGTAAAGATCACAAAAATATGCTGACATCCTTTCAAATACGACTCATATCTCAACTCGAGCCAAGTAATCGTTGTTTACCACGTCAATTTATAACTAAATACGGCAGGTGGCGATAGTGTAGACACGAAATTTAAATATTATTATTTAAGATTGCGTAATAGTTAAAGTCGGGAAATTCAAGGTTGTTGTTCTATAGTTGCAGAGTATAATAACAAGAAATAAATGGGCGGTTAATCAAGGTATACAATAAAGAAATGAAAAGTAATATTTCTTCTGGATCATTACTTTATAAACTATCTATCAAAATATTTACACGTGCGATAGTTACATACCATGCAACATTTAAGTAGTGTTTAAATAATTTGAAAAAATATTATAAGTTTAATGAAGAAAAAGGCGGATAATTAAAAGCAGTCTTATTATGTAAATAGGATTAACTTCTATACCTGATAGTCAAAGTAAAATTTTAATAATCATTAGTTAATGAAGAGAGTAATAAAAATATTTCAAAGAATCTACATGATCCTCTCAGATAACTTTCAACCAAAAAGAAGGACACAAATTCATAATCTGATGAAATAAAATAAATTTATTAATTAGAAAATAATCTGATGAAAACATGAAATTCCTAATATCGCCGTTAGTGCAGCTAAAGTAAAAAGTTTCAGTTTCTCTAAGGAAATGATCAACATGTGAAACACTTATGAATTAATACAAAAGAGGGATACTCACAGAATTTTACTCGAGTTTACCTTCACCCTTTCTTTCATAGAGTGAATGCAATGAACCATTCTATTCTTACTCCAAAAAAAAGAGGGGAGAGACACAGCTCCCCCCCCCAAAAAAGAAGAAGGAGAAAATATAAAAAATGACGTCCTAGAAAATAAAACGAAAATTTTATCATCTATTAGGAGGAGTCTTTTTTTCTCTTTCCCCGTTTTTTCCCCTTTCACTGCAAATCGCGTATTGAACTTTACTGGTTACACAAACGGAAAAATAAAGAAAATAAATAATAAATAAAAAGAAAGAAACTGATTTTTCAGACACAATTTTAGGACTGATTAGCTTACTAAAATAACGTTTATTTTTAATATTTTCGTTTGTTTTGATGAGTATTGGGAGCAAAATCCCCTTACACCATGATATAAGGTGGTCTTGATTATAAATCATGCTTAGTTATTGCTTGATTTTGTCAGGCTAAATTAGGGATGTTAGAAGAAGCCTTATTGATTCCCATTTTCTTTGCTAAATTTTCACTTCAGTTTCAGATGTATATATCTTTTTAATCACATTTAAATAGTTCTTATGTGAAACGGAAATTTACTTATGCAAATTTTTATAAAATGCTCTCTCTTCCACGCGTCATTATAAAACGTATAATTTGTTTGTAATTCTTTGAAACTGTGACATGGTTGCAAGGAATTAATTTCAAAATTTTAGCCAAAGTTAGAAAATGTTAGGTTCAGCTTAATTATGAATTTAACTGCCAACTGTATGTGTAGTTCGACCTTGTCTGTCTGTCTGTACGGCGAAGGAAGGAATCATGAATTCTACCAAAAACATGTCGATATTTGTAAGTGAATTCAGTTGTATTGAATAAATTAACAATTGAGTTTACATTTAATCCATGTATATTGGTTTTCCTGTAGAGCAAATATAGTGCTGTAAAAAGTTAATTCTATAAATAGATGCCTGTTAAAATTTAAAATAATTTATCAGTAAATGCATGCATTTTTCTCGCATTGTGATAAAACAACGGTATCTAGAGCCATCGAATATTGAATAACGCAATCCTCCACTGAATATGGGCATCTGGAAGTCCTAATTTGAAATTTGTTTTATTGTCTATTTCATCTTTTGCCAGACATTAAAGAATTTTTTATTAACAAATTCAACGATTGCAAAGCGAGGAATGACAACATTGTAGGTTTATATCAGCAGCCTAACAATTTAAATGTACATTAATGTTTGTGTTTGTAAATTTAAGGGGAAGTTAACGGGTTATGAGAATAAATATTGGTTTCTAATAACTAACTATACTGACTGTTTCTAATCCGTGACAAATAATCTTGAAATCGCATGACTTCTGTGCTAATACATGAATTTATGAAAGTGTATCCCTAATTGATTCTGCTTCGAAAATTTATCAAACTTTTTAATTGAGTAATAAAAGCATTAAAAATTGAAATTCGAAATGCGTATTGCCTCTGGAACATACAGAAGCTCCCCGAAATAGTGGTGAACTTTTAGATGATGGTCAATCCTACGTTTTGAACTGGAGAATTGGAATGAATGTATTATTAAATAAACTTATTATCTCAAGGATTTCTAAATAAAAGTTACAGTGAAAAATTGAAGTATTAGGTGATTACTGCTGCAGTGTTCACTTTTTCTACTTCATATTTCATATAGATTTTATTCACATTTTGTATTTCATATTTTATATAGATTACAGTAGTGGTCTTTGCTGAGGTGATGAAGAAAGAGTAGCAGAAAATCTGGGATTAAAGTATTTATAGCTAGTAAATGACTCAGTCATAATGATGGGGTTATCATTTTTTCTCTTATTGAAATAAAATCTGATGAGAGTGTACATTTCATTTTATTAATAATTCTGAAAATTATTGTTGAATGGAAACTATTCGAAATTAAATGTGTAAGAAATTAGAATATATGGCCGTTTGGAAGTACTTAAAAAAAAATAAATGTAAGCACTTACAAAAATTTACTTTCTTTTATATTAACTGCTGTATTGTAAGAAGACTTTCCTTTAGTCTAATTCTGGTGTCATAGTTCTTTATTGACATACTCTGCATAAAAAAAGTCATAAATGATTAAAAAAAACTTTAGTTAATACTTACACATGGGGATCTGTAGATGTGTATTAAAAAATAATTTTTATAACTCTCTTGTTGAATTTTGAAATGATATTTCCTGTTTTGTTTGTTCTTTTAGGCATCATTTTGAATCTAGTTTTTGTAACTGTGTATACAGAGTTGCAAAATCTCATCAGACACCATATGCAGGCCAGCTAAAAGCCTTAAGAAACTGCTAATTTTGTCCCAGCCAGTTTCTGTTGGAAAGTCCTCGATGAATGTGTCTCTTCCATTACGCAAATAAATGTTTGGTTAGAATTCATCATTTTCTGTACTATCATAATTCTTCCTTGCACTAAAAATTTGAGCAGTGTTTATTTTTATTTCATTTCAAGATCTCATTAGGAAGAAATAACTTTTTGATATAAACTATGCTGAATCTGTGTGGGGTGACATGATTCTGTGTTTCTGTTCTCTTTTGGAGCAACACTATTACAGCTGCAATGCTAGCTAGCAGTCAGTTTAAAGAGGTTTTTTTTTTAATGTGTTATTACATATTCTTAAAGCATCAATCAAGTAGTAATAAATTAACCTCCCATTAATGAAACATAAACTTTTAACTTCTCTTATCTATATTGACTCAGAATATCTTTGTTTAGAAATCGTATGGGGTATTTCTATGTTTCATTTCATATGTACACTGCTCGACATTGAAAATGCAACACCAAGAAGAAGTGCTCAAAAAGTGATGGAATTTATAAAAGGACAGAGACAGCAAGTAGCAATAAGTGATCTATATTTTCAAAATGATGGTCAGAATACAGAGTGAGAACGGCGTCAGCTCAGTAGGATGTAGGACCATCGCGGACAGCGATGCACGAAGAAACACGTCTATGCATCGAGTCAATAAGATTGCAGATGGTGTCCTGAGCGATGACTCTCAGTTCCCTTTCAACCATTTGCCACAGTTCGTCTTCTCAACAAGGCAGGGGCAGAGTCTGCAAACGGCGTCCAATCACATCCCACACATGTTCGATTGGTGACAGGTCAGGAGAGTACGCTGGCCAGGGAAGCATCTGTATACCTTGCAGAGCATGTTGGCGGATGCGAGCACTGTGTGGTCAGGCGTTATCCTGCTGATAAAGGGCATTGGGCACTAACTGGATAGGGTTGAAAAATTGCATTAGGCAGCCCCTGAAGGTAGGGGATAGCCACCGGCCGCAGTACATTATCCAAATATCGTTGGGCCTGAATACGAACTAGAGGTGACCTGGAATCATAGGCAATAGCACCACAAACCATTATGCCACATTGTCGCGCAGTGGGGCATTCCACAGTTACTGCCGGATTTTAGATCTGTTTCCACGTCGACGTCACACATGTATGAGGCGACTGTCATTGGATAAACAGAAGCGTGACTCATCTGAGAACATGACGCTTCGCCATTCTGTCATCCACATCGCTCCAGTCCGGCACCATTCTAAACATTGGCGTCTATGCTGTGGTGTCAATGGGAGTCTTCTTAATGGATGCCATGAGTGCAGGCCATGTTCAGCCAATCGACGGGAAGTGGTTCTCATCGACACAGGAACATCCAGGGTATCTTGCACCTGCTGCAGAATCGTGGTACAAGTGACTTGCGGGACCTCCACAGCTTGTCGACGGATGCATCAATCCACATGTGCTGATGTCACTCTAGCTGTACCTGCACCCCTCCTTCTTCCCACATTTCCTTGTTCTAACCATGTTCACCATAGCCGATGCACCGTCCTTGCATTCGTGTGGGTATCAGCTGCGATTTGACGTAAGGACCAACCCGCCCTTCTCAGTCCAATCTCCATACCCCTTGTAAAATCCTCTATCGCCTTCGTTGACGGCGGCCTGGCATTCTCTCCCTATTACACGTATCCTCCGGGACAAAAACCATCTTTCTTCGCTAATTCGTCTGGCAAAAATAAAGACGCGAATATTGCCTATTCTGCACGTTCCTTCCCTTATATCTTATTTCACGTGCGTCGAAGAGCTGCATATTTCACATCATTCGCATAACTCGGTGACGTGCATCTGCTGTAAAATTTGCATAAATTTTCTGACCACTCCTTCCTGGTGTTGCATTTTCAATGTCAAGCAGTGTATATAGATATGAAGCCTTTAGAGATCTGATTATTTGCACCCCTGAAAAGTATACACGAGGCAGTGAATTATATCGGCAAAATAGACAACCCGCAATGTTATTAAAATGTATTTGTATGGCATCCAATTCTGTACACACATAATAGATGAGAGCTGATTTCTGTCTTCAACTTTGATGGTCAAATTTTTTATAAGTGTTTGCTTTTGTTCCGCTAGAGAACTATTTAACTTTTCTTTTTCCTTGTTAAGATTCGTAATGGTACTGTGGAGTTTGCTGGCTAATAAAAATGAAAATGTTGCATTTCTGCAGAAGAAATGTTCATTCTTCGTGGTGTTTTTTCAACAAGAATGCGAAAATTCACATTCCACTAAATTGTAAATTGTACTTGTTAAAAGACTGAGTTTTATGGACAAATTAGGGCAATAAATAATATAATTATATAATTATCTATGTATATAGAGAGAAGGATAATATGTGTAGTATCGAATTTGTGCAACTCTCTGATTAAAAAAAAAGATCACTATGCAAATAGGGAGAACAGTGCAAAAAAAGGTGAAGGTTTTGTTATGGATATTTCTTGCATTTTTAATTTAGTTTATTGGTTCCTGTTTTATGTAATTCTCAGTAAATAGCATTTTGTTTTCTTTTTAAATGGCTGTCATACTTTGCGACTTGGCGAAAAAAGTATTCTCTAACATTTGGCGACTTTTCAGAAATTTTGCAGATAATCAGAAAATACTGATTTTTCTAAAAGGTTATGTTAAATTTGAAACTGTATTTAAAGCAAATTTTTTTATTCTTATCGTTAATTTTAGAAATTTTTTTGTTCTGTTGAAAGTATTAATGTGAATTATATTCAATGATTATCAATTAAAATATCTAATGTTAATATACTTTATAGCTTTTTTCAGTACTTTGTGATTATCCACACTGTGATCGAAAAGTAATGATGAAGCAATGCATCATGTTGTCTAAAAGTATTTATATGACAACCTAGGTATGAGTGTAGCATTCGTTCAAATGGTGTTTTACTTCTGCAGGTTATTTTCATCAGGAAACTGCAGATTATGATTCCTCGTATTAACATTTTAGCAGAGTGGTGGGCCACATATAGTTTGACCACATCAAGCGCAACCTTGGTTACCATTGTGCCAAAACTTTTACAATCATCCAGAAAGGTTGCTAATTATATGCAGCAGGGTGAGGAGGTCACATGAGAGTTCATTCTTCTGTGGAAAGAGGGAATTTATTATCGAAGGAGGGAAGTTCCGTTGTTGTGAGATAGTCCTGCCATTACTTATCTTATTTCAAATTGGTGCCTTCGTTTCATATTTGCAGAAATAAAGGTGAAAATTTGGGTTGGAATGCGCTTTAGCCCACTGCTTGGCGGCGATTGTTTTTGAATGAGCAATAAACGCGCCAACATGGGTAACTCCGTATATCCGCCAACATGGCTGACTGGGTATTTTGAAGCTACGGAAACATGTAGTTTTCGCACATGCGTATTTCCTATTTTATAAAGAACGGTTTTATTGGTAATGTGAGATGACGTAGCGGTTTATTCGAAATTCTTACGTGTTAATTTAAGTAGTTATTTCAGTTGTCGTTGTATTCTTTGAATGCGGTGTTTTTGTGTTGAGTGTTTGCTATTTTCGTACCTTATATTTCGCTAAATACCGAGTCGGTATGGATTTAGCTGTGATGCTGAGAGAGGTGAGTGAATGTACATGTACATTTATTACTTTATTGGAAGTGCAAGTTGCTTAATTTTTATATTTTGTTGCCTTTTATTGAAATAATTTGGCTCAGCTGAAGAACAGAACGCTGGTATCGTTTGCAATTTATTTTTTTATTTTGTTGATTTGTGCACATTGCCTACATTGTGCAATTCGCTGATGTTTTTTTTAAGTTAAAACGGAACGCTGTGCACATGGCATTTTCTTGTAATTTATTTTCGTTATTTTAGCTTATTTTGTTGATTTGTGTACGTTGCCTACATTGTGCAATTCGCTGAAGTTTTTTTTAAGTTTAAAAGGAACGCTGTGCACATGGCATTTTCTTGTAATTTATTTTCGTTATTTTAGCTTATTTTGTTCATTTGTGTACGTTGCCTACATTGTGCAATTCTCAGATTTTTTTTTAAGTTAAAACGGAACGGTGTGTACATGGTATCGTTTGTAATTTTAATGCCCTTTTAAAAAAAATTCCTTCTTTCTTGGATGCCATTTTGGTTACGTTTTCGCGGAGCGTGTCGGGAAGGTTATGTAACGGCATAAAATGTGTAAGTATTACAACATAAAATGTAAATAATTAATTTAAACCTAACTGACAAATATTTTAATGATCGTAATGTTCGTTTTGCATATTATTTTATTATCTTTTTGTGGCAACAGTTTCCATACTAATTTATGCTTTAGAATTCTATGTTTTGTTTACAATAGGTTTTCGCGGAGCGTGTCGGGAAGGTTGCAATTAATTGCAAAGACGTTTCGCAGAAACGCACCGAATTGGCGATTTTCAAAACATCGCCAAGCAGTGGGCTAAAGCACATTTTAACCAAAATTTGCTTTGATGTGCTGTGATAGAAACTATAAACATTAAAAAAAAATTTATAACATAAATTTTATGGGAGTAGTACATATTTCATTGCTTACTTTTAAAATTAAGATCCCTAAAAATAATGGAACTATATTTTTTATTGGAAGTATTGTTTCTGTAGTTAAAAAAAAGGGGGGGAGTAGTCCTGAATGTCTTTGATTTAATTTTCATTTCTTTTTTTATTTTTTTCCTCCCTCACTTTGGCTATGTATAATAATGCATATAGAATTTAGCTAAAAAAATCAAAAAGAAATATAATAATAATTATAATTAATTAAATAACTGATAATAATTTATTATATAATTATTATAACTAATTGTTAAGAATTTTTTTAATTAATTATACAGATAAGGATATATGAATTACTATCATAAGCATTATTATAATAATAAAGTACTATTACATTAATTATTTATTATCGTTATTATAATCAACTATAATAATAATTATATTATAATTCATTCTATTGGAAATAATGGAATAAAATATAATAATTGGTACTCTTCTGTTATCGGGACTGGATTCAGAAATGTATGTATATATGTGTGTGTATAGACTCGCATATATGGGCACACACACGTACACATACATGACCACATACATCCATACACACATATGTGCATACATACATTTTTTAATCAGGTCCCGATAACAGAAGAGTACTTATAATTAAATAATTATGATAAAAAAATTTATTATGATAATAGTTATTTATTACACATTATTCATAAAATCATGAATATATAGCAAAATTAATGTTTGGAAACTCTCTTATTTTTAACAAAACTTAAACACAATGTATTGAAACAGTTATTTGCAAATGATGATGAGCATATTATCATAAATTGCTTAGAAGTAATTTTCTGCCTCCTTAAATCTGTGCTGTGTGCTCTTTAAACACAGTGAAAATAAGAATGGAAAAAATCCCTATGACATGATTTATGTTCCATCAACTCACTCTGTCAGCAAATCAATATGTATGGCGCATGTGTGTTTTTGCCCTGGTTCCGGTTGGCGCAGTTAAACTATTGCAGCTTTCATTGATTTCAGCAAAATTTTGGGCAGCTTTCTACATATGTAGGGGTGTAATGTGGCTTGTTGAAAAGGATCTCTTTTTTTCCATCTTATTTTAGGCTTTTGGTGCAGAAGTTGTTTATGATGCCGAGTTTGTGCAATTTAGTTTTTTTTTTTTTTTTAAAGCTAAAAAAGATCATTGTGTACATAGGGAGAATAACTGGGGAAAAAAAAAAACTTCATGTCTTTTGTTAAAAAAAAATGTTGGCACTGGCATTGAAAGAGATGTAAAAATACCCAAACGTTTCTCTTCAAAGTCATCAGCAAGTTTGTGAGCACTTTCCAAAGATGACTTTTTGGTGGGATAATCAGGAAGTACCATTTTTCTTTTATTATTCTTATGAAAATATGATGTTACAGTAAAAGTATATTTATGGGTACCTGTTGGCAATTTTTGGCAGTGCATAGACACTGAATTTGTGCAGTCCGTCAGCTTGTTATTTTGGCTTTGTATAGCAGTGATTTTTGCCCAAAAAATTGCTGCTACACAAAGCCAAAATATCAAATCTAAGAATTGCACAAACTCAGTATCCATGTACACATCGACCTATTTTCGCTTAAAAAACCATCAGAGAATTGTACAAACTTGACATTGTGCACTCCCTTAACTTTGTCCATGTATACATCGATCTATTTTCACTCAAAAAGTAAAAGGACAGCCAGTTCTAGAGCCAAACAAAAAATATATAATCTCAATAAACTACATTTTAAATCAAATCAGGAAAATTCAATGTTCCTCTAACATTTTCAATCAAACCATGAAATTCCAATGTTCCAAACATACGCATTTCCTTAGTACAAACAAGACACTTATAATTCCATTGAAGTACATCCAACAACTTCTTTTATTCTGTTCTCAAACACTTAAAAAAAACACCTTCTGCTCTCTCTCGTTGTATACCACCAAATGCCCAATTTACCACCAGTAGCCATTTTACATGCACAGCACACAATTTGCGACATACATCCTAACTGACATCCGTCAAATGTTTTCCCATCAGGCAAATTCACCGCAATCACGCAACCAATTATGCCATAATAGGGTTTCCATAACATTCAACTACTCAGGTTACCATAAATGAAACAATAACTTAGTGACAATCCAAGGGGCACCCTTAAATACTATAAGCTATGTTACTTACATTTTTTGTGTAACGTAGTTTGTACATGAAATGTAATTAGTTTATTTATCTTGGAAAATACGACTTAACTTTTATTTCCAAGTTAGCATAAAAAATAATGTATATTAATATAGTTTCTCTATGTTATGTTTAAATAAATTTTCTACGTTTTTTCGATGTTCAATTTAGGTTCGTCAGCTGAGTACTACTCCTCTAAGACAGGCGGCTATGATTAAGGTAATTAAATTTTATAATTAAACCAATGAAATTGTGATTAAATCCTTATTGATTATTAAGATAAATCTCTGTAGTTAATGTAAATAAAGTTTTTCAATCATTTTAGTTGTGTTGAAAATTCTGCAGGATACTTGGAGTCATGATAACTGGCTTTCATTAATAATTCTCTATCATTACAAGCTATTAGAAATTGTACTTTTGTATAGTTTGGAGGGTGCATACTAGATTTTCAAATATAAATATATGGCATATGTGAATCTTAAATGAAATTAATGAGAAGAATCATTTTACAGGTTAATATGAATGTTTGTTTATATATTTTAATCAAATACATTTTTATGCACGATCATTTCATATTAATTAATCCTGAGCATGATCTTTAGATATGTGATTAAGAGTTCTGTTATTTTGTGTTTAACTACCTTTTGAAATTATATGGTAGGAGGTACGTAATTTTAATGATGTAATACATGGTTTTCAAGGTAGCTTAAATGAAAATTACATTTCTTAAAAAAATGGCATTTTTCTGCATGTAAGTTAGCTCATATTGCTAAAGATGAAATTATCTTTTATTTACAGCCACCTGTTCCTGTTTTTGGAGTTGAAGGTCGCTATGCCACTGCTTTGTATTCTGCAGCTATGAAAGAAAAAAAACTGGATGCTGTGGAAAAAGATATAAAAGATCTGAAGGTGAATGTAACAGTGATCAATTCGGTGTTTTAAATTTAGGATGATATGCATATTTCAGAGTAATTTTTATCTCAAAAAGAGGAAAAAATTTCTTTTGAAGTGCAGATATTGAAGTTATTTAATTGATTATCTAAATGTAAATATATATTATTATATTTGTAATCTAATTTATTTAAATTATGTTCCTGGATGTTTTGTGTAAATTTATCATATTGGTAACTGAGGAATTTATGATGATTCTTTCTTACTTTATTTATTCAAATTTGAAAGTTATAAATTTATTAAAAATTTATTGAATAAATCTAGGTTTTATTAAAACAAGATGCCAAATTTTCTGAATTTGTGATGAATCCTCTGTTAAAAGTAAATGTCAAAAAAGGTATGTGCTATATTTATTGCTATCTTTTTTTTTTTAAGCAATTTTTCTCTCACACTTCAGTAAAAAGAAAGTGTTTTGTAATTTCACTAATAAAAGCTTTTATGCATGTTTCCTATTTAATGACAAAGCTATCATACAGTTTAGTTTAATTTCTTAATAGAAGCTTTTATGCATATTTCTTGTATAATGACAAAATTATCATAACAATAAATTTTAATTCAAAGAAACCAGTTCGTCTGTATCAAAGACTGAGTGTCTATTAACAACCAGGCAAATAAGACTGCTGATTATCAGCAGTTTGACCTGCATTCAAATCTGGGATAATGAATAGTTCCTTGGCCATTTTTGTAGTTTTTTCCCTCATGTGCAATGTGAATCTGAGCCAATTTCCTGTAGAAAATTCTTCATGACAGCATTTTTTTATCTTTTGGGCAGGTTGTGCTGATGAACTTAGGCATAATATAATAAATCCAATGTACGAGATAATGAATGCAAGTAAGAATTTACACTTAAAGTCATAAAGATAAATAAAAGTCGTAAATCTTAAAATACATATGTTAAACATTAGTCTTTTAAAAACTTTTAATTGTAGAAATTTGTATAATTTTTTTATAGAATAATAAAACTAAAATATCATGATAAGAAAAGAAAATCATGTATAGTAAAGTTTATGCTGCAGGTTTGGTCAGGGTTCATATCTGTTTTGATAGTTAGTCAAATGAACATCATTACTTAATATGTTTATGTGTACATTGATGCTGTTTTTTTTTTTTTTTTTTGTCAAAAGCATCAATAATATTTTTCACTGTTGATAATTAACAGTCAGACCTATGAAAATGGTAGAAAGTATATGTTAAAAGTAAGTAATAAATAAAAATCTTAGAAATAAGAAATAAATCTAAAAATTTCCATCATGTTCTTGTGATGTCATTTCTACTTTAAAATATACTATATTTTCTGTTTTAATTTAATTTTTTTTTTTTAAATGCAGTTACTTGAGAATAAAGGAATGGAAAACCAGGCTACCTTACTGTATCTATCTACTACATATCACTCAGCTGAAAATTTAATAATCTTTTCCTGAAATAAGAAATAAATCTAAAAATTTCCATCATGTTCTTGTGATGTCATTTCTACTTTAAAATATACTATATTTTCTGTTTTAATTTAATTTTTTTTTTTTAAATGCAGTTACTTGAGAATAAAGGAATGGAAAACCAGGCTACCTTACTGTATCTATCTACTACATATCACTCAGCTGAAAATTTAATAATCTTTTCCTCCTAAGATAATTCTAACATTTAAAAGAAAGGTTCATTGTTGAGAATTCTAAAGGAATCTTAT
>KK117314.1:58566-85831 GCA_000611955.2 Stegodyphus mimosarum | reverse complement strand
TACTGTACATCTTTTAATTTTTGATCAGTGTTCTGCTAATATCATTTTCTCATTTATTTGAGACATTTTCTATTATTTTTTAGTTTTTATTAAGTTATGAAATATTTATTATTAAGAAATATTAAAATACATCCTTTTTTTAGTTGCTTTGGCTGAAAATGGACGATTAAAAACGTTGGTACCAATTATTGATTGCTTTAATAGTGTTATGAGTTCAATTCGAGGAGAAGTTTTATGTCAGATAGTATCAGCTAAGGTAATTTTTATGAAATATTGTATTATTTTGGTGTGCACTTTCAGTGTTGATTTTTGTTACTTTAAAAGCCAAGCTATTCAACCAACTGGAATGTTTTAAAAAGAAAAATTTCCCTCAAATTAAGTAAATGAGAGATTTATAATATCATTATACAGTTCATTACACTATTAGCACATATACATTGCTGCCAAACAGTGTATTTTGTCTCTAATAATGGATCCACATAACATCACAGCATAATCTACCTTTGCCTTGGTTTTATGCGAATCCGATTAATCCCCAGTAAGCTGGCATAATATTTGAAAAGAAGACTCAAGTTTTTTTCTTCTTTGCATGTAAAAAAAGAATTAATGTATGAGACCTACACTGGTTATCATAAATTAAGGACAAATCGCAAACACCACGATTACTGAAAAAGTTACATGTAGAATTTTATGAAACTTACCTACAATATACAACACATAGTAAGGTATCAAATAACATAAAAAGAAATTACCAGACAATTATGGTAGTATAGAAATTAACACATGAATAAAATAAACAAATCGAAGGTGTTGGTTTGCTATAGGAAAAGTACCTTCAATATGGAATATGATTGCCTCTAGAAGCAATACAGCACATACAGTGATGTTTGATGCTTCCAATTATGCGGTCTATCAGTTCCATAGAAAGCAAGAGCCACTGCTCATGCAAAGCAGTTGCAAGCGCGGCAAGGGTCTGAGGAGGCGGATTGAGAGCAGCTAGACATCTCCCTAAAGCATCCCAAATGTGCTTGATAGGATTCAAGTCCGGGGATCGAGATGGCTACTCCAGTGCATAATTGTTTCCTGTTGAAGATAATTATCAACGATGCGAGCCCTGTGTGGTCTTGCATTGTCATGCTTTAACAGGAAAGCATCACCTACTGCCCGGGCATATGGGCGCACATAAACATCAAGGATGTCATCTTTATAAACCTGAGCATTCATGGTTCCCCTCGGAAAGACATGGAGGTCTGTGCGTCCACCCAAAGAGATGCCACCCCAAACACAGACGCTGCCTCTTCCGTATGCATCTCTTTCACGGATGTTTGACGGATGGTAACAGGTTCCAGGTTCTTACCATATTAAATAACACCTACTATCGCTTTCTAGACTAAACTGGGCTCATCAGTAAAGATAACAGCCCTCCATTGATAAGGCATCCAGTGGACATGTTGTCGTGCCCACTGCAAATGGTTCCTCCTATGGTGTGACATGAGCGGCACGCAAATGGCTGGTCGCCTCGCATACAGATCACCTTCATGAAGTTGACGTTGACACCAACCTACTGGTGGCTACAGCAAGGGAGGATCTAAGAAGAGTCGGAGTAGCGGTTCTATTCCGGCGTGCACATAACGTCAAATATCGGTCATTGGCGCTCGTCGTAGCAGCTGGCCGTCCTTGGCTGACTTTCTAGATGCCGAATCTGTGGTTTGAAATTGCCTCCAAAGTCTATGAACCACAGAAGGACTCACATTTCGCCATCTGGTCACTTCTGTTTGACTTTGTTCTGCCTCTAGTCTCCTAATGGCTCTCCATTGTAGTTCTGCAGGCAAATGATACTTGGAGGTCATTATTACAAATTGGCTATCTCAGATTTCTGATGTGACTATCACAGATTTCTGATGTGACTATCACAGTGAAATATGTGGACTTTTATGCTCCTTGCAGATGACGTATTCCGAGTGCAGCGCCACTAATTTGCATATTGCAGTTTTACTCAGCTATTCTTACTTGGCAACATATTCAAATTTTAACATGGTTTGGCTTATTTTTGAGGAAGTTATTGCTGTTTTTGTGATTTTTCCTTAATGTATGATAACCAGTGTATGGTACAGCATCATGGAAGTAGGGAATAGGAGCACAGGCCATACATGGGTTTTCCCATTCACTGCCTTGGAGCAGCGGTGCACGCCCCTTAAAAACCAAAACATTCACTTACTTGCCATTAAGATCGATAGGTTTTGACATAATTAGAGGTAAACTTTTTGTAGTTGAGCCAGAAATGTACATAAAAAGGTATATATTTTTTTTCTTTTTCTACAGTATTTCAGAATTCTGAGTATCTGAAAGAATGCGTTTTTAAATAACATTTCATTCTGAAATGAATTAAATGCTGTACTTTTCCCAGAACAGTTTTAATTTGAATTAGTTATTTTCACAAGTTTTCATTAATTAGAAAGAAATTTGAATTCAATTTGATTTGATTCAGTTAACTATTACAGAAAAATAAAAGTTTATTGTATTATTAATATTAAAATTAGACATTATTTCTTTGCTAATTGCAGAGCTTCTTTCTGAGATATTTTCTCAAATAAGAGATGATTTTTAGTTATTGAGGGATCTTTTAAATCGAAAGAAAATCAGAGTCAGTTTATGATTAATGCTATGTTCGGTTCATTTCAAATTAGAGAACCTTTTATTTTAATAGTGAAACATTAAATATTGCTTCTTGTTTCCATGTACTTAACTCTCTATGAGTATTTTTGAAGGGAATTAAATGGTGGTTTTTTAAATATTATCTAAAACTCGTGAGTTATTATAAAGTGTAAGGAAATAATTCTTTCAATACTTATCAGCTCTTTTTTAACCCTTAATTCCAACAATACCTATTCTAAAAATTCTATTTTACTACTTCCTTAAGTATGCATCTCATAGACTGTGCTTTACAACATCTCTTAATAGACTGTTTTCCAGTATGAACGATTCTTGCTTAAATAGTTTTATAAATGTATTTGTCAACAGAATTTCAATTTATCTTTACAATTAAATATTAAGGTATATTTAATAATAAGGTTTAGATATATTTGATAACTGGATTTCTTCACAGTAACACTTGTAAATAATTTAATAAATATTTACATATTTTGTTAAAAGCAAATACATGCTTCCTACAATGATATGCATTCATACTCATATATATTTCACATTTTTCATTTTCGGCATATGGAAATCTTTTAATGTCTGTGCATTGACTATATTTTTCGAGTAAAGTAATTTAAAATAATTTAGCATAGATAAGAATATTTTACATAAGAAATATGTATAAATATAAATTGAATGAAAATTACATGCATTATTTTTAATGCACTCAAAGGCCAGTTTTCCTTCGAAATTCTTTCACAAAGGCATCTCTTTCCGTAGGCAGATAGCTCTTGCATACTTGCATTCTATTTTAAAAATTTAACCTTTAAAAAGAAATTCAATTAGACACATGACCTGTGTGTCTAATTGAAAATATTTTAGCGTGCATAATTTTATATTTACATTTAGACATCAAGTTTAATAAAACTTTTGATTTAAAATATGCTTTTAGATACATTTATTATAAAATTCACAATTTTGGTAAATATATTTTGGCAGAGCATTCAGTTCTTCTCTTAGCAATTTTACCCAGTGTAATAGCTGTAATAGTTCTCTGATAATATAAGAAATAACAACTGTCCATTTCACTTTTAAACATAAACCACATTGTCAGATTGCAATCTTGATTGCCTTACTCTGCATACCAACATTGCCTCATTTTTTGAAACAGTGAAAACAACTAATTGATCTAAATTCACAAATACCTGAAATTTACATATTGCAAGGTAATCCAAAATATAACCAAAATGCAAAATGTATTGATATACCAGTTAATAACATTGACAGAGTGTTCACATCACCTTGACTGCACATGGCACTTCCACCGAATTGGCAAATGTTCTTGTATACAAAATTACACAAATATATGGTTAAAGGCAAGGAAAAATTAATTTATTAGCATATCTGTCTATATATTTATTGATTTTAACTATGAAATTACAGGATTTGGACATAATTTCATTTTGCAGCTATGATAAATAAACCCAAACTGATTACTTTTCAATTGTATAAAAATACATTCTAAGTTTAAAATAATAAACTATTTTGCCTCTCCCCTAAAAATTTTTAAAAAGTGCATATTACAGTATTATGTGGATGATGAAAAATATATTTTGTTTAAAACATAAAAGGAAAGTAGCAAATGCACTATCAAGGGTATCAAAAAGTATATAAATGTATACACTTGTACCAGTTAGTTATAAGGAAATTTAACTTTAATTTTTGTGATATTTTGAAATTTATAGGTACTTTGAGGTATTTATCATTCTTTACACATAACATAAACATTTTGCTAAAATCTATATGTTTGTCATCCAGTAGCTTATAATTTTATAAAACAAAATCATAATCAAAATTCCTGTGGCAAGTGATTGAAAAATAACTAAGATGTGATTTTTATATAAATGCCACCAAACTGTACAAATTGCTATTACCCATCCAACAGTGAATGCTTTTTTATGTGGAAGTGTCCCTACTTTTTGATTTGTGTGGAATAGTCGTGGGTTGAAGTACCACCAAGCTGCTGTCAAACATACTCTGGATGTAAATAAAACACACCCTTTTTTGAGACCAAAGCTTCGCGGCACTGTGTCAGGCATGCTCCGGGTATGGCATCTCCTTTACCACCATAGACAGTATGCAGGAGAATATTTTTAGTTACAAGATCCTGTGATCAAAGGCACAACATGCAATTTTATTTGAAAATTAATAAAATACTTCAGTGCATTATGAAAAATAATGGTCGCCAATTTAAGTTTTTTATATGATGTATCTATAATTTGTATCTGCTTTATTTGTATCTACTAAATAAAGAACAGTCTGATTCTTTAAACATTTGCTGAAATGATTCTTCCAAGTTTGGCAACATCTCCACCAGTTTCCCTGTTTAAGGCATATGAAATGCATTGGCTTTTATGTCCGAAGTGCTTTATTTATTTTATTATTATTATTATTATTATTTAATCTTATATAATTTTAAAATCTATCTTTTGATATTCAAGTTAGTAATAAATAAGATGAAGGTTTTTATAGTTTTAGATCAGAAATTTCTTTCATTCTTTCAACTTATCTAAGGTGAATTCCATTTTTTATCCGCTAAGCTATGCAGAATTTTCACATATCTTATCACATCGATTAGCAATTTTTCAAACTTTTGGATAGTTATGTTTTTATTGTATTTCATTCTGTTTTTCTTTGCTTTTTGAATAACACACATAATGTTACTTTTTAGAATGTTTAATTTTGATATATACATAAAGTTTAATTTTTATACGGATGATATTTTCTTACCTGTCCCTATGTGCTACAAAATAACAGCTCTTAGGCATGTACACTGCGCAAAAAAAAAGGGGGGACAGTTCTGTATCTCCTGTTTTGCTGGGCCAATTGACAAAATTCAAATTGCATTTTCCATGTCTCGGAAGTGCAACTTAGGATATATATTAGATTTATATATAGTATTGTTCTAACATAGGTATCTTGACACAATATGGATCTTTTTCTGAAGTAACATACCAATTTTTTTCCATATTTCGATTCTACAACTCAATTGATGTCTAAATATTAAATTTTCTAAAATTTGGAGTGAAATTTACGAAGAAATTCAAAAATTTGTCTGCGTTTTTTTTTTTTTTTTTTTTTTTTAGTTTGCGCCAAGAATAATTCACTTGGCGAACTTCTTAACACATGGCAATCTATTTTCCTATGCCTTCCATTGTGCAGAAGAGGGAAAAAAGTCATATCATTCTTACCTTTTTTACATTGTGCATGAGCGGAAAAAATGTCACATTGTCCCTTTCAAATAATTTTAACAAAGTGCATAAACCACATTTTCATTATTATTGCTTTCAAGAAATGTGCCAAATTTCAAAATGCGCCAATATATAAATTAACGTATATCTTGGGAAATTTTGAATAAAACGCTCTAATTTTTTGCAGGTATGCTTAGAAATGCCTCTACTTTAAGATGAGCATAAAACTTTTATAGGTTATAATTCAAAATTTTTTTTTGAAAAATTTACAAAAATTGTTTAAAAATACAAATTTTAAAAATAAATCATAAAAAATGGGTGAATTTTATTTGGAATGAACCTAAATTTCAAACTGTATAAGAAGGAATTAAATAAGTTTCATAAAAAAAGATATTAATTAAATACATACAAAATTGAATTACCATTGAGGAGGTAAAATTTTGAGAGCTAATTTTTTAAAAATTACTCGTGTGATTTTTACAAAACTTAGTAGCTTGGCATAATTTGAGTCGTCGAAGCAAAATATGGAAAAAAAATTGGCATGTCATTTCGGAAAAAGTCCGATTTTGTGTCAAAATACCTATATTAGAACAATGCTATATATAAATCTAATACATATGCTAAGTCGCGCTTTCGAGACATGGAAAACGCAAGTTGATTTTCGTCAATTGGCCCAGTAGAATGGGAGATGTAGAACTGCCCCCCCTTCTTTTTGCACAGTGTACATTTAATAAATACTTTATTTTGTAGCTAAATTCTGAATTTAGCTACAAAGCTAAATTCTGAAATTATCTATTTTATATAAAGAAGAGTGCCTGTTTGTTTATATGTGTGTGTATAATTCATACAAATCGACAGCTTCATTCTGGTCGGGATGAAATTTTGTGTACTTGCTTCCGAAACAAGAGGAAGGTCACTATCTGCACAAGATTTTGAAAAGACACCCCATGGAGTCTATACTTTTTATATACATAGATTTTGTCCTACATTAATGAACTTTTGATTAAAAGTTCAGAATTTGAAAGTGTTGTCGCCACTCAGTGATGCATAATATATTATTTATATTTCAAATTTAAGAAATAAATTCAGCGATTTAAAAGAAATATGTTGCCGCTGCCCAGATCAAAATATTTTTATCTTTCATATGGCGGAATGCTGCCATTCAGCAAAGAATAATATTTAATTTTTCTTTCAAGTAAATTTTGTTATTAACAAACTAAGCAACCTAAATTCAAATAAATTCATTTCTGTTATTATTAATTACTGACTGGATGCATTAAAATTCACCTGTACATATAAAGAAGAGTATCCATGGGTTTATTTTATGTCTGTAATTCATACAACCTGCAGTTTTATTCAAAACCTGATAAAATTTTGCACACATGATTTTGAAAACAAGAGGAAAATCACTGTCTACATACGATTTCGAAAAACGATCCCAAGAGGTCCACACTCAAGCGTTTATATTAGAACATTGCACTCACAATACCCATTTTAGGTATATATCGCAATTGTTGCTTTCTGGCTATCAGTAGAAGGTCACATATATTAAGCAAAGAATTTATATATATATATATATATATATATATATGTGTGTGTGTGTGTTTTCTTACGAAAAATATTCAGTTTCAATTTTGAAATCATGTCGCCGTTATTGCATTTTTTCTATCAGTTCTTACTAAAACCATTAGATGGTACCATGTTCTTTATTCTTTAGAACATGTAGAACTTTTCAAGCAGAATTCAAATGCACTCTCTATCAGTTTTTTGGGAATATTATGAAAACACTGGGAAAATCAGCCTTAGTATCTCCAAAAGTTCATTTCTGAAAAAAGGTAGAACAAATAACAAAGCAAGTATCAATTATTTCTAAAACTGTTAGATGATGCCATGTTAGTTATCTCTTTAAAGCAGAATTTAAGTGTACTCTCTCTCTGTTTCTTGTGAATATTTCAAAATCAGCCAAAGTGGATGGTGACTTCCCCTTCCCAAAAAGGACATAACGAAGTAAAACTTGAATTTTCAAATGGTCGATTGACAGATACATATAAATTCATAATTGCATAACAAACTTATTCAGAATATGTTTTCCAGCAAGTCTGCCATCTTTTCATCCATTGATTCAGTAATAGATACAGAGCATGTTGTGCAATACTTGACGAAATTTTTTAAATGTTCTTGAGCCCCAAGGAATACTGTCATGCAAGTAAAACTTTAAAAAAAAAAGATCCCTTATCATACTATTATGTTCTAAAGCTGCGCAACAGAGCAAAGCTATCCATTTAAAATCTTTTGCGGAGCATAATAGAGGCCACCATCGTTATGGGGAATGCCACAAGAGAAAATGTGTTTGTTCCTCATATTCCATTGATATCCACTGATTCAAATATGCCCTTCAGTTTCATGCAGTTGCAGTAACCCATCTGGCTTACAATCGCTTTGTTTAGCAGATGTTAACTTGGAAACTTAACGTTTTTCATATGGCTAATTATACATGGCTTGTTCAAGGCTGTATGAGTTTTTTTTTGCAGTTTTCTCTATGTGTAGTGGGAGTGCAAAAATATTTTTCATAAGATCATATAAAAGTTATCTTCTGCAGTCAAAGTGATTGAATAGTGAAGTCAATGTAGAAGAAATTCACTTTTAATTTTGTCATTCCATATTTTATAGAGAGTATTTAGTCACGATTTGCTTTGTTGAATTTTCAATCACTGCCAGATGTAAAGTTCAAAAAGATAATTTGAATGGAATAGGGTAGGGCAAAAGTTTTAATCTGTAGATAAATATCTTAATTTTTAGATTAATGATTTACTTAATGTTTTTTGGCATTCATATTAAGTGAATTATATATGTAGTAGTAAAGTAAGTTTATTCTCATTTCTTAAAACTCTATATTTTTTACATGAATTATTTTTGTAACAAGGACACTTTTTTATGCATATATTTATTTTTTTAATTTCTTGTTAGTATTTAAAAAATTAAATGCTTAAAACATTTTCCCTCTAATTATTAGCCTCTTGATGCTCCAACACTTGCAGAATTTGAAAAAACATTGAAAGGATTTGTGCAAAAGAATGAAAAGGTTTTCCTGGAAACAAAGGTAAATAGTATTTATGTGGACATTCATTTGCAATTACAGTAAATTTTCAGTAGTTGAGAATTTAAAAGAAGCTTGTGGGGTTAGCATTATGTTGTATTTACTGTAGGTGTTAAGGCAACATAAATGAGCATAATATTTATAAATTTGCAAGACTAGTTTCATAGGTTTAAATACAAAAGAGAAACCTATGGTCAGGTGATAAAAATGGGAGGAAGGAAGTAAAGCTACTGATGCTTGTTAAAAATTGAAAGCAGCTATCAACTAATTTCCTTAAAGGCGGGGAGTAAAAATGGATTTGAATATAGATCATTAGTTTAAGACTTATATGAATGTGAAACACCTCTAAAAATCTGATTGACTAACAAAAGATATTGTAATGTTTTTTATTAGTTTTGATTGCAGAAAAATGTGATTTTCTGATCAACAGTGTTGGTCAACATAAGATTTATGAATTCCTTTTTTTTTCTAACAAATGCTTATATATGATCCTTATCTTGAAATTTTAAGACACTCCTAATTTGAACAATGTAAATTAAATTATATTATCAAGGAATCCTCTCTATAATCTAGGAGTTCATATCCGGAATAGGTTCTTTAAGTATGCAACTGCAAATTTTATTGATAGAAGAAAAAAAAAAAAAAAACACCTGAAAGTTGAAGTTCTTTAAAATACATGCAGTTTTATAACTAATTGATGAAAAGAAAGGAATGAGACTTATAATCTCCTAAAACGAGAAAGTGCTTTTAATGTGTAGATGAGAATTTTTTAACCACTTGGTCAATAATATTAGAGGAAAAGCCTTTGTCTCTATCTACCACTATTAATGAGTTTAGTTCTTGATCAAGAGCCACGTTCGAGAACTAAACAGAAGTCCTTGGAAAACAAAGAAATAAAAATGAAGCAAACTTCTGTTTGGTCATATAGCATGATTCAAAATGTGGTGGAAGTCTGGCACAAGAGGCATTTGGCATCACAAATTAAGCTAGAATGTTTGCATGTGCATATCAAGCACCACTCCTTCAATTTGCGTGACCAAACTGTATGATTTTTTAGCAGGCATAAGAAACACCTGCTGTATCATTTTAAACTTTTTCAAAATTAGTTTTAAACAATTTAACAAAACAATTCGTTTTAAACAATTTTCTCCCCATGTTGTTTATTCTAATTTCCAGAACTGTGGTGAGAGTTATTTCAGAAATACAAATATCTTGGAATACTCTCAGTGCTATAACATTAGGAATTGAATCTTGCTTTTTCCTCTTCTGGAATCTATTTCCCTTTTTAGAAAAATTTTGAAATGACTGTTTATGCTGTATGCTTTTAACTGTATCATTAATATTCAACTTATTATTCCATGTTTGTCAGTAGAAAAATTTTCATTCTCATGTTTCTATTTCTGTCCTATGAAATTTTAATAATTCAATTATGTTCTAAGAATTATCTTTTTCATGTTGTGTTTAAAAACTAAGACAGTAGGTTCTGGAATAAGTTTAGTAAATAATGGTAACAACATATTTCACTATGAATTCAGTTCAACACTATGAGTTTACAAACCATGTATCATAGAAGTCCCTTAATTATTTCAGGTGGAAAGTCTGTTTTACAGCATTTAGATTTAACAAATGGTTCATATTAAGGAATCTTACAATAATTTCTTTTTTCCCATACCTTTCTTTTAGCAGTTCCACTGTTGAATAATAAATATTTTTCGTTGCCAATAATCACTGAATACTAATTAAAGTTGGGGCTTTTAAGGAAGCTTTACAATAATTATGTTTGTCTATATTAGATAAGTGCTTATTGCTATAAATCACGTTCTCAGACTGCATCCCAAATTCTTGAAACTTCTCAAAATCACCCTCAAGTAAAGTTTTGGAAAACTTATTTTGGGTTTCTATAGTTCACTACTGTACATAAATGAAGTGACTCTTCATCAACAGATCAACAACATTCAATTCATTTAAAAAACAATCTATTACTTTCGTTGATATCAGATTTCGAACTTAGCAAGTTAATTTGTACTGGAGAGGCAAATTTTTTAAACATAATTTATTGACAATTAAGGAAAGGAAGTTATAAAATACCTATCCGTATAAACTTGGATAATGTTATAAAGCAGCAGTAATTGACACCCAGTGAAGCTTTAATTAGAAAACTGAAGGGTGCTGATCGAATTTTAAATTACATTGAACTGTGTGGAATAATGTTGGCCATCCTGACAATTTCTCGTAGTAATGCGCAGTGTGAGGGGATTTTTCAATGTTGTTACTAAAACAAGGACTAAATTTGGATCCAATATTAGTAATGCTGCATTAGAAAAACTTTTATTAGCAAAAGCATGCCAAAGCATTTCTTTTTTAATGAGAGGAAAATCTGGCACTGTTCTTATCATTTATATGAAAACTGATTAAAATATTATTTTTCTATTAAAACGTACAAGAAATAAAAGTGTTCTTTATATATAAGTATTTTTGCATCATTTGTATTTAAGAATTAGTAATTGAGCATTTAGAAACTTAGTTAGTATTGAGTTAATTCAGTATTAAAAAGCATATTTTCTTTGTATATAATTTTATTATTTGAAACATCTTATCATTGGGAAAATTCTCCTGATTTTTTAGTGTTGTAGGTTGGCAAGTATGCAGCTGTATGTTGGGGAATCATTCACACACAACACAGTGTCATTACATTTGCATGCACTGTTCTGATTCTGATGCTTCTCCACTTGCAGCCTCTAATGGCGTAGTTTATGCCAGCAGTTAGACAATGCCATTTGTTAGCAGTTAACAGATATGGGCATTTTGCCAATGTCATGGCAAAATGTATGTATTTCCCTGTTTTGGCAACATAGCATGTTGCCCTATGAATAACTTTTCAGGTGGGTCCAGATTAATCAGTCATTTTTACATTTTCTCTTTGTGCTATTACATTTGGTACACATACAGTTAGATTAATAACACTACCAATTAGCAAAATGCTAGAATTGATAATTTGGATTTATTCATGTTCCTTAAACCCAATTTTTCTTTGCTGTATTTTTCTATGTTGACATCAGAAAAGTCTGTACAAGAGGTATTTTTTAATAACGTATTTATACCTCCCTCCCCCCCCCCTGAGGGAGGGACAAGCTTCCTCATTTTGCTAGATGCAAACAAGCTAGCAATTTACACTGGAAATCAAAATCTGAAAATTTATTGACAAATAAATTATTTATATGTGTTAGCTCAAACTCATATAACTCAAAGTTCTCACTATATAACTCAAAGTTCATTTTAAAAGACAGCAGAATACATATGCAGAAAGGGGAATTTATCTCAAGCCAAAATTTTGCGTCAGTGCTCCATCTTATAAATGTAAATCTGTGTATGTTTATCTGTAAAATGAGAATAGTGACAGGGAAAAAAACTGCGAAATGTCTTCAAAAATCCTATAAATATGTTTCTTCAATCAAAATTTGACATATATTTTTGTCAAAAAGTTTATTTTCATGTACCTATAAGGGGGGGGGGATCATTTTTAAATTTGCCATGCTGAATTTTCTGAAAATCATAAATTTATTTGTTTTGAACTAAAAATGAGTATAGTATAAAGTTATTCACAGATTATAGGAATTTGCCGAATTTTTTGTTAGTAGAATATATTACTTTGCTTACTGTCTTTGCTTTATAATGATACACTTTTTATTAATTTTTTTTCATATATAGCCAGAATTCTTATAATTAGCATGTTTCTTTTTTCTGTCTATTTATTTCTTAAAAAGGCTTTATATATATAGTACAATGTATATTACATGCATAATGTGTCTCATACAGCTCTCGCATTCATTCAGATGTGATATATTATGTTTTTCTGCTGTCTGAATGAATTTACAAGCTTAGAAAATACTGAATTTGTAATTTAATGGTATCTGCTTTGCAACAATACCCTGATAGGTGAATTAAATAACAGATTTCATTTACTATTATTAATGCCTAGTAGTATTGGGACCTCATAAACTATCTATACTTCATTTAAAATACCCACCAAATTTTTTAGATGTGATTCAGTGGCAAATTCATGTGTCAATAGCCGATAAATTTGGTATTTTATGGAATTGGTCTGATGATTAATATACTGTTGTCTTCTGATTTTTTCTAATTTAGACTTATTTGCTTCTTAACCTTTTCAAGACCAAAACGCCTGAGAGAGCCTTTTGTTCAAATGACCACATCTGCTGAAAACAGCCAAGATTGCGAGATTCTTTTCTTCTCCCAAAATATACAGTGGCAGGTGCAATTTCCCCCAAATGCCTTGTATCACTTTGTCTCGGATACTTGTCTTAAAAAAGGATTTATTTCTGGTTTCTCATCTTCATTTGTTCGTAAATAAGAAAGGATGTCATTTGAAATCTTCACACCTCTTTGTATTAATGGATGGAGAGAGGAGGAAATTGCTTTGAATCTCGAAAGGCTTTATAGGCGTTTTGGTATTTAAAGCATACAGGTTAGCAAAGGCTTCAGTTTTCTAAGAGTTAAAATTGGAGAATATCCAGCTATGTAAAGAAAATTGTAATCTGTAGAGTTCCTTCCCATGTTAAAAATGATAATATTTGCACATCATATTGTAGTAAGAAAGTCAAAAGAACCTTCTCATAAATCTTGTGAAATTTGAATGTGCAACAATAACATGCCAAATTTTATGTATCTTGAGAACAAAATGTATATTTGTGGTAAGTATGCATTAAAAATGAGATTTATTTGCAAAACTCTTTGTGATCAGATTGGGAAGAGAGATATATTTTTATATTGAATATCTCATTTAAAAATCTTTTCAGATATTAGGTTAAAAATAAATTGCTTAATACATTAAATGTTATTTTTGTTCATTTATAATTTTTATTTATGAAAAACAGCTCAGGAAAGCACATTTTCCAAATACTCAAATTGATTGGTTGATGGAATAAGGTATACATTCGGTGTCTGTAGTTCTAGTGTAAATTTGTTTCTATATGTAAATGTAATTAACTGTGATTGAAAACTTTATTTGAAATTTTGCCTTGTTTTCAATTTTTTAGGTGGATCCTTCTCTTATTGGTGGTGTTATTGTCACTATTGGTGATAGATACATAGATATGTCAATTGCATCAAAAATCAAAGCATATAATGCAGTTTTGCGAGAAATTGTATAATGTAATTTGTATACTTTAAATTGATAGAATAGGAAAGTCTGATGTTATGTAAATTTCCTTGTATGAGCTATTTGATTAATATTAAAAGATTCAATAAAAATATTCTGTAGCATGAATTTATTGACATTAATTTTTAAATTATATTGCAATTCAAAAACCTTTGTTGGAAGACATGCTTTTTTTTAATAATTGATTTATCAATATAAATGAAAAATCTCTCAACTATGTATATTAAAAAAGCGTTTAAACTCTAAAAAATTTAATTTAGAAGTTTAAAAAAAATCAACATTATATTTGAAAATTTTCACAGGACTATTTTTGATAGTTTTGCTGCCAAAGTGCAATAAACTTTCACAGGACTAGTTTTGATGGTTTTACTGAACCATCATCCTCAGCTGCCTAAGTGCAATATATTATCTTGTTCTTTTGCACTTAGGCAACTGAGGGTGATGGGTTGGTAAAAAAAAAATCAAAACTAGTCCTGTGAAAATTTGCAAATATAATGCTGATTTTTGTTGTTTGACTTCTAAATTAATATTTGTTTGATGTGTTGTGTTGGTGTGTTATTTTATCTTAAAAATTTGTCAAGTATTTGCTATTATATCGAACTGCTTACTCAGTTGCTTTGCAAAGTGCAAATGAATGCACTGATTGGGACATTATAATGTTAGCATAGCTGGGCCAGTGATGTTTTACAAGAGTGATTAATGTGTGAGATGCAACTGTAAGAAAGCTAAGTAAGAAATAACCTGCTTTTTTCTCTTTTATCAATATTTAACCCTCATTCATGCATACATTGTGTCTGTTATAAAAAGAAACTAAATGTTAAATGTGATGAAATATCTGAGTAAGGTAGTAAAATCCACTGATTTGAATTATGATCAGAAAATACTGATGATAATAATTAATATACTAATATTTACTGAGTGCTGACTTCATCAGCATATTTTTAAGACGGATACTTTTGAGAAAGGTAACCTGATATTTAATGAATAGTTGCATATATTTTCCATTATCAGTTGTAGTTTTGTAATTTCAGTTTGCATTTTATACACACACACAATAAATAAGTAAAATAAAAAATAAAGAAAGAAAGAAAGAAGTTTAGTCCACTACGTTCACTAATCTGTTAATAACTTTAATAAAAGGAAATCTTGTTTATTGAACGTAAATTCAAATTCTGAATTTTTCGTGAATGTTTTTCCCTAATTCCCTTTAATTCTCTCTCTGTGTTTTAAAAGTCACAAATACTTCTCTGGATTGCATCATTTCTAGATCATTCCATTTTGCATGGCTTGCACAGCGCTGATGACGTAATAATTGGGAACTGAAACTTTAACTCAAACCAAAACTTTTCTCTTTGTGTGCTTCCATATTGGCTAACTAGGCACTTCAGCTTCTCTCTCTTCACTGCTTGAATGTAATTTCGCTCTTCTTGCGCCCTGGCACAATAATATAAAATGTAAATGTTCTTGAATAAGCACAACTAGAGTGCCAAGTGATTGTGGCCACGAACGTCAACTGGAGAATAAAAACAGAATTAAAACCGCCTCAACTGCCAAGTGTCTTTATCTTATATTGACGCTGCTCTGTCTTTTCCTTGCATTTATTGTTATTACATTTATTTTTGGTCGACAGGATGTTACCGGTAGCCTGACACCTCAATGGAAAATTTAGTCAGTTCTTCAAATCGTTGTTTGGTGATAAATTCAAAGGCAATGTAAAAGAAGTGAATTGCCAAATTTGTTTTTTCAGTGTTTGAAAAAATAACCTATCATCTTAATGCTGTGTGGCTTTGCAAATGCTTTAAAAAAATAATCACACGTAGCATTTATAGAATGAAAGTAATCTCCTGATAAATCCTGAAGTTGAATGTCTAGTAAAAAGGAATATTGAATTTGCTTCGGCCATCTTTACAAAATTTAGAAGAAAAAAAAGTGCTTTAAATCATCAGTGAATTACCGCTAGGAGATTCAGCAGTACAGTTGGTTGAAGGTCACTGATCTGTGTTTAATGTGGTTCAAGTATGTGCGACAGTAAATTATTTGCTCTTCAGGTTGTTCTAATAGTACTTCATCAATCAACAGCTCAAAAATTGTTTTCTTTGTGTGAATTTAACTCAGGAACGAGACAGAATTATTTAATTTGCTGTGGATTCTATACTTTTCATCTTAATTTTGCTTAAAAGTTCAGCAATTTGATGCTGCTATTTTGCAAAAATGCGAAATTCTTGTTCAGTAATTTTGCTAATTTTTATGTGTCAGCCAAATTAAACAACGAATTTTAACTATTTAAACTATTTTTAGGGATGGACACTAAGGTAAATAATTATATTTTTGAATTTATGTTGAAAATTTGAATTATTGATAAGAATTTTTAAGTGAATGAAATAATTATGAAACATTAGTATAAAATATGATAAACAAATAATGTTTTTGACTAGTATTATAGGAATCATAAGTAGTATGGAATTATGTTAACTAACTTTAAAATTTACGGGTCATAATATGTTCAGATAAACTTTGAAGGTCCCCACTTTTATTTATTTTTTTTTCGTATATAATAGTTTTTTTAATATAATGGAGTGTGGTTAAATTTTTTTTTATCTATAAATGGAATGTAATAGTGCAGTTAAAAGAGACCAGTTACCTTTAAAAAGGAACGGAGGCCTTTATAAATAACTGCCACGAGCGTCCGATAACCATTGGTGAAAATTCATATACTAATTTGTTATTGTGGATTTGAACATAAGATGGGAATGTTTGTATTAAGAGAAAGCTGTGGGGTCTTCCGGTTTGTACAAAATAAGCAAATTAGAAATTTCGATAATAATAGTATATTAATTCAAATCATATTTCTAATGAAGATTTAATTACATAACAAAATTTTGAATTTTTTGCGATTTTGTAATCTTAATGGATGTGTTTGAAATTTGTATATTTAAAAAGTTTTAAAGGCCTTCCCTAAACAGATATAATTATGAAATTTATTTTCTTATTTTATGTTCACAAAATTATATGGTCCATTTTATTATTGTAAAGTAGGGCAGTATAGAATTTAATGTCTTTAATTTTTGTATATTTGTTTTTCATTTGATTTAACTAGTTTGAAGACTGTTAAGGCCATAACTTATAAATGCAAACTTTGATAACTGTAGAATATCAGAGGTTAGTACCTTTATTGAGGAACGGAGGCTTCTATGTGTAATTGTATTTAAGCATCCCACAGCCATCAGCAAGTTGTCACGCTAATTTGCACTGTAGAGGATTTGCCCATTTTATCAAAGTTTATTTTGTTACGTACTATGTATTAAGTTCTAAATTGGAATTATAGCATTTTACATTGCTTTACAATTAAGAAAATGTGGATTATTTTATAAATAATTAATTGAAACTTCATGAATCTGTAAAAGAAAATTGTGGTTTTTATATTGGGAATATCAATTTTTATGGAAGAATTTCAAGCTAAGGACTGCAAAATATTATGATTGACATTCAAGCAAAGATTTTACAGAACTGTGAACTGTCCAGTAGTTCTTGAAAAAATCTGGACATTCCTTCAGTGATTTTACAGAAAAATGAACTTGCAGACTTTCAATTTGCATTTATCGTTAAAAAGGATATTTACAAGATTTGTTATATTAAACAATTATTTAGATCAAAATTCTGTAATTTTGCTTTCCACTATTGTATTTTCCTTTCTTTTTCTACTGCTGTAATGCTTTTTCTAAAAAGGCTTTTCTGTCAGGAAGCCTTTTTTTAAGGGGGGGGATATGTAAGATAAAAAATATGTAAATCAAAATTATAATTTAACTAACCCCTAATTCCTTTTAATTCTCTCTCTCTGTTTTAAAAATCGCAATAACTTCTCTGGATTGCGTCATTTCTAGATCATTCCATTTTGCATGTCCTGCACAGCACTGATGACATAATAATTGGGAACTGAAACTTTAACTCAAACCAAAACTTTTCTCTTCGTGTGCTTATATGTATTGGCTGACTAGGCACTTCGGCTTCTCTCTTTTCACTGCTTGAACATAATTTCGCTCTTCTTGGCTCCTAGTGCAATAATATCAAAAATGTAAATGTTCTTGAATAGGCACAACTAGAGTGCCAAGTGATTGTGGCCACGAGCGTCAATTAGAAAATAAAAACGGAATTAAAACTTCTTCGACTGCCAAGTTTATCTTATATCAATGCTGCTCCATTTTTTCCTTGCATTTATTATTATTACATATATATGAGCAAGCTTTTATTTCAGTATTTGTACAGTGAACCTTTTCTAAGAAAACTGTGTATGATTTTGTTTGTCTTACAAAGATGATGTTTAAGATCATTTTTGGAGATAGTTATCTTAAAGGAGATTGAAATAAACAAGGATTTTATAGTTATCTTAAAGGAGATTGAAATAAACAAGGATTTTACAACTGTATTTCTTTTTTTTTTTTCATTCGTTCTGAGTGAGTAATTTGTCAAAAATGTGTAACTGCTGCTAAGGTTCCTATCTTTCTTCAGAAGAAATATCCACAGTTCATCACACAATGAAGATTATATTCTTTGTAATTAGTATTTAAAATTTATTACAAAAAGAAGTTTTGCACATTTCTGAAAAATTTAAAGTTCATTCACAATTTCTGCAGTGTCTCACAGAATATTAATACTTTTTGTAAATGTCCACCCTACACAAAAATTTATCATTTAGGACCTGGTATTTAATTTTATAGATAATTCATACCTCTGTAAATCTTTTATAAAAAAGTAATAGCATGTAAATGGAAGATAAATAATATAATACACATTAGGATGCAAAATAATATTTGCAATAAACACTTAGCATTCCATCAACAGAAATTTACATCTTCTTCATTTATTTCAGTGTTATCTTTTAAAATGTAATTCAATCACTTTGTAATGGATTGAGCTGTTTTTTTAATCATGTTATAGATTTATTCAATCTTCATTTGGAAGTATTAATTTCAGTTGGTGTTAATTTTTTCTCCCTCAAATTTTATAATCCCATTTTTTGTAATATATGTGATAGAGATTAAATCTGGACATTTAGAATTTAATTATTTCAGAATGATTAAAGAACAACTTATGCTAAACATTTGTAACATATGTTTCGAATCTTTATATAGTTAAAGACAGATAAAGCTTTGTGCTGATGACTTTAAAATTCTTTTCAGAGTATCCAGATATTTGTATTTTTCTGATAACTGATCAATAAAGAGTACGGTTTCAACTAGCCCATACACATAACTCCTCTTTCACCATATTCTACAGTTGAGATTTTGAAAAAAATTTTTTATTCTGTAAATTGACACCCTTATAAAAATGCTTAAATAACTTTTTTTGGCAGTTATTATTATATCCATGGGTTTCATAATTCTTATTTCTCATAGATTCTAAGAAGGAAAGCTGAAGTTTTCTATATTTAAGGTAATAGTTTCCTTTCCACCATGTCAATCTTCAGAAAATTAATTTATTATTTTAAGAACTTTTAACTCTTTTAATTGTAATGTTCTGCTCTATGTTTGGAAGCGCTTAATATTTAATAATAGTACTTTTACTCAACACAAATTCCAAATTTATTTTTATTGTAAATCTATGATAAAATTTTAAATAATATTTTATAGTATTAAAATCTAGTAAATGCGCTAAAGTAATGATGTCAGAAACTTCTCTATTAGATTTTCATTTTTCTAATGAAAGAATGAAAATTTTTAAATTTCTAATATCTCTTCTTCCTTCAAGCAGCTGATTTAAAAATAAAGTAAATAAAGCCATGGTAGTCTTTAGGTACATTTATGACATTATTTTTGCGGTTAAAAAAATATTAATTGTAAAACTCAGAATTTTATTTTTGGAAAAAAGTTCTTAATTTATAAAATATGTGCATATTAGAAAGAAAACGACTTTTTATCATTTCAGTTTAATGAATATAAAATTTTTTACATTATTTTAAGACATTAAAAATGACCAATCACTTATGTGCAACACGGTACGTAATTAAATTAAATTTGATTGAAAGTAGATATTTAGTTAACTAAATTTCTTTTCATTTGCTGACGTTTTTATTAATTTTTTAAGTTAAAAATTATCAGTATTATTAAATAATGAAGAATCTTTGTGTATGTATGTTCCTTGCAGTGAGGAAAAATCATTGCATCTAGCACCATCAGATTTTAAACATACATGGTCCTCCATTCAAGTGTATGCACCTTGAAACTTGAATTTATATTTGATTTTTGTCATATTTTATGTGAGTTAATTTTTCATTAACAAACTTGGTGATTAAAAAGCCAAGTTATCTTATTCATATACAAAATGATTCTGTTTTGCCACTTTACAAAACATAATTTATTTGTTTCAAATTTAATCAGAAAACTCAGCAATTAAGAAGAAATGTGTTGTCATTAAGCAAAGTGTGAGATATTTGTATTTCAAATTTGATTAAAGAACTCCTTGATTTAAAAGATATGAATTACCATTGACCGACATAAAATATTTTTATCTTCCTTTCAGCAGTTTGTGGCCATACGTTGAAGCATAAGATATTTAATTTTTCTTTCAGTTTTAATCTATTGATTGACAAGCTAAGGGATTTAAAAGCAATAAATACTTCTGTTCTGTTATCATGCACTAGTTGGATCCGTGAAATTACACTAGCTGGATTTATTAAAGCATTACATATTTGTCTTTTTTATAGTACCAGATATCCAAAAAAGTTCATGCCACTGGGTAAAAAAGTGAAATTCAAATGGCAAGTGTCAGCAAATCTCAAAAAGTCAAATGTTAACATTCCCGTCAACAATCGGCCGGTGCAGACTTGTGAGATGTGTTGGTCATGTCAAAAGCAATTCTGTGGGATCTACAAACCTGAAGTGAGCATGTCGGTGACAAACGATGTTTTAAGGCCATGTTTGCTTTATGAGATCAGACTGGGCAGCAGTGCTGCAGAAGCTGCTAAAAAATACACTCTGCATTTGAAGGGGCATCAGTGAATCAGCACATAGCACAAAACAGGTTCAGTCGATTTGCATCAGGAAATGCGAGCCTCCAGAACAAGCCTTAAACTGGGTTCTCATCCACTGTAGATGAAGCTATGCCGAAGGAGACATTGAGTGTAATCCACATCAAATATGTAAGGAACTTGTTCAGGATTGAAGTGTCATAGGAAACCATTCAGTTGCATTTGCCCAATCTGAGAGAAGCATGCAATCTCAAAAAATGGGTTCCTCATGTTTTAACCAAAGAAACCAAACTCCAACAGTTCACCATTTGCTCTTCATTGTTGTAACGCTTTATCCCTGATTAAGAAATTGGCATGTGATGAGAAATGAATGTTATAGCGATGTTTTCTTTTCAGTTACCAAACTGAAAAGAAAACATCGCTGGTCATCTCCTGGCTCTCTGCCATTTGCCCTTAAACTAAACTTTCAGGAACTGAAGTGCTCTGTGTTTGATGGACCAGCACTGTAATTGTGCTCTTTGGATTGCAAGAGAGTGTCTAAACCATCACAGCTGAGGTATACTCATCCGAAGTGCAAAAGATGCACTGCATCAGAAGCAGCCAGTACTAGTCAGCAGAAAAGTTTAGTTTGATTATTACAAAACACTCGTGCCTAACCACTGGAAATACCCATCACTCGAGCCTAACCACTGAAAATACCCATGCAGCCAGCCCTCTGCTGGAATTCAAACCCCAGAATCAAAACACTAGTGTTCAGCGACTTTACAGCTCGGCTGCTTGTGGGCCTTAACAGGAAAGGGACGATCTTTCTTCAAGACAAAGCCAGACCTCATACACAGTAAGAACTAAAGAGGTGATCAACACATTGGTTGGGAAGTTTCACTTTATCCTCCCTACTCCCTGGACATTGCTCCATCTGATTATCACCTGTTTTTGGCCATGAATAACCATATGCGTGAGCAACAGTTCCGAAACCGAGATGATGTCATGCAGGCCGTAGGATAATTTTTTGGTTATGGAACAGGAACTTTGACAAATGTGGGATTTATGAGCTTGTAACTCGTTGGGAACATGCAATTTAAGTTGAAGGACAATATTTTGCTGGTTAAAATGCATTTCCGTGAAATTAGCGGGTTGTTATTTCTTATTGAAAACTACAGCACAAACGTTTTTTGTTATCTGGTAAGTATTTTAGGTGAATGTCTGTTCCAGTGGGTATCTAAATATGAAAAAAGATTATAAAATACTATAAACTGCAGTTTGGTTAGTTTAATTTTATGTATGTATACATTACAGAAATAAAAACTCATAAATTAAAAAAAGATTAAACTATTATCTTATATTAAAACAAATTTTCATATGGGTAGAAAAAACTGTACTTTAAAAATTATTTCCGATGATTCTGGGACTCACTTTGTACATTACTCATTTTGCTGTCTTAAATTTTCTGTGACATCCAATAGTTATGAATTAATGACTCCAATCGAATATCAGTACCAGCTGAAGAAAATGCAAAGCCAACAATTCCCTTCAAACATCGCATAACATATATCTTTTTAAAATATTTAAAACAGGAATAAAACTTCATGTCAGATTCTGTATTAAGATAATTCAATTCTGTAGTCCCGCTGAATATGCTATGGTTTAATTTTGAGTGTCTTGCTTTGAATATGAAATTGCAATAAAAAATCGACATCGGAACTCATTTGAATTTTGATTTAATTTAGAATCACTCGATGCGATACTTCTTTTTGGACAATGAAAATTTCATTAGGGAGATCAGTCTTAAATGTCTGACAATCTTGTTTTATGAAGAAAGATTGTTATTTTGCTGTACTCGTACATTCTTCCAACTTACAAATTCGGAGCACTTTTTCTATTTTAACGCATTCTGCTTGACAGCTGTATTTATAATCAATAAGGGATTATGGTCAGAGTGTGTTCGGCACTTTTCTCTTTGTTTCTATATCTACATTTCTCAATTAAAGTCTTCATCCTAACTATTTCTAGCATTCTCTTTATTCTCATATGAGATATTTTAACTGGTTTACTTTCCTTCATGACCCCCCCCCAGTGCTTGACTAATTAAGACTGCTGAATACTGGAGTTCAGCTTGGCTCGTATAGAAGTTGCATATAGGGAAAACTATGAAAATGCCGATGCAGCCGGGCTTCGAACACCGAACCGAACTACCAGTGTTCAGCGATTTCGCTGCTTAATCACTGGTGGGCCTGCAATAATTAGAAGAAAGTGATGAAGACGACAGACCACATGTTTGTATATCGAGATGTGTTGAATTCGATCTGCTGGCGATGTAAAACTTCGGAATAGCTCTAACAGAAGACTAATGCAAAAGTGAGAAATTGTTGATTGTTATTTTACATAGCTGAATCGAGATATGTCATTACTCTATTAGCCATATTCCTCTGTTAGAGTTGAATCAAATTACTTGTTATAGATCGAAAAGAATTATAAAGGAAGAAAAGGGTAGAGCTTTCTTTAGTTGATGTTCAAAACGTGTATTTAACTGATCCGTAGGTCTTAGATTCAATCCTAAATCCAAATAAATTTTTACTGATCCCTTTTCTTCGTAATTATTTGTTTCATATTAATAATGAGTGGCTTCATATGAGCTATGTTGTCCATCGTTACATAGCTGTCTCTTACACTATTCCAGTTCTTTTTGCTCAGTGACACATTTATTCATCATTATAAAGTCTGCTATGATATTTTCTGCTGTCTCTATGATATTTTTTCTGTTATCTATTGTAAATTATTTTCATACCTCTATTGGGTTTTAAGCGATGTGCAGAAAGGCATTTATCATGAATATATTGGTTTTTATGCATAACAGGAAAAAAGAATATTTTAATACACTTAATCAAAATGTGAAATTGTAAAAGAAAGAGTTTAAACTACTAAAAATATTCATGCATGATTTTAAGATACTGTACAGAAACAGTTTTCAATCAATCATTTATCTGCATTTTGCACATTTTTCTTATCACATTTGCAAGTTTAATACTTATCAGCAACGCTGTTTATTATCAGCTAGTATCATTGCATAATTCTTGCTTTATTCTCGCATACCGATGAACTAAGTTCTTTTACATAAATAAACAAAAGTTATTCGGTGTTGTGGCACATTGGATTTCGTTATAGCTCTTTAACAACTTCAACACTGGCAGTTTCTCTGGGTTGGAAGGCGCATTCCTTTGCATTCCATTTCTAAGAGGCCTTGCCTCCGACACATGGGTTAAGCTGAAAAGGAGAGATTTTTATCATAGCAAATTCATTTTGTTACTGGAACCATGTTTCTGAAGCTGCTTCGTCAACAGTTAATGCTGATGATCGAGATCGAAATCCGTATTTGTCGCCAACCCGAATAGGTTTCTTTTCATGTTTGTTTTGATTGCCCATATTGGGTTTGTTTGAATTATTTGAATAGGGTCTTTTATTCTGTGAACTGGTTGATTGATAATGTCTGTTACTTTGAGGTCTGTGTGCATTGCTTGGTTGATAAGACATATTTTGAGGTCTGTGTTGTGTTATATATTTCTTACCCTTCTCGAATGATTCATATGACTGTGATGATGCTTGAGAATAATTTATGTCGTCTGGACTTCTCATCCTACGACCTCGGAATCTAAACGGGATGTTTCTCCTGGGTTTGTCTGAATATAAATTCAAGGGAAGTTTTATTCCTCGAGGGATTTTATAGCTAAACGAACTTTCTAAATCTCCGAAGTTACCTCCAAAATTCAGTCCATTCGATGCGAATTGAAGGTTAGATGCTCCTAAATCTCTTAATGGTAGCTGTATAACAGACGATCCGCTATCGAAAACATTATTAGATCCTAATGCATTGCCAAAATTTTGTCCATCTAATACAACAACATTATTTCCTAAGTTTGGGCTTTTTCCACCTCCCGATAAGAAGCGGATAATATTATTGCTTGCTGAGCTTCCGATGTTCCCTGGTGCCAGTCGGATAACATTGTTGCTATCAAGACCATTCAGGGAGGACAGATTGATCACATTTTCGTTACTCACTCCTCCTAAAGAGTAACCATAGGAAGATGATCCTGAGTAATCTTTCCCAAGAGACGAAAGAAACGATCCACCAGATATGACGCTGCTGATTCCCACAGGATATTTCTTGCGACCACTACCAGATACGGCTATCACTGTTTTACTAGGTTGTGTTCTGAAAATGCATAAAGACAACATAAAGGATTAAGTATACATTAAAAGTGTTATTTGCATATAAGGTAGAATTTTGAATCTGAATCTTGATTTTAACACTTTACAGTTTATATTCTCAGAATAGTCTGTACTTCATTATAGATATTAAATAAGTTCTTTAGAAAATGCTAAACTGTCAGGTAGAAGTTTAATTCTGAATATGTGACTAATTTTTGTTCATCATAAATTAATAGGATGTTTTAATCACAGATATCTTTTTCAAGTCTTCAAATTTTTCAGTAGAGTTGGAGTACTTTTAATCCTTTAAAATACTTTTGTAATGTTTAATAATTAGAAAAATTCAGAATGACATAATTCCAGTATCAACGTCTTTTCAATATTAGCTGTAACTAGATATGTAATTACTTAAGTCAATTATTTCTTTAACAGTACTTAAATTATACTCGTTTAGTTGCAAAATAAAAAATGGAGAAGCTGATCAGCTACTATCACAGTGGATCAAATTTTCTGTCGACGGCGCAATTTCCCAACTTATTTAAGCCCTGCTGGCGGATCTATCTATTTCACAACAGCCTGAGCTCATCCCTTCGAGTTGTCAGAACCAGGAAAATATTTAAAAAAAAAAAAAAATCATCAAAGGACATTCGACAAGTATTTAAACAGTATAAACATTCCTAATACACAGAATATTAATAAGCATCAACACCTATTAATTTTCACTATCAAGCAATGCCGTCTTAACAGCATTAAGGGTTCCTGGGTAAACCAGTATGCTGGAGTCGCTATTATGAGAATCACTCACAAAAATGAAATATAAGTAGATTGGCATCGGCCCTCTCCGAGCGAACTTCCAGCGAGCTCACGCTTTAAGACGGCTCTGCTGTCAAGATTGTACACAATTGATCTGGAATCAGTAAATATATCTACAGCAGAACCCTTATTATCCAAGTTTTGATTAACCGAGCTTTCGTATTATCCGAGCCCTATGCAATAAATAAAAAAATGTCTCTAAAATAGCCTCGTTCAAAAGATTAAACAGTCCAAAAATGTGGCGAAATCTGCGCAATGCAGAGACAAGAAAATAGGCAGCACGATGAAACAGAAAACCGTTATTGATTTCTTTTAAATGCGTGATATCTTATGTATACTGTACAGCACCTCGTTTGCATTATTGGCACATGTTTTCAAATTCATAGTATATATCATATTAAGTACTACGTGTATATCTGTACAATTACATGAAACATGTACTCCTATAGTAAATCGTGTAAATTTCCTATAGTATGTACACCTTGCAAAAAATAAATTAATTAATTAATTAAATTAAAAATCAAATAAATTAAACTCTGAAAAGTTTCAGATTTTAAATTACGTCCAAAGGGGCGTTTTTTAACGTTTTGTGTGTTACCTTTACTTACTAAATATCATGTTCTTCACCCTTAAACCATAAAATTCAGTTCAACAGCGATATCGCAAAATAATTTAAAATGAGCATTTCTTTAAAATTTCCGATACACAGTTCCTCGTGCTGGAGATAAAAAGTTTTTTTTCCTCCTTCTCGTAGAGTGTTGCCATTGCACGCTTTTAAATCGTTGAGTTTGTTCATCAAAAATTCGTTTAAGTTTTATAAACTAGGAAATAGATAATAAAACAAATTCCAAATTTGGTCTTCCAGATGCGCATATTCGGGAGGAAACGTACGTTATTCAAAATTGGATGGCTTTAGGTACCGTTGTTTTATCACATTTGGAGAAATATATATATACATTTATGCAGATTCTTCATTATTTAATTTCTTTAAATGTAATACAAGGCGATAACTTTTGGTGGCAACAATTTGAAAAGTGATACAGCCGTTTATAGTGATTCAAAGCAAAATCACAAAACGAAAACAATAGTATTTCAGGGACAAAGCCCCTTTGGACTAA
>KK117314.1:28084-51783 GCA_000611955.2 Stegodyphus mimosarum | reverse complement strand
CTGAACATTCTTTTAAATTTAATCTCTTTAACGTTATCCCACAAGATTTTACAATTAGGGGGAATGGGATTCTTTTACAACCTTCCGTATTAATCAAAATCTTTCAACAGCAAATTTAATCCCAAAGCTGGTCTTTGCAAAGCATCAGCTTTTTTTTTCCTTAATTGTGTTAAAATAGATTATACTGCAAATACTGCTCCCTGTTTTATTGTTTATTTATTTTCATTTGATCGATTTAAGTGACATATTTCAGAATAAGGGTGTAGAATATTTTTGCGCTTTGAAAAGACAGATCCATGTCAGATTTCCCGCGAAAAGCAAATAGATTTTCTGTGTAATTAATGACCATTATCAATCAAAGGTTGAGTCTTGGTAGATTTTGCTGTTTAACTAGACGTCTTTTTCCCCAACCTTTCTTTTGAATTTTTTTTTTTTTTTTTTTTTTTTGTATAATGGCAAAATAACCCCAAAAGATGATAAGACGACTACCATATATTTCCAAATATAAGCCGATTCGTGGCTGCAAAAATTCAGCCAAAATTAAAAATCTCTACATCTGGTTTTAAGGAAAGTTTTCCGCCAAAAAACGTTCTTAATTAAAGTTCGAAAAAAAAACATTAAAGCAGGAAGCATTCTTTTAGTGAGGGTAGTAATCACTACTCAAATCTATGATATTCTGCCAACGTTTTGGTAGATTTTCAAAGACTTCCACCTAGAAACTTGGTGGTCGCGAGTTCAAAACCAGATCAACCTCATTTCGGATGTACTGTGCAGAATGGAAGATTGCATCAGCAAGATGTAGCTGCAGGTGTGAAAAAAAAAATAGAAGAGGGGATGTTGGACCTATATGGTCGGTGTGGCACAATATCTCATTCGAGTCCGTTATAGAGCCAGCCGGTGAGTGCAGACAGATGTAGTCTTGCATTATCTTGATGGAACATTACCTTTTTGCGCTAGAACACAGTTCGTTGTTTCCCTTGATAGTAGCGTCAACACGGACTATCATCTCGCTGTACACCTTACTGTCAAGGGTTTTTCCATTTTTCCATATACTCTTAGTGGATAATGGCAATTCCATCAGATACAAAATATGATCCTTTTGTTAGTTCATTTACGTTCTGTTACGCTACCAGTAGACACACCGGGCGCAGACCAACTCTTTTTCACCCTGTGTTGTTGAAGTAAATCCACTTTTCATCACAAGTGAAAATCCAGTCCAAAATTTTGTCCTTGCGTTGATATTCGAGCAGATTAATGCAGGCCCAAACACGTCTGTTCTTATCTGCTTGAGTCAGCTCATGCGGCACCTAGCGATTGAACTTGTACGTGAAGTTTATGCGAAGCACAGCGGAACTAATTGAACATGGCACTAACGTCTAACTCCTCAGCAAGCTCTCGAGTGGTTGCATACTGATCTTCTGCCATAAGTTCTTGCAGGCGGGCCTCATCAACATCAGTTGGCAGGGGACAGCACTCTGCTTCTTAAATGTCATAGTTCTTGTTTTTGAACTTTCGGTACCAAACCTTCACAGTGTCATATGATACAACATTAGCACCTAAAGCTATACACATGATTTGGTAACATTCTTTAGCTGACTTTTTGCAGCATAATTGGTCTAATCTGGTAGCGTAATAGTTCCATTTCAGACACCTTGTATTTAATGATAACGATACTTTTTTATAAATTACGTAAAGTATTTATTTATTTTGTATTTACAAAATTTGTGCAGTTTGAGACCACTACGTTACGTTACTCATGTAGAATCATTTTTGTATAATTTGTATGATGTGTTACATTATTTTGATTAAAAAAATTTTAATGATATAATCTTCATTGAGAAGTAAAACAATAATCTGAAGTCTCCAAGCTGTATACATTGTGTCATTTTTTAAGTATTAAAATAATTCCACTTATCAAAGGCCTAAATATGCCAAATATTAAAATTTGTTAATTTGTACGCGGGGGTGGGTGATACTGTTAAACACTGGTATTTCGATCCTGGTTCAAACGCTTATGGCAGGCTGCATGAATATCTTGGGTTTTCTTTGTATAGCATGAATAAAGATATTTCCCATCATAAATCCTCTCCACGAGGTATTTCTCTCGTTTGGCATTTGCCTCTTTTACCATATGCGACTATTTAAATAAATTAACCACAACTTACAAATAATATTTCTGTTTCATATTAATTTGACTCTTATTTTGTACTAATGTTGTTAACTGTTGTCACAGAAAAACATTCTTTTAAAAATATTCGATCTTATATGTATTATTATCAACATAGTCTCATTCTTGTCACCGAAGTTTTATTTCTAAGGAAGTTTTCTTTTAATTGAAATTTCTCTGGTTAATTTGTGATTTGTCATTTCGTATTTAAAAAAGTGTTTAAAAAATAACTATAATTATAATATATTAGTGTATGACGAATATACAAAATATTACAACCTTTTAAGAATGTCGCGATCTGTAAACCTGTGATCGTTAAAAAATGCTAAGCGTGTGATTTCATACATAAAAAACATTTTATCTGCTCTGTTGGTTCTAGTAAGAAGTTCATGTCAACACAAAAACAGCCAAGTTTTCCTGACCCGGAAACTGACTGAAATAAAGTATTGAGATTGTTTCTGCATTCAAGCAAATGAGCCTTCCTTGATATTTTTGTCCTGCGGGAATCATTAAAACAATTACTTGTAGAAATTTGCTCCTTAAAATTGTTGGAATTTCATGTCCAAAAGTAGAATTATAAACATAATGCATAGAAATTATATATGATGGAATATTAGCGTCGTACGTTGTATGTATAGTACACGGGAAAAGAACAGGATATTAATTTATGGGAAGTAATTTCGAATATGTTTTATTTCTAATATATTAGCATGCATGTTTCAAAGAGATCCTCAGTCCAGATAAAGATTAAGAACTTTCATTTTAATATTTTCATAAAGAGTCCCCTTGTTTTTGTTTTATCTTTTGTCGCAATGAATATTCTGGTCTTCCATAAGAAATAGAATTGTAATGTTTGTTATATATTTTTATCACATAAGATCCTAGTCAAGGAATGACTGTGAAACGAAGTATTTTTCTCATATAGAAATAAATATTCCTTTTGTCCACTTTTCTAGGCAGCGCATAGGGAAAAAAACTAATTTATTTATCTTTCTGAAATCAAGTTTCTTTTTTAATTTCATAAAGTTTGAAAGCTCATATGGCAAGTATAAAGTAAGTTTTTATTAAAGGAATTGGGTTAAACTAAAATAACAGTGAAGATGATTATGATAATGTTAGAGAGTCACAGAAAATTAAACTTCTTCTCGAGCTATCACGGAAACTTAGAACTCCGCGTAAAACCTCCGCTAGACTTTGGCAAAAAAAACTTTGTTTTCTTTCCATTCAGCCTCTGTGGTAAACCAGCTGAGCACTGGTAGTTTCAACTTGTTCGAATCCCATCAAACAGGCTGGCTAGCTCATTTTCAGTCCAGATTTATCACGCAGGCTTAGAACAACCCGTTAAATTCAGCTAAGAAACACCCAGCTCTTTACTCTTTTCCCTCTCATTCAGCCTGAGCGTTAAAATCATTGAATACTGGTAGTTAGACCCTGTTCAAATCCCAGGAAACAGGCTGGCTGAATGGGAAGTTTCATGGTTTTTTCCATGTATGTCGTAAATACGAGCCGATTTCTCTTAAAATAACCTCCACAAATGTATCAACTCAGCAGATCGCTTTCACGTGCTTTGCCATAATCAAGCAAACTAACCACATTGCCATCAACGTACAAAATGAAATGAACAGATATTTTTAAAAAGTGCATGATATGTGAGTAAAAAACTCTTGGTATGCAGTTTTCGGATTAACCCTTGCAATAATTTTAAGCTAAAGAATTACCGTAGGTCGCCTACTAGTTTAAGAAATAGTTCCTTCTCCAAAAATTAAAAACATAGAATTTAAAATCTTATATTTGCAATCAGCTGTTAAAAACGGGAAAGAAAAAAAAGTTTTGATATTATCTCATGGCAATTTTAACTTACATGGTGATCTATACACTTATCTCGTGAAGCGGAGTTTTATTTATTTAAGGCATAGGTGTACTTTTATTTCACTGTACAGCTTCCACACAAGGTCTGTAACAAATATCACCCTAAAGTGGTAATATAATAAACTAGAGTGGTAATATGATAAACGCATTTTTCGAGACTTTTTTAACCCAAAAGAGCTATCAGTCTTGAAACATGTTGTTGCATTATGTCATGCACTGTAAATTGTTGTTTCACTTTCAATTCAGCCTGCTCCCATTCGTCAAAATGTAAAAGCTTTCAAATTTAATGTCTCTGTTATTGATTAAGAAACTAAGCTATTTAAAAGCAACAGATGCAGCTCTTAAATTCTTGATATATCTAACGTATAAATACTGAATATTTTTATAGAACTAAGTTAATTTTTTCACTTTTCAAATACACTAAAGATATATGATGTTCCCGATGTATATGATATAAGATATATAATATGTTCGCAAATATACATAATGTTCTAGTCTAAACGATTATTCATCTAGCATTCTATAAAATGTTTCTCTAGTCCACCTGGGCCATCTGCATTGATAATCTGTGTTGATATCCCATATTAAACTTTAGAACCCTTTTGGTCGAACGTTAAATTCTGAACCGTTTCAGATCATTATTTATTTGTTTATTAAGAGTCAACCCTTTTAATGATTTTTAATTTTTTATACATATATATGCATTTATAATCTTCATATCTGTCTTTGAAATCTGTCAGAGGAATCTTGGGCTAGAAAATTGGTATTTCGAAATTCCGAATTCTCTTGGCAATAAGCCAAATTCAAGATAAGAAACCACCTCTGATTTTGAATTTTCTAAATTTAATGATGCAGAAGAAAATTGAAGATTTGTTAAAGAAGTAATGGATAATCTCCAAGATAGCTTTAAAGACTTCTCCGGTAATCTTTTATACCAGAAGTTGTATTTCATCAGATCGAACATAAAAATCGTTACTAGTTACTAGTTATCGTTACTAGTACAAAAATGTCATCTTAAAAACTTTACTTTTTAAATTTCGGGTTTGCATATAATGGTTTTAGATTTTTCGACCAGTTTGTTTTTTAATGGTCAATTTACATAATGTAAAGTTTTATGGGTTTTTTTTAATAGTTAATTTGGCTCAATGTTATATTTTATTTTTTAAATGTTTCGAAAGCGTGGAAAATTCTGGTGCATTTGAGATTCGATTTTTCGGTTTTATGTGAATTTTAACATCTTAAATGAAAATTTAATTGAATCTTTTTTCGGTTTTTGATCTCAAATGAATCAGGAGAACGAAACATATTAACCGACTTTTTATGAATCTTTAATTCATTTTTCCTGATGAGTTCTGAATTGAAGTTTCGCTAAAAAAAGACTAATTTTTATAATTTTGTATATTTTCCCTTTCTCATTTTTATTTTTCAAGTTTGTTCTACTATGAATTCTTATTTTAATTTTGATTTGTTTAGATATTATGTTAAACCATACACGATTGCAATTATTAATACTGTAGAGGAATTTTCATGCTTTGTTTCCAATTTAATATTAACTTTGGATGCTTTAAGTTTATTTTACTTCAATCCTGCAGCAGGACTGGTTAAAAAATTTTGTTTTTAATTTTTAGCATACCTATTATTATGTTTCCTTTTGTGTATACATATATATGATATAGATATAGACAGATAGATAGCTGCATAAATATAGATATAGATATATATACATTTGTATACTTTTGGCACGGCCGATTTGAACCAAAAAGGTAGGTAAACAACTACATGTTATAGTACTCCTATGTACCAAATTTCAACCTTCCGAAGCTGCTCGTTTTTGAGTTATGCGAGACACATAGGTACAGACGTCACTAAAAATTCTCTTCTGAATCCATTTTAAATCCATTTTATAATCTCTTTTGAGAAAAAGAGTCCATTAGAATATCCTTACGTCCCTCAAAATATCTTTAAATTGCATTCCATAGCTTTCAAAATGGATATTTTCTTTGAAATATGATACCCGAAATTTTTCATGATTACAATACTTCCTTTACTTTGTACAAGGAAGTAAAAATTGCTTCCCAGTGCACATTTTTTTTTCGTATGCATGTGACGAGTATCATTAATGTTTAAAATGTTTCATCGTTCAGTGGCCACAAATTAAAAATTATTTTCAAGAGAATTCAGATTCATCAAGCAGGATAAATTAAATAAAGTACTTACATTTTCTCTTTTTTGATCAACCCCTAGTTTCCTCTATTCAAATGTACTTAAAAATCAAATACATTTCTCTTTCTGAGCGCATCTCAGAAACACTATTATAAGCACGAAGATATAAATAATAAAATAATAAATAATAAATAATAAAATTCTTTTTAAGATGTCATACGCTTTATTAAATCCTCTCGCTCATTGATGTGTCAAAGAATTATTGTCAGTCTTTGGCATTGCTAATTATTTGAAACAATGTATATTTAGTTCCAGAGAAGGTTGATTTCCATATTCGAAAAAACTAAATGTCTAATCTTTTTCGTACATATTAGTCATTTTTTAGTATTTTGCAAGTAAGTACAGTTTTGTATTTACAAAGGTTTTGCGTTATCATACACAGTTTTCCCATGAGATACACTGATATTTATTTTTCTTTATCATTTAGCCTTTCATTTTCACTTTCACTGTCGGCTTTCAGTTTTGTCTTTATAACGTTAGACTAACAAATTCAAATTCTCTAAGTGGACTTCTAGACTGCCAACTAAGTCTAGAAACTAATATGAATGCAGCTTTCTGGCATTGCTATAATTTATTAGCTTTACAGGTAAATTTAATTTATCTTTACAGTTCTCATCTCTCTTCTCTCTCTCTCTCTCTATATATATATATATTTGAAGGCAGAGTTCTTCAAGATGGTTGCCCCGATTTCAGATGAGTACAATCCTTCAATCTTATACTTGTTGATCGTGTGTTAATTTGATATAGATCAGTGATATAGACCTTTTCTGCCCCAAGCACCCCTTCCATTACTGCTAGAAGTCCCCTGCCTTCTTTCCAAAACTTATACATTTATTTAGATCTAGATTATTGCTTAACGTGTTTCATTAAGTAAACAACAAAAATATAGGAAATGTTGATAAATGGGAAAATTTGTTTTTTAATATTCCTAAACTAAAATTAAATACTTAACAGCTAAATAGGAGGTTACTCGCATTCTTCCCTCAAATTATAAAATTCCTGTTCCACGTTTCAGAACCCCTTACATATATCAAATGAAATAAGGACATTTTGATACTTAGGATCATCTCCAAGTAAAGAAATATTTTCTGAATGAAGTGTTCGCTCAGCGTTGGATTGATCATATTGGATATCCAATACGACCAAACTGAGATTAGCTTCTTTACCACTAAATTTTATGTCGTATAAAGCTTTTCCCTAGGAATAATTTAAAAAATATCATTTTTGTTGAAACTTAGAGAACAAATTTATAAGATGTTTTAAATGACTCAAATATTCATGTTTATATATTTTTTCTGAATGGCCCACTGAAAGACTATGTGCTATTTTCTGTTTAATTGTATGCAGTTTTCAAATGCATCGTAGTCTGTGTCACAAAGTATTCTTTAGAAAGAAATGCGATTCAAGTAATAAAATAAAATTCTCGAAAATTTTCATTAATAAATATACTTGAAATACACAGAATGAATAAGAGGAAAATTTTTAAATTATTTGATGAATTATGATTCAGCTATGCAACATAAAAAATTAAAATGAAATTCTAAAGAGGAAAAAATTATCTAAAAATAACAAATATGATTAAAAAATATAAAAAATATTCGAAAGAATAAACGATGGAACTTTTTTTCCCGCACTATGAAAAGTGAAAGTATATTAACTTAAATTAAGAAATTCGCTAAGTGAATTGTACTTGGAAAAAACAGAAAAAAGGGCGTCATACTAACCTTTCAAATTTCTCCGTAAGTTTCTTATCAAACTTTACAAATCTTGGTATTTAGGCGTAATCTGAGTCGTAGAATCAAAATATGAAAAAAAAACTTGTATCTTATTTAAAAAAAAGGCCGATTTTTTTGTCTGAATACTTCTTTTAGAATAATGCTATATATAAATCTAATATATATTGTAAGTCACACTTTCGAGATGAAAAAGGCAAGTTGAATTTCGGCAATCGGCCCAGTAGAACGAGTGGTACAAAACTTGAAAAACAACAACAACAACAACAAAAAAGGTTATAGGACAATGCTAGCATTGATATGTGTATTAAAATTTTTTATATATTTTTAATAGAATGAAAATCAAAAATTAGGCGGTTGTTAAGGAGTTCGTTATAAGCAATAAATATTTTAGAAAGTGATAAGCTAGAATTCGTATTAGAAAGTAATAAGCTAGACAATATATTACTCTCTTTTTTTATTTGGTTTTCATAGAGTATTAGTACTTTTTTTATTTGGTTTTCATGAAGTTTCAGTACTTTTTTTTATTTGGTTTTCATGAAGTTTATATAACATCTCTTGGCGCGAAGAGATATATTAAATTATTGTTGACTCAAAGTGGTCAGGTGAAAAATGCTTAACTTAATCATATTTTATTTCGAAAAATACATCTTATAGAAACTTTTGATACCTCTTTCAACGTTATGAAACAAAATTGAGGTCTCCTCTTCACAGCAACAACCTTAATGAATTCCAAATTTCGCCCCGTTGACAACACGACAAATATTCAGTAACGTTGACAAAAGGCAATCTGAATCAAAGTTGCCCGAAATATGTGTTGCCCAAATGCAGCCTCTGCATTAAAGAGGCTTTTGTTTATTTTAGTCTGGTAAATATGTTTCTAATAAACCATTAAAAATATCTAATGGGTTTAAATATGGCGAACAAGGAAACTTCCAAGAAATTCGTGGTTCTCGATGAGAATTTCTTATGTAAGACTTCTTCTACCTTATTGTCCCACAAAAAGATGCTTTTCCGTGATTAAATAGGATTTCTTTCTTACGTCTTAACAACCAAGACATGCATGTAACCTTATCCGGGGGTGTTAATACTTCTTCTGAGATCGTTAGTTCTGTGATCTACTATCGTTAGTTGATGCACATATGTGAAAGTCACGTAAGATAAACTTTCAGAAATCCACTTGCGGTGGCAAAAGAAAAGTTGGTATGATAAATGTTTTTCTAAAACTCGTTTCATTACTTTAAATAAATTTCATTCGGATGCTTTACTTATTGTTATTCATAGTGAAAGAAAGTATGGATGTTAGAGGTGTATAGCAATTAGAAAAGTTGTATAGTATGAAGCAAATTAGAAATGATGGTAGAGAGAATATCGGTAAATGTGTTTGCGTCAGTTGTTTTCTCAAATACATGAGCTTAGAATATCACAGGGAATTCTGTACTAATGTCCTCTACTTGTAAACTACTACTACTTAAAATGATGAATAATTCTGAGAAAAGGAACTAACATTATTATTAATATTTATAACAACAGTTTCTAAGATGATCCTTCTTAAGACGAACGAAACGATCAAATATCCAGTATGATCATCTCTGAAGTATTTATCAAACTGAAGTTCTTTATGTACTACATAATTGTACAGCGTCGGTTCTTATGGTAGCAAGAAAATTATTTTTGTGGTACAAAGTAATTGATCCTTAAATCGCTGTGGTTAACTTATTTGATTATTTAATTGGCTATGGTAAGGATACTAGAACTATCTATTCAACATCATATTATATACTGTATAGGTGCGCTTTGGATGAAACAGCACAGAAAAGTTTACATTGATTGTTTTTTTATTTCCTATATGAGAAGCTACATTAAATTACATTCAAATGGCGTTAAAAGCCATTCATTATTGTTTTTGATGTTATCGAAATCGGTCGCGTGTATTTCAAATTTCACTGTATCTGAATCTTTTTTTAAAACATCATACATCATAAACTTGGATTAAAACATTTGCAAATCAAAAAAGTAAAGCTTAAAATTTAAAAATACGACCAAAATTTGCTGAAAACGTAACTCACGAAAGAGATCGAGAGATATCAATGGGTGAAGTTTTTATATATAGAGAATGTTGCAGAAGTACTTAAAAAATTTACACATGACATTAAAATAGTTAACTTTGTTTATGTTATACACGAGAAATCTCTTTTCCATGTTTAAAACATTATTTTCTTTGATTGTTTTAGAGAATTAGTTATAAACTAATTTGTTATTTATTTACTCATTTATTTAGTTTTGCTATAGTTTTCGATACCTATCTTTGTAATTAATTCAATTACTAATGTTATTAATATAATGATATTAAATCTGACGTGCAATAGTTTTACTTCAGTATTTAAAAAGAAGTCTTGAATAGGGTAAATCTGTAATGCAAATGAATCATTGCCATCACTGATACTTAGCCAAAATATGAGCTCCGCAGAAAACCAAAATTTAATCCTGAGTTTTAGGATTAGATTTTCCTGAGATTAGGCTTTATCGTATGTCGGCATGCAATGATGTCCATTTACACTGGATTCTTTTCCACATCGATCTAAGAAGAATGTAGGTAGACTTACCAAGGAGAGCTCCTAAGGGACTGACTTTTTTTATTTGTTAACTTTTCAGAAACTTTTACAATGACTAAAATATACAAACGTTCAGCACCAATAATTCGTTCTCCTAAATTATGTAGGATTAACAACCCCAAAAAATGCGAAGGTTTGTCATAGATTTCGCACAATTTTTAGACGATTTTCATTACATTTACATAAATATTTTACCTGTAATTTTTATGTTTTAAATGGTCCATTTGATAACCATTATTCTTCATTATCTTTCTACACCATAATTTCCTATACAAAAGCTTTTTTCAGTAGCTGAAAAGGTATTTTATCTCATTCCTCTTGAACAGCTTTCCAAGTCCAAGTCGACGTCTGGGCAATGCGCGTTTTAAAAGTTCAAAAGCGTAAAACTCCGTGGATCGATAGATTTAGTAGGGATATGAGTGAAGAGTATGGATCGATAGATTTAGTAGGGATATGAGTGAAGAGTATGGCTTTTGTACACGTTTCTTGTTCCATTTTTTTCCAGCAAATTAACGGTGGATTTTGACTTTCGGCTGCTTCCTTTGTCTTGATGCAGTTCTACTGATTGATGGCACTGTGGGTAAAGAGAAGGAATTTCATACTTGAAAACTGGATATAAAGTATGCTCCTGATAATATATGGAGTTGACCTTAACAGTTTTCTGCACACTCTTTAATTTTTATTTGTCGTTATATCAAAAACCAGCAACAGTCATAAATCCCTTTGAAAAAATTTTTCAGATTCATTGAACCATGATTTAAGAATTTTTTTCTTCTCTTTGACGGTAATAAATGGATCTCTTTTTATTGCCTTCATTTAAATATATCCAAGATTCCTCTATCGAGATGACACGTTTCCTTTTTTGTCCGAATAATTGTTTCTCATAGAGAAATCTGTAGCTCGTTCTGCTTTCAGTTTTACATTATGGAGAAAGACGATACACATTACGTTTTTTTGCCTTTTTGAGATTCAGATCACCATTAATCACTTTATTTACAGCTGACACTGCGCACTTTAATGCTTATGCAACTGTCCTTTGACTTCGAAGATTTTCTTTTAACATTAAAGTTCGTACCTTTGTAACATTCGAAATATTCCGTTTTTTCCCTGGATATGTATTTTAAACGGTTTTTCTTCTTTAAGCCAAACTTTGACTTTTTTTACCTCTTATTGATAATAATATTTACCGTTGTTTTAGATACTGAAAATTATGGCTTTCAAAAATGTAGCTGCAGTTAAAAATTTTCCAAGCAGGCGATTTTTACTTCCTTGTACGAAGTAAAGGAAGTGTTGTAAGCACGCAAAATTTCGGGTATCATATTTCAACGAAAATATCCATTTTGACCGCTATCGAATGCAATTTAACGATGTTTTTGCGTGACATATGTACGTAGTGACAGAATAAGGGACTCTTTTTTCCCAAACGAATTAGAAAACTGATTTAAAATGAACTGAGAAAAGATTTCTTGGCATCTGTCCGTACGTACGTATATATCCACTATTCACAATGATGCTATATGTCCGCAATCTTTCCATACGCAATCAATAATACTAGAACTCGCGACAAAAGAAAAGACCGCTGGCTGGAGCTTAAAATGCGCAGTCTGCCAAATATGAGGTCTGATTCACTTATATTGAATTGGCATACGTCTTGTCCCCGAAAAACAGATAACGATTCTTAGCGCCAATCTACAGCTATACCTAACAAAGTACTTCCGTTTTTAACACTTTACCGATTGAAAGCTGTTTGTGCTTGCTATTTCTGTCGATTTATGGTTTGCAAAATAAAAACAGAGACAGTAAAAAGATCATCAATCCTTTGAACAAAAGGAAGAAAAAAAGTAATATTTAAGCAAAGTAGAAAAGGAGATGGAGATATAATATTTAAATATATATTTCTTTTAATTTGCCTCGGACCGGCAAATTAAGATTCTATCCGCGGGCCGGATACAGTCTTCCGACGGGCCGAATTTGGCCCGCGGGCCGTAGTTTGCCCATCCCTGAACTAGACCGAAGCGTAAAGAGCAAGTGCGTTACGTTCAGGGTGAAATCCCAATTCAGACTGAGTTAGTTTTGGTTTACAATGCATTTTGATTGGACAGTTAATACTTCTGTAAAATTATTATTGGTTATTTGACTTTTAGTTTCATTTACATCATCAGAATTATGTAAGTACCATATGGCATGGATCAATCTAGAAATGACGCAGTGCGTAGAGAGGTTATTATTTTTAGAATTGGGAAGAGAAATTTACGTTGTTAATTTAATCTTAGACATATTCTTTATTTTTCTTACATATTTATATACAACAGCCGAGTAACAGAGTGGGTATGTATATACCCACTCTTTTACTCGGCTGCGTGAGCTCAGTTTTTTTTTTCATTCACGTATGTTGGTAAATTGTGCATTTTTTTCTTTAAAAATGATTGAATTATGTTATTCTTAAACTTTCGGTTAAATTTTTTATGCCTTTAGTTAATCTGCATGCGATAGTTGTAGAATTATCAACAATATAAAAGTTGTTTAAGTGCGGCTTAGCCTAATTTTTCTTCTCACAGCAGCCGTATTTGTTTACATTTAAAACTTAGCAGAATAGTGAATTAAGTCTTTCTACACCGTCAGTGTCTTTTTGTTGAGTGGGACGAAAGGAAACTTTTAGTTCTGTGCACCGAAAAATCTGCCTTCTTGCCTCTGGCCGAATTGCTTGTTTTTGTGTAGAAACTGTACTTTTAATTGTAAAAATTGCTTTTTAATTGGTTTAACTGTATTTGGTATTTTATGTTTTTCTAAATCTTTCAATTTTAAATGAAGATATTTTGAGTTGTTATGTATTTTTGCCTTGCCGCGAAGTGAGAACTGAATGAATTGAATGAGAAATAAATATCTAATGAAATTCGAGTTTAAATGAAATGCAGCAAAAATGCATGTAATTTAATATTCTGATGTAAAACACATATGGCGTGCACATCAGACTTTTTTTTATAGCAAAGCACAGTCGTCTAAAGAATGAGCGAACAGGCTGTAACAAGCTCCTCTCTTCGAGACTGTGTGGTAGTTATGAGAAGGCTCTTAAATTCTTTACTAGACTAAAATATCTCCTGAACTGTCTTGATAGCACGAATACACAGAAATCTCATTTTTAATCCCTTATTATCTTGTACTGAATTAGATTTTAATGATCGATCCTTGTAAAATATTGGGCGCACCAAAACGAATGCAATATTGAAATGGTCTGGCGTCGATCTAACCAGAGGCTATTCAGCTAATAAGTGCTGTGTCATTCACTAGAAGAACTGTAGAGCAAGTTTTCACCCATCCTCCACCGAATGAATAATAATTCTTTATTTATTCATTCGTTTAAAAACATACAATCCAGTTAAATATGGTGTTATTGATTACATACTGTAACGGCAAATATCTACAGAAATGAAATGGTAATAGAATAATATCAGACTCATCTAAAAAATGATAACGAAAAAAATCGTTATTGAAACGGTTTCTTTATCAAAATGAATTTTATGCAGCATTATGAGGAAACTGGAGAAAAAGAGAAAATTTATGCAAGACTGTTCAATGACGGGGCGGAGGCAGAACGGAATAAAACAAAAATCAGTGATTTGCCAAAGGTAAAAGTGATACAGATATTAACAGTTGGGTTTAAAATAGCCGCATTAAAAATTTGCTGTACTTGTTAACAGTATTTTTGAATTGAATTAAAAATGATGTTAAACGCATTATTTTTTATTTGATTTTATTTGATAAAGTTTTTCATAGTTTAAAAACGAAAACCTGAAACTGAAAATAGGTACTTCGCACTATATGCTTAATAGCGCTAAATGTCATTTATCAGTCTGTTTCTTTTATTCATTTTTATATAACTTAACGCAGAAGATAAAATGTTCTAAAATTATGGAAAGCAAATATTTACAAATAAAGGCCACTACAATTTGCTATTGCATATTTTCTTAAAAGTGCTAAGAACTTCTAAATCGGAAGAAAAAAATTATAAAGTAAAATAGTTCAAAGCACTACTTATTCACGTAACGGCAAATTCAGACAGGTAGAATAATTACTGACGAGTGTTGGGAAAAGTAAATGTGCTATCCTTAATATTGTGGCGTTTTAATTTCTACACACATGTTAGAGCTTCACTATCACTATCAAAGTACTACAAATAATACGATGTTGGAAATCTGATTTTAATATCTGAACAAATTTTAATGCAGGAAAACAGAACAACTATTTTCATTTCAAAAGATTGCATTCTTGCCAAAGAAATTGTTTTCTGTTTGGAATTTAAGAATACAAGCTTGTAGCAATAATATGGAATAAAATTAACATGCAAAATTATTTCTTCTTGCTTTAATCGTGGATTCTAATAAAACAAATAATGGACCAAAAATTCCATCATATTACGAAATATTTTCAATAACAAGAACGATACTTTCTTTACAGGCTTGTTAATTGTGTACCAATAAAACAAGTATTTCTCATCTGAAAAAAAGGTTAACAGCACATCAGATTTTAGCCATGCATATATTTCTGATCTTTCAGTACACATTGAGATACTAAAATAAAGAATTCATTGTCTCTAAGCTTTCAAATATGGAACTCATAAAAGATGATTAAAGCACACTTTTCTTGTTTTTAACACACATTATGCACATTTTTCAAGAAAGTTAAAGCTATTAGAATCAAACAAACAAAAAAAAATGAAGAAGACATAGCTTTAATTATTATTATTATTATTCCTTTTCTTATTATTACGTTTCGCATGGTCTTAAGATAGTCTGCTTATTTAGGAGATCATCAATGATGCGTTAAATTTGCTCGATAAATTTACTGTGTAACAACAAAAGATAAACAGGAAGCAAAAACAGAACGTGAGAATTAAAACTTAAAACGATTTTCATTTTCAGTTAAATTATTCAGGTAGATAAAATGGAAAGCTAATATACCGAGCTAAATATGTATGGGAATTCTCGTTCTGTTCCATGATCACCCATTTTATGAACTTTCGCTTGTATCCTAATTTTGATGCGTAAAAAATATCTACGGTGACCAGATTTTTCCAGTGTCATTTTGACCCAAGGCTACTTTCATGATTTAAAAGAAACATTTGATGTAAAATATTGTTGTGTGCATACGGGTTCGTAATGGAATGAATGCCCAAGTCGATAAAATGTTTAAAAAATTTATTCTTTTCACAAGAAATAAAACAAAATGCTGAAATATTTCCTCAGAGATATTCGTACAATATCTCAAACATAAACAGAACTCAATTCAAAATAGAGAAAGTTAATCCAATCTCAAAACGAATTCGCTACAATCAATAACAGTGCTAAGTAAACATACAGTTCGCTTAAAACAAAAGCAAATGAGCTGAAGTGTTTTAATTCGACTTTTATGAGCTTTTTAATTATTCAAGCGAATATTCTGGTAAAATCTAGTTTCTCGATTTTTCTGGATGGTAAGAGCAATTACGAGGTATTTATTTATTAAATATTAAATGCACGCGTTCTTGTATTTTTACTTTTCCGACGTAGCTTTCTCTTCAAATTCGTCTGCGTTGCACGGAAAATAAAACAATTTTAATTACAGTTCTAAATAAATAGCTAAATAAATACAAAATCCGTAACAATATATTTTATTTTGAAGAGTGAGTAATTCTTATTCTGCTTTAACACAAGCAACGATGAAATTAATTCTAATTCCATTACAACTTAAAATAGTTATTAACATATACATCGCTTGCAATTTAGCTACCTATTAATGTGTTTACTTTTCCATATTGAATAGAAAATCTAAAATAATTTTATGTATCGTTATTTTTGTAAGCCGAGAATATACCAGGAGATTGAATGAAACCCATTTGATTTAACAATATCTTTTTCCTGATATGAACCAGCTCAAATTTTAATGAGCAATGAATATTTGCAAAACCCCAAATTATTACAGAATCTGGGATATGTATGGAAGTGTTTGCTCTACAGTACTATAATCTGTCTCGCAAAGTTCAAAGTACCTAAAAATGTTTGATTTTTCTTGTTGATAAATTAGAATCTGGAATAATACTCATAATGCTAATTTGGAAGAATGCATAAACTAATAATAAATTATATCCAAGAGTTGTTGTGATCTAACGCAGAGAAAACTTCGTCTCATACCAGTCAAATAAACTTTCAATTCCTTCCTTTTGCAAATCATTATGTTTGAAATGGGTATAGATTTTATTATATTCATCAAAATATTATTACTGTATAGCATGTTGTTTTATATATTAATTTTTTTAGTGGTTTGATGACTATGTTTTTATTATTACTATAAAAATATTATTACTTTATATAATAATTTTGATGTTATGCAATGTCGAAGTAAAAATATTGTTGCGTGCGTAAGGGTTCGAAATAGACTGAATGCACAAGTCCAATAAAAATGTTTATAAAATTTATTCTTATCACAAGAAATATAACAAAGCGCGAGATGTTTCCTCAATGATATTCGTACAATATCGCAATATCACGCAATGTAATCAGTAGCTACATTTTAAACTATTGATACTTTAAATAGAACGGAATCCAAAGGGCAGAGAAAGCTAATCCAATCAATAAAATTACAGCAGCTAAGTAAACAACAACAGCTCACTTAAGCAACTGAGCAGAGATGTTTCTCTCTGGCTTTTATGCCTTTTTAAATCGGGCGCTCAAAAAAACACTTCTAGCAATTTCTGGAAAGCAAAGAGAGTAGAATTACAGTTGCAGCTAACATAATAGTCAGTTACATTTATTCAAATTAAATATCTGTTACAGAGATAAACTTTTATTCAATGTTAAATGCACGTGCTCTTGTATTTTTACTTTTCCGACATAGCGTACCCTTAAAATTTTTCACGCGCTGCATTGCACGAGGAAATAAAACAATTTTAATTATAGTTCTACTAAAATGTCTAACTAAATACGAACTTCGTAACAATATAGTTTATTACTACTACAAGGGCATTACTGTTTTCATTACATTAAAATCTCATGTAAAATTTTTGTCCGAAAACTTTGTGGAGTCAATTTAAACTTTAAACAATGGCAAAAGTAAAAAAAAAAAACTTACACCGCTGTCTAATAAAAACATTACAACGTTACCTCCTAATGCAAACAAATCATTAATTGAAATAATAACTAATATGCACACTGCGCAAAAAAGGGGGGACAGTTTCTATATCTCCCGTTCAACTGGGTCGATTGATGAAATTTAACTTACATGTCTCCTGTTTCAAAAGTGCGACTTAGAATATGTATTAGATTTATATACAGCAGTGTTCTAATATAGGTATTTTCAAACAAAATCGGACTTTTTCTGAAATAACATGCCAATTTTTTCCATATTTCGATTCTACGACCCAAATTATGCCAAACTGCCAACTTATGTAAAAATCGCACCAGTTGTTCTAAAAGATTAGCTCTCAAAATTTTAGCTCCTCAATGTTAATTGAATTTGGTATATATTTATTTAATATCTCTTTTAAATTAAACTTATTTGAGTCTTCCTTTCATATTTCGAAATTTAGATTCGCTCTAAATAAAATTCGCTCATTTTTTATGATTTATTTTTAAAATTTGTATTTTTAAATAGTTTTATAAATTTTTGGGAAACATTTTTTGATTATAACCTACAAAAGTTTTACGATCATCTTAAAGTAGATGTATTTCTAAGCATACCTGCAAAAAATTAGAGTTTTGTATTCAAAATTTCCTAAGATATACGTGAATTTGCACTTTGGCACGTTTTGAAATTCGACGTATTTATTATAAGCGATAATAACAAAAATGAGGTTTACGCACTCTGTTAAAATTATTTGAAAGAATGAACGATGGATCTTTTTTCCGCACGTGCATCAATGAAAAAAAGGAAAGTAAGTAGGTTACTATAAATTAAGAATTTCGCCAAGCGAATTATTCTTTATGCAAACTGAAAAAATCCTCCAAGATAAATTTTTAAATTTCTCCATAAATTTCTTACCAAAAATTACAAAATTTAATATCTAGGTGTAATTTGAGTCGTAGAATCGAAATATGGAAAAAGCATTGGTATGTTATTTCAGGAAAAGCCCGATTTTTTGCCAAAATACCTATGTTAGGGCAATGCTATATAGAAATCTAATATATATCCTACGTCACGCTTTCGAGACATGAAAAGTACAATTTGAATATATATAGAATATATATATAGAACTGTCTTATTTTTCTCAGGGTACATAATTAGAAAATTAAGTAATTGTAAATCTGTACTCTAATCTTCAAACTCTAGGTTAACACATGAAAACAGCCATAAATTGCCTTAATTTTTCGGTTTTTAAGCATGCATATTCATTAAAAATATAAATCATAATGAAATTTTAACAGTATGAAACACTCACAGATAACATATACACTACATTAAATAAAAGAGAAATTGTAAAACTTCGAAATTCTTATGAACAAATTTTGCTTAAAAATAAATTACCCAAATTTTTTTATTCCTTCAGTAACCAAAAATAAAGTCCATAAATTTACTATCCCATAAACTATCCCATAAAATTCATTCATGTCATTAAAATTTAAAAAAAGGGGAAAAACTCTTAGACCAGGACTTCCCAAAGGCCTTATTGACACTTTTTTTGATCGAATATAGTGAGCTTCGTGTTTTATTAAAACGCAATGGGTCAGACTTCTGAAGAGAAATCAATTCGTGAAGTTCAAAAACACTTAGCCGTATAGCTTGCTTTTCCTGCACGACGATGCGGTGTAGCACATAATTTTGCTCTCCTCAAGCGGTTTCTATGAAAGAAATGTTTTGCAATTGTCAATCATCCCAATTGTTCACCAGATTTGTTACTCGAAGACTTTTCCTCTTTTGTAAAATGAAATTTTACCTAACATCAACTAATATAATATATATTAATTCACTATTTTAATAATATTAAAGATACTCAGAAAATTGCGATCTATGTATTTAACAATATTTCAGAAGATGAGGGTATAAAGGAATCAAGCTCTTGGATGAGAGTGCGAAAAGTTGAAACTTATGCGGATATGAAAATATAAATGCATTTCTCATTGTAAATGAATTTTTATTTCTTCTCAGTCAATCTTTAACCGACACGCAAATCTCACACTCTTTTAGCTTTCAGATATGAGGTTGGAATTTGAGTGCAAGTATATTAGCTTAATTATTTATTGATGTTTAGAAACCTGTTTAAAAAACTGTTTTAATGCTTTAGCAGCATAATATTACGATACATTAGCAGATATTTATTATCTATGCGACTTTAAGGTTACCTTGCATGAAATTTAAAAGTTATTGCATCCATTTGGCGTGGGGGAATAAATGATTGTTATAATTTTGATAATTAATATTAAATAAGATCTTTAATTTAATGATTTATTTTTGCAAGAAACTGAGCGGTTAAAGGCACTAAATGCACGTCTTAGTAAAATTTATTTTATTTTTGGTAATATATGTAATTGTTGTAATTGAAAATATTTAATTTATAACATATCGAACAGATAATTATAGATATTTAGTTCTTGTAACATTTAAAATGCGAGTTATTTTATTCGTATGGAAGATATTGTAACTCGTAAAAGATATTTCTAACATCCTGTATTACGCACATCGATACAAAATCATTAGGTTTTCTTATAAAATTTAGAGAATATTTAGTTTTCGTCTTCATTTGTGTTCGAATCTTCATATTCATTTGTTCCTGTCTACGCATTGTTAAGACTAAACAGTTTCCGTTGAAAAAACATTTACTTGCTTTTAATCAGAGCGTATAACATTTTGTTTAAGAAAAGACAAAGAGAAATTAAATTTCATTTCATTATGATTCATAATGAGAATAAAAATAAACGTTTTCAGAAAGCAAATTAAATATAGCACGTACATTTATCCATTATATCAAGGTGAAAAATCGGGAGCAGCTTTAAATCTTGACCGAAATTATTCCATCATATTTTTCCCCTTCCTTTTTTTTCCATCCTGAAGATTTCCTACATACTAAACTGTCTGTTCCGTGATGTTCCCAGCGAAGCGCGACGAACGATATGGCGACCTAGACAATGTACGAATTACAACCTTTTTTGATTACTCTGCTTCGCTTTCTTTGCTTTTTTTCCACTTGAGTTCTGCCACAAAGTTTACCTTAAATTTCAAATTGTTAAGCGCGTATTTTTAAATAAAACTTATGGTCTACTTAAATTGGCATTTATTAGGCCTCGTTAAATTTGTTAAGGAAATAGAACAATTAGAGCACTGACCGTAAATATTGTTTCATTATTCTTAAAACCCTGTAATGCTTCCCTATTTTAAAAATTAAGTTCAAAAGTCATTTAATTTCAATGTTAATTAATGCCAATAAAAAGTTAATTGACCTCGTTTTTTATAAAGCCATTAATGTTGAAATTTCAGCCTTCATTTTCTATCCTTTCTTGTGTAAGTGTAACATAGAGAAACCATAAAATTTTAATTAACGTAATAAATATTTGCAGTTTAATATATAGGAAATATTTAAGGGTATAAATGGAATGGATTTCATTCATTAATATTAGTCTTTCTTAAATTAAAAAGGCAATATGTGTGTGGGCACACTCGCGTGAACACTTAATATTTAAAATGTAAAATGAAAAAAAATTAAAATATTTAATAAGCAGAACATAGCGAATTTTGGAAAAAATTCTTGATTTGAATATGATACTTGCAGTAGAATTCACAAAAAGAAATCTTGGCAACTATTAAAATACTGTGAATCATATTCTTCATTCTTCTAAATTTTTTCTTTATGCTGCAAAGTAAGATATTTTTCTGTAACACACTCGACAGTATTTATCGAATTCTCATAAAGTATATTTAGCAAGTAGTTAGTCTGTTGTAAAGAGAAATGATGTTAACTTCGCATATGTATCCATTTATTGTTCTTCATTTAATTATTTAAGGTACATGAATATTTGAGTTATCAGTGGCGAGGATTAAAAATTTTATTGTTCTCTTTATTACATGTCTAATGCTCACTATTAAGCACCTGGAAGGAATCCAGGTTATTACCATTTGAAGGAAATATTTATTTAAACCCTCATATGCACGTTATGCGATAAAACAAATGCTATGTCTCGGATAATTAAGAATTTACTGTATTAAATAAGTGCTCTGGTCTTTATTTGATATTAATTTATGACGAAATAATACCGGAACAATATTTTGTAAACTATTTTGAAGCATTTATTTCTGTGTAAGAATTTATGCTCTGTAACTTTAATTTTTAGAAGACTGCTTCTTTAACTAATAAGTAAAGGAGTTTTGATCTTGTAATCCAAGATCAGGCTGAAATTTCTTTTTAATCTTATGATCAAAAGAAACTGATCCTTAAATGTTTGGTGAACAACTTCCTCCTGGTTGCGAGAATTACCAACGATGTTTTATCGGAAGAAATGTATCGCCATTGTCGGCGTTTCTATTAAAAGGAGTTGAAGAAATTGTAGGATTATTATTATTTTAAGTTGTAGAGTCATTAGGTTCTTTTGAAGCGAAAACGTGCGAAATGTACTCTGAAAACAAGGACTAGAACCCTGGACCATTCGAATACGCGTGGCGTATGCTTCCAATTACCCCGTGAAGGCATGAGAAAAGGAGGAAGAAAGAACTTATATACTTTCCCTTTTTTAAAAGGCAACTCGGGATTAGGGAGGCAGTCGCCAAATCCTGGTGGTTACGAATTATCGCCCACCATCTTTTAGTTTGGGAGCCACCTTTAGAGTCAATAGGGTTTTTAATCCTGGAAACGTGAAAAATGAGCAGTGCTGTCGCCGGGAATCGAACCCTGGACCTCTCGAATACACGTCGAGTATGCTTCCAATTACACCACGAAGGCATGCGGAAAGGAGGAAGAAATACCTTATAAAGTAACCAATTATTTATAATTTTAGCTTCACTAACACTTCTTCTTACCGTTTCCTCACCAAAATGCAAATCAGTTTAAGAGTATTTAAGTCGTGGATTTTGAATTGTAGGACAGAGCATGTTTTTCCCTTTCGAAACCACGTTACTAGGTTTATCTGCTGATAAGATTGTAATTCTTCGGCTCTGAGTTATTGCAGCCGACACTTACGCCGGTGAGACGTTTTCAGCCACCTTCACATTAAATCAGTTATATAGTCTTTGACTACTAGGCTTAGTCTTAAATTTGAATTTGACTATTACTTTAAAAGTTCCATCGCCACGAGGTAGTTATTTAATAAGCACGAGACATGTGTTTACGTTCAAGTACTGATTTAATAAAAAGGTTGTTTTAAACCTTTTCAAGTCGCTGCTGTTATTTCAGATTAAGCGGTAATTGGCTCCAAGTCTGTTACAAGTTTGTGCTACCAAAGGAAACCAAATTCTATAAACTAAGCTTTTAAAGTGAAAGAAGGATAATAACCTGATATCGAAATTATTCTTCTAGATTCCATATGTCAATCTTCAAAGGTTTAGTTATACTTCAAGTATGCAAAACACGAATTTAATACGGAATTCTGGAGCATTCCTTTAACTAAACAATGCAGGGATCACCAATAATGCTATTTTAATTGTCACTTGCGTGTAGACAGATGCGTGCTTACACATTTAATGCGTTTTGGTTTGACAGAGCGATTAATTGCTCAGTGTAACGTAGGATCACCGGGGAAAAAATATAACGCAGCTTGGGGAAGATGGTTCTGTTTCATTCAGTTTCTTCTGTGTATATGTTGTTTTCATGGTTAGGCACGTATGGGGATAAAGTCCAGCGAAGCATGTGTGTCCATTTATCTAAATTTACATCGAAGTTCAAGCACCATGGCCAACAAATAAATGGTTAGTGCAGCACATGGCAAAGGCTGTACTTTTTTTAACGAAAGAATATGCCCTCTGAAAGAAAAGAATTTGGTTAACGAAATTATTAACTTAGAAACCAACAAAGGTAAATTTTTCTTGTCTTAGTGCCTGAAGAGAGTCGGGCGTATAGATTACTGATTCGAAATTTCCAAAACATACGTTTCAAGTTAAAACCTATAACATGCATTTTAAATTCCCATTCGCTAAAGG
>KK117314.1:1944-20122 GCA_000611955.2 Stegodyphus mimosarum | reverse complement strand
ATTTTTTTTTTTTTTTTTTTCAAGAAGCATCAACAGCCTTTATATAATTTAGGTTAAAATAATACGCCGAATAATGATTATTGGAGTAGTCAAACAACATTTGTGTACTTAAGATAAGCCTTGCTTGTTTGACGTTCTACATACAGTATCACATTAGATATTGCTGCGCCCGGAAAATGACAATATTCAAATCTTGGAGTCTCTTTCCTATTCCACATAACGCTTTTGCCTGTCGAATTGAAAAATCCCAAACAAAATCTTTATAAATCGGAGACTACGGGCATTAATCTTCTCTTCGTAGAAAATTATACAAAAATACTTCTCTTTATAATTCTTAATGCCTTATGCCTTTCGTAATCGTTAATGCCTTATACACTTATAGTTCTATAACGTACACTGCGCAAAAAAGGGGGAAGCAGTTCTATATCTCCTGTTCTACTAGGCCCATTGCAGAAATTCAAATTGCGTTTTCTATGCCTCGAAAGCGCGACTTAGGTTATAACGTAGGTATTTTGACCCAAAATCGGAGTTTTTCTGAGATAACATACCAAAGGTTTTTCCATATTTTGATTCTACGACTCAAATTATGCCTATATATTAAATTTTGTAATTTTTGGTGAGAAATTCATGGATAAATTTAAAACTTTATCTTGGCGCATTTTTTTTCAGTTTCAGTCAAGAATAATTCACTCGGCGAACTTCTTAATATATAGCAACCTATTTTCCTTTCCTTTTTTCCATTATCCACGAGCAGAAATAAAGTCATAATTTTAATAAAGTGCATAAACAACATTTTCGTTTTTAATGCTTACTATAAATAGGCCAAATTTCAAAACCAGCCAAAATGTAAATTCACATTTATCTTAGGAAATTCTGAACGAAAAACTCTAATTTTTTGCAGGTATGCTTAGAAATACATCTACTTTAAGATGATCGTAAAACTTTTATAAGTTATAATTCAAAATGTTTTTCGCAAAATTTACAAAAATTATTTAAAAATAAATCATAAAAAATAGCCGAATTTTATTTGGAATGAACCTAAATTTCGAAATATGAAAGGAGGAATCAAATAAGTTTAATAAAAAAGATATATTAATAAATATACATCAAATTAAATTAACATGGAAGAGGTAAAATTTTGAGAGTTAATTTTTTAAAACTAATCGTGCAATTTTTACAAAACTTGGCAGTTTGGCATAATTTGAGTCGTAGAATCGAAATATGAAAAAAAAGGGCATGTTATTTCAGAAAAAGTCCGATTTTGTGTCAAAATACCTATGTTAGAACAATGCTATATATAAATATAATACATATCCCAAGGCGCGCTTTCGAGGCAGGAAAAACGCAAGTTGAATTTCGTGAATCGGCCCAGTAGAACGGAAAATATAGAACTGCCTCCCCTTTTCTTTCCGCAGTGTACATTAAATATTTAAAATAGTTATATATTTATTAACTGCTATAACTGCGCATTTTCTCAATTCTAAAACGCATCTTTATAAAAAAATTCTAAAAAATAATTTAGCATCGAATTTTTTTTTTCTAATCTAAAAATTCAACTTCTTTGCACATGTTAACCGAAGGGCACTTTTATAATGCAATTTGACCTTACTTAGAAAACATTTAAGGATTACACTAAAATTACATTTAAAAAAACCTGAAAAGGTTCAGATTTTAACGGTCATCCAAAAGGGCTTTTTTAAAGTTTAATGTATTTTCAGCTGGAAGAATGGAACATTTTACAGAATAGTAAAAGAATAGATATATTTGGTATATTCATCATCTGTACATTTGAAAAAAATATATAATGTAATTCTGTAAAAGTATTTAACTGTTTTAATTAGATATATCATGATTAAATGCACTTTTATTTAAATTAACCAGATTTAAAAGTAATAATATTCTTAATAATTGCATCTCTTGCTTTTAAATATCTCAGTTTGTTAACCCATTACAGACAGATTAAATTTGAAAGGTAACTATATTATATTTTGCCAAATGGCAATAGACTCGAATGAAAAGTGGAAACAAAGCGTTTGCAGTAAATCAGCCACAGAACCCTATTCTGGGCTTAAAAGCCCTTTTGGGCTAAAAGAAAAAAATAATTGAGTGCAAGGGCATTGGCGGAAACCTTTTGCTGCCCCCTTTCAGAAAATAAAAAACATCTCGGTATCAGTATTAAAAAAATGTTTATCAACATCATGAAAACTAATCCTATTAATTAAAATTTTTCCATCACAAAGGTTTTAAATAGTTATAAAGTATATATATATATATATAAATATATTATAGGATAATGAAAACAGAGCATTTAGAATTTACTTTATACTGGAGTAGAATCTCATAGTGACATATCTATGGCTCGGATGAATCAGATTACCACAATGATTCGGAAGGAAGTGAAGAATAAAATACCAGTTGATAAACTGATAAAATTCTTGTTAACAGATAAAAACATAATGATACAAATATTTGTTAGGTGTATTTTAATCTTTTGAAAATTTTTGTTTGTGTTATTTTCTTAGAAATGTATGATTTTTCTATTGATGGTACCGAATTCTGAGACTTACATTCGTGTTTTAGCATTGCAAAAGTATAGTGTTTAAGAAATCAAAATTAGAAGATAAATTATGAATTCCAATAAAATTTGAAATAAAAACATATTGTACTTACTTTAGTCCAAGCAATTTCTTTCCACATGAAACAGCAAAATTAATGAAAATTATTTAATTAACAAAAAACTGCTGAGAAGCTTTCTCGCACATTTCATACTCACGAAAATTTCTGTTTTGTATCCCCCAAAATCGGCAACCGCATTTTTTCGGTGCAGAAACAATTTCGTAATGAAGGTCAAGATCACACAGCGCCACCTACCTGAGAAATTTACTCCAAATGCAAACCTAGTTAATGGTGGTCCTATTTTCGGTTTTTTATTTTACTTATTCGTATAAAATGCATGTTCTGTCCCACTTCCTTCGACACACCTGATGGAATATAAAGTACATCACTCCCTTCGTCATCGAAAGACTGATATTCGAAAGATTTCTTTTTTAAATTACCATTGAAGTGATCTTTTCAAGGATGAGTAGTAATCTGTAATCATCGAAGCAGGATGTGAAATAAGTGAAATGGTGAAAAGAAAATTTCAGGGAATATTTTCTTTTCAGTCAGGAAATTTGTTCTCATTCAGGATATATGCATAGAATTAAATGTTGTCAGAACTTTTTTTATTTCTTTTTAGCCCAAACGGCGTTAGCCTAGAAGGGCTATTAATTTCGTTTTGGCATTTTGCTTTGAAAACTTTAAATGCCCGTTTCACTTTTCAGATTGTTGCCACCAAATATTTTCTCCCTGTGTTATATTTAAAGAAATTAAATAATGAATTAATCAAGAAATCCATTCCTGCCCTGTAACCGTGTCATTTCCACTACCTTAGAGAGACTGAGGACAAAACACTTCAAGGGAATGAAGATATCCTCTGACGGCCAGCGAAATTATAATAGCTGTCCTCACTGTACTGATATCCAACTTTCTTCGGACCATCTCTTTGACTGTCCTGCCAAGCTCTACAGTATAGATATAGCTTCCTCGCACCAACGCCTCTGTTCTTCGAAGATTATATTGATCTTGCTGTTGCTGTTCTGGATACTTTGGTCCTATTTGACTCCTCTGCCCTGACTCCTCGGGCAAGACAACAACAACACTTAAATAATGAATAAGCTACAAAAATGTATGTATATTTTTCTCATTGTGATAAAACAACGGTACCTAGAGCCATCAAATTTTGAATAATCCTCCATCGAATATGGGCATCTAGAAGCCCTAATTTGGACTCTGTTTTATTATCGATTTCATATTTGTAACACTTTAACGAATTTTTAATTAGCAAACTCAACGATTTCAAAGTGAGAAATGGCAACACTGTTTATCTCCGGCGCGGGAAACTGTTCATCGGGAATTCTAAAGATATGCTCTTTTTAAATTATTTTGTGATACTGTTGTTGAATTGAATTTTATGGGTTAATTGCGAAGAACATGATGTTTAATAAATAAAGGTAACACACAAAACGCTAAAAAAGTCCCCTTTAGGCGTAATATAAAATCTGAACACTTTCAGATTTTTTTTTTCTTTTTCTTTTCTTTCTTTCTTTCTTTTCCTAGTCCAAAGGGGCAATTTGCCCAGAAGTTACTATTAATTTCGTTTCGGCATTTTGCGTTGATTCACTAAAAGTGCTGTTTCACTTTTCAAATTGTTGCCACCAAATATTATCGCCCTCTATTATATTTAAAGAAATTAAATAATGAAGAATCTGCATAAATGTATATATGTTTCTAGCATTGTGATAAAACAGAAGTATCTAGAAGTATCAAATTTTGAATACTGAACCCAAATATGGGCATCTGGAAGCCCAAATTTGAAATTAAGAATGAAAAGAAAAAGAAAAAGGTTCAAAACAGATGCATACTCGACAGCTTTTGTAGCCAGTAGGGTGCGAGAAATACGTGAGTTGCCTGCCCTGATGGTTAGTATCTCCTTTCTGAAAATTTTATTTCAGAGGATATTCGGTGTAGAGGAAGTTCTGTTCGATATCTTGTTGAAACAAGATGGTTAGAAGCTCCAGAATGGTTAAAATCTCCAGTAGAAGAATGGACAGAATCTCAAATGGTAGCTCATGAAAAAAATTTGAATTAAGAGAGAAGCGAAAAGGCCATTATGAATAAAAGAGATACCGTGGTTTTATTCTTACTTGAAGATATTTAGAGCCTTTGCGTGGATGAAGTTTCATAGCAAATGCTAAGAAGCCTAATTTAGAACGGTACTATCAAAAATTGACTGTTAAGGGAGTAGAACAAATTGAATTGATATTACTTGAACAGCAAGATGTCTGTCTCAAGAACTAATCCTATTCTGAAATCTCTATACCCTCAACTTGATGGTTTAATCCGTGTTACTACACGGCTCATAGAACGAGCAGATGCTAACCGTTTCAAAAGTCCAGTAATATTGCGAAGAAAACATCCTGTTGTTCATTTGCTTATCTTAGAGCATCACAAAAGATTAAGCGATGCTCGGGTGCACACTTTAATGGTTCAACGAAGAGAAAACTTCTGGATTTTAAGATGTTGAAACACGGTCAGTCAAGTTTGGAGATGTACAAATTGCAGAACATTTGACGCCTCGAATCCTGAGGCTATACTCCTATCTTTACCAGAAAATCGTATAAAAAATTCAGTTTTCCATATTAAAAAATTCCATGTTAAAAATATTAAAAATTCAGTATTCCATTATTTCCATATAAAAAATTCAGAACGTTTCCAACCCAAATATGGGCATCTGGAAGTCCAAATTGCAAATTAAGAATGGAATGAAAAAAAAAAGGTTCAAAAGAGATGAATACTCGACAGCTTTTGTAGCCAATAAGATGCGAGAAATGCGTGAGTTGCCTCGCCCTGAGAATTGGTATCTCCGTGCTGAAATCGAAAGATATTCGGTCTAGAGGAAGCTCTGTTCGATATCTTGTTGAAACAAGACGGTTAGAAACTCCAGAATGGTTATAATCTCCAGTAGAAGAATGGAAAGAATTTCAAATGGTAGCTCATGAAGAAGAAAGTTAAACAAAACCTCATGAAGAGATTCCAAATAGAGTATCCGGATCAATTTGAAATTTTTCACCAGCGCAAATACCCAACCACCCTTGTTGACCAAGTTGTTTTTATTGCAGTAAGCAAAAAGCATGACCTATGGCCGAAACACTTGAACTTCATCTCGTACAAGCAAAAATACTCGTGTTGACCCGATAAGGACGAAGAATGACAAACTCCTTAGGCTATAACGAAGACCTTTACGTTCTTGAAGTAGAAGATGAGAAGAGAATTCTGCTTAGCGAGAAATCATTTTTAGATGATACACATAGTCTGTAAAGACATTAGGTATTTTGGGGGGGGAACAGGAGACATGAAAAATGAGCAATGCCCTCCCCGGTACTCGAACGACGGACTTCTCGAATATGCGTCGAGCGGCCTGACCACTACACCACGAAGGCATGCAAAGAAGGCGGGAGAAATACCTTATAAGTCTACCTCGTGAAAAGGATGTCGTCTTCAACAGAGACGCGAAAGAATCTTCAAGTAGATCTGATAGTACAATCCCTGAAGAAAGAAAGATCATGCAGAACGTCGCATGTTAAGAACCAGACATAGATGAGTTATGAAACCACATCAGAAACTTGACGTGTAACTTTACTTATTGTGACTTTGGTTGCGTTCCTTCTGCAGAACGCAGGGCGGGGGGAAATATCACAACACCACATAATGCGAATTCTTTTGATTAGAATTCGGGCATCTGCGTATGTAAGGAGAATTTTCTAAATCCCTTTTCCTTTTTCATTCTCAGTGTTCTGTGAATTCATGCTGTTCTAAGTGTGTGCGTTGAATAATTTTTTTTAAATTAATTTTACAGTAGTTATGGATTAGTAATTTCAGCCTACCACCAAACACCATTTTCACTAGCACGAAAAGCGAAAGTAAGATAATTATTTTCATTTCCATTTCTTTAAGTTGGATCTTTTGTTTCGATTTGACAGGTCCAAGATCCTGCTCATCTTTTCATTTTATACTTACATTATTAACTTCATGAATATGGAAACAGAAGCAGCATGAAAAAGATGCTGAGCTTTTAAAAAACAGATCGTTTGAAAAAAAAATGGGTACAGTCTTTTTTTTCTTTAATAATCATTTCGAGACGCGAAATTATTAAATGTAAAATTAATGTAGAGAATTTATGAAAACGTCTCCAGCGCTGGGAGTAGTACAGTTCTGTAGATGCAAAATCTAACACTCAGCAGGTCTGTAATGTAAAAGAAGCATCCAACTAGCACAAAAAATGCCAAAATTTGATCTATTGATAAGCATAGAAATTCAAATGTGTGATTGATGAAGATTTCCAAAAGTTGCATAAAAAATTTGGGAAGTAATTTATTGATGAAAACAGAAAGTTTTATCAAAATTCCTCTAAAAATATTCCCATTGTAGTAAATTATATTTTGCGTCTTGTATACCAACACCTTTAATATTTTGTCTGACCGACCGCGAAAATATTAAAACAGTAATTTTTAATTCCTTTAAGAAACTGTAAAGCAGGTAAATAATACTGCCATCATAGCAACTTGTAAGTGCCAGCTGGTACTCAAATAACAATTTAAGCCTGTCACCTCTCATTTGATGAAAGTAAGCATCGTTAAAAATTATTTACGGCATTCTACTTTGACATCGAGACAAAGGAAGTAGCTGACATTAATTCAAAAAATAAAGATTTAGTATTTAGAAATTATGATGCAGTTAATAAAGAAGGAATATGAGGCTAGTAATGTAGGAATAATAACAGAAGAAGACATTTTAAGCATAATTACAGTCTGTTTCAACAGGCTTTAACTACGCTCAGAATTTCTTGGACAGAATTTCTTACAAAGAAAAAAAGCCTTTACTTATGAACTCGATATTTCAATTGTAAGGATCTTAAGTTCACTAGCGATTATTTTATTTTAAAACTTTACTATCATCCCTTATTTTCCACTTCCGGCCAGAATTAACACGTGGATATGTTTATTCAAATTGTACTTGCCAGCGCTTCAGTATTTAAGTTGTGGCTTTTTTCCAAGACTAGAGTAGAAGGAAGGAGAGAGAGCCCTTTTGCTATAAGGCTTCACTCGAGCTTGCCATCAGTTACTGTGCACCTTTAAGGCCAAATGTTTAATCCTCTTGAAAGTTAAAGACGCATTGTAGTTTTCCGCAGTTTGCGTACTGCAGACGTAGTAATTTAAAAGGCCAGTCTTAGTATTAGTCATCTGTGTAAAATATTAAAAGTTAGCTCTTATTTAAATTTTCGTTAGTTAGTAGTCTCATATTCTTTTACGTTCAGACCACAAGTGGTTCGTCTTTGTATCCCGAAGTGCGGGAAAATTTGTAACATCGATAAGCAAATAAAGGGTAACTTGAAGCCTTCTTATCTTTGTTGTATCTTCTACCACACGCGCGTACATAGCTTTTAGTAAGCTCCTTGTTCCTACTCAGGACTCCAGTTATGTTTGCAAAATCAACTAGAAGAAACAGTAATCCTGATACAATCAATAAAAGAGAAGCTTGATTAGTTAATTTCTTCATGTTTAATATGAAGTTTAACACTTAAAGTGGCAGAAGGCAGTTTATATTCATTAAAAAGTTAAAATGTAATTCAAGACATGTTTAAACGCGTGTGATTAATAGTTAAGAGTTCAGGTGGTGATAAGTCCAAAATCTTAACCATCAGTTTTCAGATGGATATTTTAATGCTGCTGGTCGACGCTTGCTGAGCCTCGGCGGTCGTCTCAGGAACCACTTTCAAAGATGCCACTAGCCTGAGATACTCCCAATCTTGATATTCTGCTTTCGTATAGTCAATGACGTTGGTGCCTTGAAGAATTAAAGGAGTAGCACAAGGCCTTAAACAAAGAGGTATAAGTTTACGTTGCACATGTTCTGAAAGAAAAAAGTTAGCTAATTAGTTCAAATAAGCAATGATATAATACTAAAATTCAAAATACATTTTACAAAGTTTTATTTTTTAAACTCAGATCGGATTAAAAGCGACATCTAATTTTTTTGTTTTTGTGTGTGTGTGTGTGTGTGTGTGTGTGCGCGTGTGTATTCTTAAGTTCATGAAATAATTTACTAGCATAGCGGTACATGTGAGTCGTGTTTTGTATTTATATATTTAAACTATTTGCTTTCGGCTGTGGGTCTTAGATTTTAGAAAGAATTATAAAAATTAAATCATGGTTGCATGTCTGTATTTCAAATTGCTAAGTGATAACGCTTCTTGCTGAAGTAAACTTTAACTGAAATGTTGCCAGTTCAAACCAAATCGTTTGCGATTAAATTATTTAGAAATAATATTTTGGAATGTGTTGATAAGACGTCCTCGTGGCGCACCCTGGGCAACGTTTTGTACCGACGAAGTGGTCTGTCAACATTTCAGATTTCGAAAATCAAGAAAGGAGTCCGTCATTTGCAAGTGGTACCGCAGAATGTAGGAGGACTAACTTAGAGAGAAGACGGAACTTATTAAACTGCTCAATAATACTGTTTTTTTTTTTTTTTTTTTTTTTTTTTTTTGAGGGAGGGCACGCGCGAGCACATTTTTAAGGCTAATAAAACAGATGCGGATTTACCGAGATTCATGTTCCCCTGGTTTTTGACGTTAGTATTTTAGAACAATGCATAAAGGGGACAAATGGTATTTTATTTTGAGTAAGAAATACTCTGATATCAAGTTTCCAAATAACTAAATGAATCGACGCTTCCACAGATAAGATCGACATTGTGAAGGCCAATATCTGGAAGAATAAAAGACCCTATAAACAATGTTTAATCTACCTCTGACTGAAATGTTGATATCTTTGGGAATTTAAATGCTCATTCCAAAGGGGCTACTCAGCATTAAATGCCGTGCGAGAATTGGTCGAGGCGTTCATAGATACATTCACTGCTAACTGCTAACTTTCTGCTTATGCCATCTTGTGTCATTTTTCATCGGCAATACCCAAACTCTGATTTGCTTTATTGATATAAGTCATTCTAAAGAAGCAGAAGGTGGCGGATGATCTGGAAGTGGCCACCAGGCATATTACCCATAGCGAAAGACCCAATGACATATTCTTTTCAGAGTAACATCAGAACTTCATAGAATTTTAAAAAGGCAGACTGGTCATTCTTCTGGGAAAAGTTATAAACAGGTCTTGATTCTTCTGCTATTACTTTTGAAGTAACTTTTGATGGACAATCTCGAAATGCAACAACATTTTATCATAAGTTGCGAAACAGTTAATTCCATGTGGCAAGCAGAAACAATACAAATATTTCTGGAGTTCTAAACTAGAAGCCTGAAGAAAGAATGAAATAGATTCAGAAATAAAGTCCGAAAGTTGACAGATCCTAAGACGGTTCTGGAGTGAAAAGCAGCACAGCAATTTTAAAGGATCAGATTTTAATAATAAACGAGCCTATTTTATTTCAAAGATTAATTCAGGAAAAATAGTGAAAAACATTTGACTCCATTAATAGATTGTGCTCTCGCGATGAAACACATGGGAGGAGCACCATAAATCTAAAGACTTTTTATTTTTGATTTCGATGAAGATATTCTGGAGTTCAATTCGTTTTATTCAGGAAACTAAAAGAAGACAAGATGCATAAAAAAATCATACTTGAAAATTGAAAAATAAAAAACAAAAATTAAATAGGATATGTGTATGATAATCCTACAGCTTCCTTTTGTACTGATTTTTTCAAATTTGAACTTGATATGGCTATTAAATATACTTCTCAGAAAATGTTTCCTGGAAGTGGCTGCATTTTTCTAAACTTATTTGTTATATTAATCAAATTGCGAGATCAATGCTTCTTGAAATGTTCGAAGACATTTGGAAAAGAGCTGTTCACTCAACCTAGAAAACCTCAGCTGATATTTCTCTGTTAAAGGAAGCAAATAATTTACTGGAACATTTTGCTCAAGCAGGCTTTAGGCCAGCGTCGATCAACTCAGGAGCATATTTCAATTTTTAGTCAGAATATAAAGAATGCTGTAGATAAGAGCATATTGCAGTTGCAGTTTTTGTTAATTTTGAAAGAGTACACAACTGTGTTTGGAAGACACTTTTGCTTAAAACCCTTTCGTGCCTTCGTGTATTGAGAAATATATTAAAATAGATCAGAAACTTTATTGACCAATGTTTCATAAAAATGCGTTGTAGAAATGTTGTATGGTTTAACAACTTCAGACCTATCTTCATCGAAGAACAGTGCCCACTTTTGTGTTTTTAATATATATGTCAACAGTATCATACCTATGCTAGATGATACGGATGTAAATGTAGTCATGCATGCTGATGATTTAGGATTCCGTCTCAAAACGACAAAAGTTAGAAGATGCTCTAAATGTATAGAGACATTAGGTTTATTTCGAAGCAGGAGAGGTGAAAAATGAGCAGTGCCATCGAAGGCATTTAAACCACGGACCTCTCGAATACGCCCCGAGCGTGCTGACCACTACACCTCGAAGGCATGCCAAGAAGGCGGGAAAAATACCTTATAAATGTAGCCATAAATACTTGGCGCTAATTACAAACATGGATTTAAATATAAATGTGCATTACATCTACGTCCATGTTATTTAATTGGCACCAAGTTATTATTTAAATGACAATCAATTTTCGCATAATACTACAGCTTCTCAAAGCTAATTTTTTTAAATATTTGGAAATGGCATTGGACAGAAAGATGACAGGTCGATCCCAGATGGAAGAGTTGAAATTAAGGGTAAACAAGAAACATAATCCAAACGGCATCACCTTGAACTGCTAAAGTCGTTGTCCGGTGGTAATATCAGCCTATTCACGGTCATGAGGCTGTAACTCTACCTCCCAATATCTACACTTTAAATCAAGTGTCGAAAACCACTTGCTTCCAGAAAGTGGCTAGAATGTCGTCAATTCTAGGAAGAGGGAAGCTGTCTTTCTTCATAACTTCGTTCAATCGGCGATAGTCAACACAAACTCTAGTTCAGCAGTTTTTCTTTCTGACCAGGGTGATAGGAGAGACTCAAGAATTGCCGAAGGTAACATTGCTTTCTTGCATGTTCTTTAGGAGTTTTCCTACATCTTCTTGTTAAGCAATCGATAGACGTCTTGAATGTTGCTTGATTGGTGGACGATCTCCCGTATCAATTCTATGCTAAGCCAAACTGGTTCGACCTACGACAGTAAGTTTGCAGGAGAAAACACCTTGAAATATTCGTAGTGAGTGAAATTTCCCATATATTCCATTGTATTACTATTAGGGGCAAAGCATTTCATATTTATATACGGTTCTATCAAAATATTTTCATATCTTTGAATTTTTGATCTCATGTTTTAAACCCATACACACCATTCAATAAAAGAAAAGTTAAAAAATAATAAATAAAATGTGGAATTTCACCCTTTTACTTAACAACTTGTAGAGACATTAGGTATTTTTTGAAAGCAGGAGAGATGAGAAATGAGCAACACCTTCGTCGAGATTCAAACCACGGACCTCGGAAAACTTGGAAGCACGGAATGCGCTCCCAGCTTGCTGACCACTACACCACGAAGGCATGAGAAGGAGGAGGAAGAAAAACCTTATATACTCCCCCTTTCAAAGGGCGACTGGGGATTAGGGGACCCAATCGCCAAATCCTGGTGGTGGAGAATCATCATCCACCACCTTTTTTTGTTCGTTCGTCCCTTGTAGAGTCATTAGATACTTTTTGGAAGCAGGAGATGTAAAAAATAAGCAACGCCTTCGTTGGGACTCGAACCACGGACCTCTCGAATACGCTCCGAGTGTGCTTGACCATTACACCTCGAAGGCATGCCAAGAAGGCGGACAAAATACGTTATAAACTAAATGTGGAGGAACCTAATGAACAGCTAAGAGAATATTCGCTTTAGTTCAGGAACAGAGACTTACCCTTTATTGCTCAAAATAAGAATTACAGATTGCCTCCAGCAAAGCCTCCACTTGGGCTTAAACTCAAAATAATAACTAAGACTTAACTAATGCTTTACTAAAGAGATATATCAGAAGCTATCAAAACTCTAAGTAGTTGGCCAATAAATATCAGATAAATTAGCGAAGCTATCAAGGGCCTGTAATACGACCGAGCCTAGTAACAGCTTAGAGAGTCCTAGCTAAAAGGCAAACGCGCGCTAGTCAGAAACTCTGAGGATCACTCTTAAAGTCATTGGAACTTCGACTTCAATACTACTCTTACTCATTTGCGTTAAGCGTGATGTTAAAAACACATTCTGGTAGGAAATTGTAAGCTGAGGAAAGTAGCTTTAACTAAAGTAACTGCTAAAAACTTAGGATAAACCTTACAAAATAAGTAAAAAGATAACTAAAATTTCTTTATCTCATGAAAATCTCTAATTTTTGTTTCAAAATACATGTTGTAAATCACAAATTGTATAGTATTAAAGAAAGGAAGAAATCTTTCAAATAGGGAAAAACATCCTTCCTCATTGCTGTTTCAAGTGTTTTTTTTTTCTTCTTTAATTTTTCTGACTAGTGAAACTCTATACATATGCCAAAGAAATAAGTACAAAATCATACTTTAATATACATTAGGATACATATTTAATTATGAAAAAAATGTAACTGTTTTCATTTATACATACCTATACCTAAATAGTGTGCCCATCTCGTGCAGAAGGCACAAACGGAACTTTCCAGGAATTCAGGAGTTAAAACAGCTATCGCTCTTCTACACCTGTAGAAAAAGTAACATTATTATTGTCGCGTGTAATGAAAATATTAGTCTATATTCTTTTTCAGTAAATTTATGCCTTTATTTAAGTTTTTAATTTTAAGAGAACAGAAAAGTTTTGAATAGCATTTTAAATGCAGGAAATAACAATGAAGGAAATAAAATTGTTAAATACAAAAAACTCAAATAAAACGCAATGAAACAATAAGGAATAATCATATCAGTTGCAAACATTAGGGATGGGACAGGTATACATAACATTATACAGCGAAAACTATAAGAAAGGTCAGTAGCAATGACCAAGGAAGGAATTCAAGAGATGCAAAGGATCTTTATTCAAAAGTTGATTTCCAGCACAGCAAAACAGAAGACAGAAATATCTTTGCATGATTGCATATCTTCTGCTGATGACTACATTTTTCTTGCCCGATCGGAATCAAGGGAAAAACTACAGTCATACTTCTGATTGGGATGTAATTTGTGCATCGTCTCTTCATACTCAGTGAAGGTCCTTGATGAACTGTGCGGACATAATAACCCACCTCTCTACTAGTGCAGCTAGCGACATACTGCGAGGCTTCTTCCAAGTACATACCACACATTTTCAACTGCAATGTGCACTTCGAGACAATGCAGGCGAATCTAGCAGTCAACGTTTCCCTTTCCAATAGCTGAGACGTACAAATTCAACTTTTCCGATAACGGAAGATGTACGATGAAATATAGCACTATCGTTTATGGAAAAGAATTCAAGGTTCACAGCATCCCACAAAGATTTCTATGACAAAATAGGAAGTCTGTATAGTTGCAGTAATTAGTGACTGAACCTCCACGAACACCAAACATCATGTTTCCATCTATCGCTGGAGTCGGTGGAGACAGAAAATGAATTAGATTTGAATATTTTTGTGGATATCAGATAAAACTTCAAGTCATCCAATTGGTTTCTGTGATTTAAATGAAAATGTGCAAATATTTTTATTCCGCTAAACATGACGCTGTTAGTCCAATCAATGGATCAGGGTTTCATTGCAGAAATTGAAGCCTATTATTTGCACCTTACATTTTCTCAAACCATAAAGACACACATAATAAAATGCGCCTTCTTTTAACGGAATTTTGGAAGAGACACAATATCAGAAACATTATAGAAAATATGAGCGAAGCATGGCATGAATGAAAGGCAATCAGTGTGAATATATACCATACCATATGGTTCAAATGATTTCATTGGTTTTGAAACTCATTTTGCTGAAGTCAATAATAACATAGCGTAAACTGGTTAGGTTAGATTATTTGAATACGGCGAAACACGCGACGGCTATCTACATAAGGGATAAGATGTCCTTGTGGAGGACTTTCTAAAGAAACCTGCCTTTTGCACATGAGGAAAAACACGGAAACCAACCATGTATCCAGGTCGTTCGCCTAGGTTTGAACTCGGGTTGAACTACCAGTATTCAGAAGTCTAAACCTCTTGGTTACTGTTAGCAACATAATGGAAACTAGAATAACAACTGGGTATCATTAAGATGATACCACCAACGTAATTGAATGCATCATATCGAACACGAATTAAGTAGATAACGAAAGAGTTAATAATACAATCAACAACAGACATATAAAGAGAGGGAAGACAATGATGACTGTGTTGAAGAATCATAGCGTGAAATAATAGTTGAACAATTGTAAAAAAATTGTGGAATGCTTCAAACCTTGCCATAGGTCCCGTAGCCTTACAATTCGCCGAAAGACAAACGGTGCGATTCGTTGCTACAAAGAAATCTATGAAGAGAAAAGGCCAAAGAAAAAAATGTACGCCCGTCGATATTACAATTTTTAGAGAAAAATGAATTTAAAAAAATGCACACTTTGTTAAACTCTTTCCAATTTTAGTTTATTAATAACATTTTATTTATTAAGAAGAAGAGAAAACTTTTTCGGAACACTTTCCTTTTTATTTCATTTTATTTATTTATTTTTCTGTATGTACTTAATTCCTCAATTACTCCGCTTTAAAACAGTCTGAAATATTTATGAAACCCATTTTCCGAACTATGCAAGTTATTGCTGTATTAAAAACTTTATGAAAATTAATGTAGAAATATTTGTTAAGTAAATTATAGAGAAATGGAATCTTCTACAGCCAATTCCTTTCCTTTACCAAATGCCTCAGGAAATCTTACTGAAACTTAAGACAAAAATATATTTAAATTTATCCCCGAAAACTTTTTAAAATTGTATTAAAACATTACACAAATAATAATACAAAAGTACAGAGTGTCCAAATAAAATTATAGCCAGACTGAATTTCAGTACAACATTGCTTTTATTGGTGTATCTGTAACATAGCCTTACATGTAATATACTGAATTGTGGCATGTATAAATGAAGATTGTGTACAGGAGGTTATTGAAACTGGCTTCTTGCTATCAGTAGACAGAATTTAGTTCTTTTTGTGATAGTCAGGCGCTACGTTTTAACAAATTTGTATATAATAGCCTTAGTTGGGGTAGTAATACGAAATGTAGCTTGAAATTTGTCTTGACTAATTTTAATAGAGATATGCTTCATATTACTCGACAACAAAAATTCTTTGCTCCGTTGGTAACACCATTTTAATGTACTGCATACCTTCCTCAATGGCTTGCTGTTGCATAAATAAAGTCTTTAACAAGATCCTCCTACTGTGATTGGAAAAATAGATAGAATTGACAAAATAAAACTTCAAGCAAACAAAAAGGTGTGCCTAACAGTATCAATACAAACCGAATTACCATCTTCTTCTATTCGGCTCCTTTATACTTTTAATTGGGACACTCTGTATATGCAAGGCCGAAGTCCAACTATGCAACAATTTATCATTATTTCGAATTTTAATTGCCCACTTCCAGATTTGGCCAAGAAAAACTGAGTGAAGTTAGAAATTGTCTTTATTCGGATTTTAAGGACTTCTCACAATATTCATGTTCTTGTTTTATCATTAACACATAATTAAAAATCTTTGTGATAATTTCTCTGCGCTGCAATAAAATGATATAAAATAAATGTAATTAAATAAGAATAAAAAAGAAAGAAGAATGTGTGTTTATCAAAGTATAAAAATTACTTACGGCAGTTAAACATACAAAACTTTCGGAGCGTTACATTAAACCACCATGTTCTTATCATCCATCTGCTTTGGCAACTAGCTTTGACAACAATAAACACTGCTACATTGCTGCCTCCCTCTGATGAGTATCCACCCACAAGTCTCAAGTGACCAATGATCTTGACCGCCACTAGTGGCCTTCTGTTCAATTTAATTTGCATGATCTAATCAATTTATTGCATTGTCCCACACAGCTGATCTATACAGTACACAAAAGTCACCCGTGGTCAATAAGTAGGTCATAGGGTTTGACGTTATCGGCATCCTTCTGTTGTATTTCATATTAAAAACTTATCGAAATTGATTACACTGCCCATACTGATGAGCTATCAATTGACTGTAAATGACTCTAAACTTGGAAATGACTCTAAACTTGGAACAAACCAGATGATGATGATCAACAGTATTACGAGGCACCAGTGCTACCTTTAATTTAAATTAAAATCTATCTAGATTTACTGGTCTGCTTAAGACCACCAGCGACCGACAGGTAAAATCGCTGAACACTGATGGTTCGACCTGCAATTAAATCTCGGTGAGTGGGCTGGCTGCATGTTTGGTTTTCGTGTTTTTTCCCTCTGTCCCTGTACGCAGATAGCTCTCGAGTTGCTTTGTCTTAATCAATTAACTTAGCCAAAGCTACTGCTTTGACTACACTGGTGATCAAAAATTTTGGGAAGCAATCGTACCTTCAAATTTAATCTAAAAATCCATCTATACTACTGCATCGCCTTACGCACAATGCTCTGTAGGTTGAAAGACAGCAACTGTAAACAATTGAGCTGCTAGTCGCTGTATCCTTGCGACTACGACGTGGGGTGTGTGGTAAATTTAAATAGCTAGTAAAGTTAAAATTAAACCAGAGTACTTTGGTGCCAATCAAGGCTAGTCTTCACCAGTAATATATTGTTGAATAGCACTTGGGATCAACCAATATTTCAATGGTGTAGGATGATGCAATTAATTTAGATGGATTTTTACAAGAAAATTAACCCGAAGAAGACGAGTGTCCGTCAAAGCCACCGGTTACTGACGAAATCGGTCACCAGTAACTTATGGTTACTGACGGTTGATCCACAGGTCCCCAGTGTATAGCACTGCAGCAAATTCAGATTTTAGGAATTATATTAAACCATAGTACAGGAAAGTGTTCATGATCACCGGTGACTGCTAACGATGTCTGCCAAAATCACACTGTTAAACACTGACTGGTGTCTATCAATTTATACTGTTACGAATTTCACATTTATTTGGCTATTTATTTAGAATTGTAATTAGATTTGTTTCATGTTGCCTTAGCAACGCAGACGATTTTTGAAGAGAAAGCTACGTCGAAAAAGAAATAACAATAAAAATAAAAGAGCGCGTGCATTTAATGCTTAATATATAAATATCTCGTAATTACTGTTGCCATCCAGAAAAATCTAGAAAAATCGTGTTTGTTCTACTGATAATTAAAAAAGCTTATAAAAGCCGAGGTGAAACAGCTCATCTCAGTTAGTTAGTAGTTGTTGTTGTTGCTGTTATACTTGTAGCTGTAAAAAGCGAACTGCTGTTTGTTTACTTAATGCTGTATTGATTGTAGCGATTTCGCTGTGAGATAGAACTATTTTATCTGTTTTGAACTGAGTTTTTGCTAAACGTTTGAGATATTGTGATATTGTGCGAAGATCTGTGAAGAAATATTTCAGCATTTTAATTTATTT
>KK117313.1:135680-194806 GCA_000611955.2 Stegodyphus mimosarum | reverse complement strand
TCAACCTTTTGATTGATAATTTCACCTGAAATTTAGTACAGCTTGCGACTTAAATTCCGTGAAAGTTTCCATGTTTCCTAAGTAATATGGTAATTTAAAAATTTTTTTTTAGAGATTTGATTATTTGAAGTAAATTTTCCAGTGATGAATTATTAAAGTAAGAAGTAATTATATGTATATTTAATTTCCAATTAAATTCTGTTTAACTTTTAGTCAAGGTATTTCTGCTGGATCTTAAATCCAGGCTGTTTATTTAAGCAACTGCTGCACTATTAATCTATTTAGGACTTTTAACTTTAACTTGGAATGTAATTAAAATTTATATATAATGGATTAAGACAGGATATTAAATTTGTTAACTTATCTAAATTTTACCTTTTTTACTTTAAGTTGTTACTATTTTTTTTGGTTGAGAATTAACTTTAACTTTTGCTAATTAAGGAACGATTAAAAATTTAAATTCTACTTTACCTTTAATTGAGTAATTGAATGTAGGAATAAATGTAATCATTTTTCTCCAACGGGTCTACATGAGTATGTAATATTTTTCTAACTGCCTAAGGGATTGCTAAATTGATGTATGTAATTCTTACCTGAGTAAATTAAGAAATTTCTTGAACTAAGTAATCTCTATCAATATTGGTAAAGACACCATGCTCGGTGATTCATTAAATTCCTGTGTAATTTTATGCTGGCCAGCAGAGTTTGATAACTGCATATGAAAATTTCATATTAATTTTTACGGTGTAAATTTTTGATTAATTCATCTCGGTGCATATTTGAAATTAACAATATATATATTATAATTCTAAATGCATTATTTTAAATAGTTGTCACCTGAACACACCATAGATCTAGAAATTTAAGTTGAAAGATTGAGTGTCTTCCTTTAATGCTGCAATAAATATCCTTGGTTATATATATATATTTGATTCAGAGTTTTCTTATGATGACTTGAGTGAATGTTTTTAACACCAGTACTCCTGCTTGGTCTTAGGGGTTGTTCGGGTTAGTATACACAACGCAATGAATTATGGTTTTGATATTATTGTAGACAAATTATTGTAACAGTTAGTATTTAACATTTGGTACCACAACATTTGGTGACGCGACAAATTACAACAGAACATCTGGTGCCGCGACATTTTAGCACTTAACAAAAGTTTACTCTCTACAGAATTAAATATGGTGGTATCTAGAGTATTAATTTCATCATAGGGAGAAATTTTATGAATGTTTTCGCGAATTTCAGGAATTTTTTTTAAGATTTTGCGAATATTAGATTTTCCAGGAATCTCTTTATCTTTCTATCCTATAGGATAGATATCCTTATTTCTATCCTATAGGATAGAAAGATAAGTCATTTAAAAAAGATAAAGAGATAAAAATAAAAAGCTAAATCCGCCAATTTGAGATTTTTTTTCCTTGTTATTTTTTAATTTCGCTTACAAATGTTAAATATTTTCACATAAAAACAATTTCTATATTACTTACGGTTAAAATTTCCGTAAAAATACGCTTTCCAATTAAAAGGCAGTTATGATTCATATGATTCAAAATAACGGTGTTGAATATGTTGCTAGAACTCGATTGGTTAAAAAATTTCGATTAAAAGTAATAATATAATCTTTACTCATTTACATATCAGTTATTCGTGTTACTGATTTGTTCTCGTATATATGCCCTGAAATATCACCATAAATTCTCTATTGCCAAAATATTAACATTAATTCCAGGCTGCGAAAATTTCGTGAACTTTTATAACTTACTCCACAAACATCTCATAGATTTTAGCTTTTTTCCCTGCTATGAAATTACTTCCCTGGTGGTAATGAATGGATCCCAAAATTCATAAAGAAGACCTTCAGAATTTTAAGAAGCTTTAAATCAAAGGTGGAAAATGTATTTATCTCTATAATGTATGTAAGAACGTAAACTTAAACAATGAATTCAGATTTTTTCACAAGAATTCCATGATGTATTGAGAGCTTTCTTAAGTAAAGTAAATACAGCAGCAAAATTACTAGCATAAACTACATTTTCTGAGTTCTGTAAAAGTCCTGACACATTACAATTAGCGCATGTTCATCATTCACTTTCCTATTATTTGTTCTCTCCTCTAATACAGGAACTCTGCGAATGAATAGTAGAACTTCATGAAGTCTCTGCCATGTATGTATTAAGTCCAATCGTTTAGAGGCGCTTTTATACAATTCAGTGACCCAAAAAAGATCACAATAAAATTTCGCATAATTATGCGCAGAGATATATGTGAATTTATGTTTCTATAATGTCTGCTAAGTTTGCAATTAAATTATACCTGCATTTAGTAAAAATAAGCGTATCAAAGAACCCTGGATTTTTCATGCTAACCTATACCTTAAAACCTAAAATAGTAACAGAAGCTGGAAATTTTGAACTAAAAGTTGATACCCTGTTGTTGTTTCTAATCCTTCTGACCTGACAGTATCTCTCAGGTAAGTCCATGAATTCTTCATGAACAACATGTAGTAAGAGCCTATTGTTGACTAGGGACTTTTGCATATTGGCGTCTTTATAAGTGGCATTACATGATACTGCTAAATAGACCATCATCATGTTACTAAGTACTCCATCTGTTGATGTTGTGAAAAATTCAATAACAGTTGCCAAAAATGTCAATAACTGTGAGATCAAAGATCGACCTCGCAGGGTCATCAGTCATCTGACATCAGTCAATTGGGACGTTTAGGAAGTAATCGTAACTTGTTCTACCAGTGACCATAGTGTTCTATAAATTTTGCCAGGAAGAAGCAGATATATTTTCAAGGCAATATTTCAAGATTAAATGTGACATAATATCTGTCTCTACTAATGCATCTTTGATTAAATTGCCATCTGTTTCATTATGTTCTTTCCCAGTGTGGGCTTTGTCTCAGTTCACACGAATTGATCCTTAACTTTTCCTCAGACATAATCTGATACCTTGGACTAAGCAATTTTTTAATTTTACCCTGTAAGGTTTATTCGAAGTTTTTAACAGTTTAGTTAATGCCGCTTTCCTATCCTTTCTATTTTCAGCTTACAATTTCCTACCAGAATGTCTTTTCAGAACCGCGTTTAATGCAAATGAGTAAGAGTAGTATTTAAGTCGAAGTTTCACTGACTTCGTTAGAGAGCCAGAGTTTCTGACTAGTGCGTGTTTGCCTTTGGGCTACGTCTCTCTCTAAGCTATTACTACGCTCTGCCGTACTTCAGGCCCTTGATAGCTTTGCCTACTTAATTGAGATTTAGGGCCCAACTACTTAGAATCTTGATAGCTTCGGCTATATCTTCTTAGTTAAACTTTAATTCTCATTAATTTGAGTTCAAGCCCAAGTGGAGGCTTTGTTGTACGCTCTGAGATAAGAGCCGACTATGTGTATCCTTATTTTGAGAAATAAAGGGTAATTAACCCTTCTTGAGTCTTACGTCTCTATTCACACACTCAAGCGATTATTCGCTTATCAGTGTAAGAGGTTCCCCACATTTAACTGCTAAATAAAGGGGTCGAACCCCACAACAAAGATGATTGCTAAATTACCTTATTTGCTGTTTATGTGAATTACTATCGGAACATACATACTCTATTTCTTACCACGATGTTTTCTCTTCGCTTTCTTTTCTCCCACGATGTTTTGTACTACGATGTTTTCGCCTAGCATTGTTTTCTCCGCGACGTTTTCGTCCGCGATGTTTTCAGCGGACACCGTTCTAGCCTGCTTAAATTTTATGCAACATTGAAATTGCTGATTTGTATTAAAACATTTCTGAAATCTCCGCCTAAATCGGTTTTTTTTACCCTGGGGGACTAATTTGTCTTCTACCCTTTCGTTTGCAGTGGAACAGGAATCATTTAAGTTTAGAATATCCTTCTATTATTATTTAAATCAGAAGTCCTATAGCATTTATCCTCAAATCCTTAGTGTATAAGGTTGCAAAACTTTCTAATAATTGTTGTTCCTTAATTTGTATGCAGCAGTATAGTTTATTATAGTCCTCAGATCTGGTTTTTAAAGCGAAGTGTTTTGAACTTGTCTTGTTGCTGGTTAATTGAGGTGATGTATTTATGGTTAGTTAGTGTTTCAGTAGGTTTAATACTCCAGTTAGTAATCTGATGGACTAAGTCGTTGAAAATTGAAAGCAGGGTAACAAATAGTCGGCCTTTTGCACACGTTGTTTCAAAAGTTAGAGGACTATCTACTATGTTTGAAATGACCAAGTTTCTTGATTCTGCAAACTGAAGAATTTATAAATCTGTGCCATTTTGCTTCGCAAAGCCCCAAACAAGAGTTTTAACATTTGCATCGTAACCTAAAATTATTCTGTTACCTTATCAGGACTATTGCTTCTTCTAGTTGATTTGGCAAACATAACTGGAGTCCTGAATAGGAACAGGGAGCTTACTAAAAGCTATGTTCGTGCGTTTGTAGAAGATACAACAAAGATAAGAAGGGTTAAAATTCTCCTTTATTTGCTTATCGATTTTACAAACGTTCCCGCTCTTTGGGATATAAAGACCAACCACTTGTGGCCTGAACGGAAAAAAATTTAAGTTAACTAACTAAAACTAACTAACTATTGCTAACTAACTAAATAACTACTAACTAACTAAAATTTAAATAAGAGCTAACTTTTAATAATTCACACAGATGAGTAGCACTAAGACTGGCCTTTTAAATCACTACGTCTGTAGTACGCAAACTGCGGAGAACTACAATACGTCTTTAACTTTCAAGAGGGTTAAACATTAAGGGCGAACAGTAACTGATGACAAGCTCGCGTGAAGACTCGTAGCAAGAGGGCTCTCTCTCCTTCCTTCTACACTCTTGGCAAAAAGCCACAACTTAAGTGTTAGCAAGTACGATTTGCATAAACATATTCACGCGTAAATTCTGGCTGGAAGTGGAAAATTAGAGATGATGGTAAAGTTTTAAAATAAGATAAACGTTAGTGAACTTAAAATCCTTACAACCTGAAGAAATTTTAGAAATGTTTGGTTCTAGTAACAGAATTTTTAGTTGAGTTACAACATCTTTAGTTGAGAAAATGTTATAAAGGTGAACTATACAAAGCTTTTATAAAATATTGTAACGCAGGAAACGTCATTAAGTTATAGAAATACCTATTTATTTTTATAAGAAAACTGTGCGTGACATAAAAGTGAAAGACTTCTTTTCTTAATTTATCTTTTGCGACATACATTGTAGAGACAATTTGGAAGTAGGAGACGTGAAAACTGAGCAATGCCCTCGCCAGAATTCGAACCACGGACCTCTGGAATACGCGTCGAGAGTGCTGACCACTACACCACGAAGGCATGCGATGAAGGCGGGAGAAATATCTTATATACTCCCCCTTTTAAATGGCGATTGGGGATTAGGGGACCCAGTCGCCAAATCCTGATGGTGGAGAATCATCATCCGCCGCATTTTTAGTTCGGGGGCCAGTGTAGAGATATCAGATTATTTAGAAACACGAGACATGAAACATGAGCAATGCCCTCGCCGGGACTCGAACCACGAACCTTTCGAATTCGCGCCGAATGGGCTTTACCATTACACCAAGAAGGCGTACCAAGAAGGCGGAAGAAATGCTTTATAACATCTCTTGAAAATGTCCGGTATTAATATTCTATTCTGCTATGAATTACAGTATTACACTTGTTGTTGCTACTCCAGATGTCTGTAGACTGGCATGTAAAGTTTTAATACCTTGAAACTGTTGTATAGTTGATGCCGAGAATGAATGTGTAGACTGCTGTAATCTGTTGTAAAGTTCTTTGAGTGCTGCTGTGTAAGTTCTGCCCTTAATACGGATTGACTGGAAGCTATGCGTCTTCTTCTGTGTTTTGTTCCTTGTTTGAATGAACACAATTTATGCTCTGTTCTATATTTTAGGTAAAAAATGAAAAGTATCCAAACGGTTGACAATTATAGCACCTTCTAAGTCTAGCGTATGGCCGAAATTAGCACATGCTGAGTGCTGAATCAGTGTAAGCTGAAATCGATGAAGATTTGATTTATCTTTCCGCAATATTTGAGACCAATTCTACAATCTAATGTTTCGATGAATCTGTGTTGCTCAAAGAGGTTCTTGGGTTGCTAGCTCCTTCGTCCTTATCCTTTGCCCTCCTTCGCAGGGGTCTTCAATGAGTTCCAAATTTCATCAGAAGCTGCAGATTTATGAAATCCAAAGACAATAATTTTAACTTTTTTTAGTTCCCTAACAACGAATGATCAGCAGAAGTTTTGTCCATCAGTAGCCCATTTTGGATTTCCAGTGTGAATGAAAGTTTGCATTTCCGAAATAGTTATTTATTTCGGGTGGGACGCACCTGTTTAAGTTCTGAAGCACAAATACAACTTGTAGTTGAGCTTTAATTTAGTTAATTATTCTGTTTGTGTTTTATGCCGAATTTGTGTTTTATGCTATTTGACGAAACTTTAAAGTTTTATTTGTGAGTTGCTTTTCTTCTTTTCCTGACAACCATCTTCTTGAAGTGTCATGAACTGTAGGAATTTACGTGGAAGAACTGTACAGAAATTAATCCTAGTTGCAATTTGCTTAGTTCAATAACTGTATCACGTTGAACTAATTGTGCTTTTGATAACTGCGAGTTTATCAAGAGCACAACAATCCTGATGAGTGATCACTGACTCTTGTTCTCAGAAACATAATGATATTTCCTAGGTATAGTTATAGCAGAACTGACAAGCTTGACTTTTGCAATATTTGCTTGAATATGGCTTAGGGTGATATTAATTAGATCATAGATCATTTGTGATTTAGAAATCATTGTTAAAAATTGTCTAATTTCAAGAGTTCGAGTTAGAATTAGAAGTTCGTAGAAGAATCAACTGGTAAGGAAAGACTGGAAGCAATTGTTTTTAAAGAACATTCAAAGAGAATTCAATAATTCTATGAACTTATTCTAAAACCAAGGCATAAAGTTGAATTCAAAACAAATATACTCTAAAATATAGTTGATATACAATTGTCAATGCAGCGGTGACAAACTTTCAGGAAAGATAGAGTGCACCTAGATGAGAAGAAATTGCATAGCAATGCATAGTCGGAAACGCTTTCCTGGCGCAATAGTGATGACACAAAAATCAAGAAAGAAAGGAATGAGAACACATGTTTATTATTCGGAGTACAGCAAAAAGCTAAGAAAAAAGCAACACAAAAAGACAACGATTGTCATCAAAGAAGGTGTTCGAAATTACGACCCGGACCGTGATGCAGGAACCGTGAGTCATGCATCTTCCATGCGATTTTCCATTCGGGATTGAGATTTTCCATGCGCCAGAGAAGTGAGGCCTGCATGATGGTCCGGGGTTGCAATTTCGAACACCTTCTTTAATGATGATCGTTGTTTGTTTTTGTTCTTATTTGTTGGTTTCTGCTGTACTAAACATAATAAAGCACATTTTGGCTCACTGTTTGTGTCCTTCCTTTTTTGAGTTTTTGTCGTCACTATAGCGTCAGGTAAGCGTTTCTAACCATGCAATGCTATGTGATTTCCCATCGTCTAGATGTGCCCTGTCTCTCCTGAAAGTTTGTCACCTCTGTACTAATACACCTTGTATAATGAAGGAAGAAAAGCTGAAAAAAATTATCTCCATTACAAAACAATTTTATTAAGTGAAATACATAATAGACAAATTATTCAAAATTAAACACTGCGAGGAAAAAATGAAATGCCTCTCAAAGCTGCAAAAACAATGTCGCAAAATATTTTAAACAACAATATAACGCTGTTAAGATGGTGTATTTTATTAACAAGAACCTGTTTCTTAAATTAAAGTGTAAAGTTATTTATCATGCATACCTGATATAATGAAATATAAACACTTTTACAGGCAAGGTACAATAGCCTTCAATGAACAGGTTTAGCATGTTAGCGCAAAAGAATATTAAAATACATATAACTAGTTTTCAACTAACCGCTAACTGTATAATACACAAAACATGCATCCATGAAAAGCCTGATGAATAACGCATACGATTACGATATTGATAACTCTGATAGATAATTGATATATAGTTTTGATCACATTCACTGACACATATGCAATTTTTGGAGCACAAATTTAATCATCTAACGGTATTAAAGACAGTCCAGACTATCCCTTACAGATGACAGCACAACTTTGCTCAGACCGTCTCAGTTTTAAAGAAGAACACCCCTTGAGAGATAGATCCGAGAATTTCTTACTCTTCTTCCCTTACCATCAACGTCTCAAGATGACTTTTGTCTAGTCAGTACATTGAGTATTCCCATGTCGCAAAGATACTATGGATTTATAAACATCTGTGGGCTCTCCAGAACTTAAAATACCAGCCCAAGAATATAGCAATCAGCTTTCTTCTCACTATGCCGAAAGAGTGGCAATCGATAATCTGAATTTTATGGTACACATAAAATATGATACTGCTAAATCGTGAGAAGACATGAAACAGTTCCTTAAAAGAAACCAAAATTTATTAAAAAATATGCAGTTGATATCTTTTAAAGAATATTTTTGGAATGCAAATATTTTCGGTTAATTTGTTATTAACTGTTGATGAAATAAAATATGATTTAATTCATAAAATAACTTCATTTTTGAACTAAATGTGCCATCTTAAGTTGTCAGGACTGTGTATTCGGTGCATACTCTTGCCGAATATATTCGTGAATTAAACTAAGTCCTGATAGTGAACAGGGAGCTGAATGCAGCTATGTTCTGTTGTAGAAAACTGTGGTTAAGTGATAGAAGAACAACACGTAAGAAGGATTTAAAATCCTCTTTTATTAAACCACAATTACTTACAGCCACTTCCCAACTCGGGAGGGATACAGAAAATAATGACCGCACTTGGGTCTAACCTGAACAATCAACTAATTTAAACTAAAGTTAATTCGAAATTAAGTAGTCGTTGCTCACAGAGCTATAAACGCGAGGTTGGCCTCTATGCTAATCGGTGCGTAGCAAGGTTTAACTTACTAACGCACTTAGATTTACTTCAATAAGTAATAGAATAACAGCGCTAAGGCTTAGAATTTAAATACTAGTTGGTCAGGCGAACTTCGAACAAAGCAGCCGTGATCTGAGACTAAAAGCTCTCTCACACTGAATAGTTCCTCGCTACCGTTTAAATATAAACTTGGCTTCACTTCAAATTAGCATAAAGCTGAAACGCGCGCTTATTCTAACGGGAAGTTGCAATAAGAACAGATAGGAAAGGCAAATTAAAATAAAACTTTGTTAGTTTAAACTAAAACCTTACAAAGTTTTTAGAGTTATTCCACATTGCTGTCAGAAAACCTTTTGATTGAATCCAATTTCTGCTAATTTTTCGCACAGGTATTTACTCACAGTTGGTAATAACTCTAGAAATAAAAACCTTTTTATTATTTTAATTTAGAGTTTTTTTTATTCAAAATTAATTTTAAAACATTATACTTGTATTTTTAAAATAGAAGTTACAATAAAGAAAATACACATAATAACTAGATCAACATTTTCCGTGCAGAATCATATTTTAGCGTCGGTTTCTGGAATTTCGCTTTTATTAAAAGTTCTACATTATACTTATGCAGTAATCTTACTCGTCATCACTTAAAATGGGAAATTTAGAATATTCCATTAAAGGTCGGGGAAGGTGATGTAATATAGGAGTTCGAAATTTAATGCTGAAATGGACGAATGGCGGTAAACACTTGCATGATAGCTGTAAAATTTCAAATACGTCACATGGTATAATTTAGTGTGATATTAAGAAGTTTAAATGTTCGTGGCTTTCCTTTCAGCTAAAGAGGAAGGAATACTTCATAATTATCACCAAGAACATGCATGTGTTATAAGGTATATCTCCCACATTCTTAGCGTGCCTTCGTGGTGTAATAGTCAGCACACTGAGCCGGTATTTCAGAGGTCCGTGGTTCGATTCCCGGCAAAGGAATTGCATATTTTTCATGTCTCCAGCTATTAAATAACCTAATGTCTCAAACACTGGCGCCCGAACTAAAAGGGTTGTGGATGATGACTCTCCACACCCAGGATTTGGCGACTAGGTCCCCTAAAACCCTAGTCGCCCTTTAAAAAAGGGAGTATATAAGGTATATCTCCCACATTCTTAGCGTGCCTTCGTGGTGTAATGGTCAGCACACTGAGCCGGTATTTCAGAGGTCCGTGGTTCGATTCCCGGCAAAGTCCTAATGTCTCTACACTGGCGCCCGAACTAAAAGGGTTGTGGATGATGACTCTCCACACCCAGGATTTGGCGACTAGGTCCCCTAAAACCCTAGTCGCCCTTTAAAAAGGGGAGTATATAAGGTATATCTCCCACATTCTTAGCGTGCCTTCGTGGTGTAATGGTCAGCACACTGAGCCGGTATTTCAGAGGTCCGTGGTTCGATTCCCGGCGAAGGAATTGCATATTTTTATGTCTCCTGCTATTAAATAACCTAATGTCTCTACAGTGTGTCACACATGCATGCTCTTAAAAGTGTGACAGAATGTTAAGATATTTCATGCTCGGAATGTGCTATGAGAAAAGTGTGCATCCGAATGAAAACAATTGTAATTTCTTCGACCTTTGGATAAATGATGGTACTAACAGAAAGATCCTTTATAACTGAAATGAATAATGAAGAAACATAAAACCTTGATTTGGGGGAAGTTCAATGTGGTATAATGAAAATAAATACAAATATATGTGACTCTGGTGAAATACAAATGACCTGCAGAAATGCTTTCTGTTGGAAAACAGGAGAAAACGCAGTGTCTTATGTAGAGGCAGAATTGCTTCCAACTTTTCACGGCTACAAAACAATGACCATCAAAATTTGTATACTCAGAAATCACAAAGATCTATTATTTTTCTATGGGCACCCTACTATCCTCGGGAAAATAAATATAGATAAAGCATTGAAATTATATCAATACTGTCTGCATTTTATGTAGCAAATGAGTTCAAAAGTCATTATTTTCCTTAATTATAAAATGTAATTATTTTATATTATACTGAGTAATAATAACATAGAGATAAAAAGAAATACAGTTTCAATTCACTATTTCAGGTACTTAATTTTGCCGTCCCCATTGCTTTCAAAATGTCTTTCAAATTTTTATTTTTACTCGGAACCATTATAGAAGTTGCATGAAGCCCCAAGAATTCGCGGAGTTAGTTTCCGAAAAGAAACTACAGATTTTATTGAGAAATTTCATAGCAGAATTACGATGTTAGAAGTCTGAAAATTGATGACGCATTTAAACTGAAAAACCTTTATAGCATTTTGAAATGAAATGTAAAAAAAAACAAGGGCAAGTAATTTAGCAACAGCTGGCAAATATACATTTTAACAAGGTAATGACCCAAAGCACTGAATGTAAATTATTTAGATAGGACGTTTCTACAGTATACCTCAGGAAGCCTACATTCCCACAGTATATCCAGGGATGAATAGAGCCTAGTTTGGGTAAATTTAACGCCATTCAGATTTAACATTTGGGGTAGAAGGATACGAATTAATTTCTAAAATTTGATTAAAACTATCTTGATCACATGTGTATATAGCAGTGATTCTCAACTACTGTGCCGCGGAATTTTTGCCTGCCTCCAAATTCTTAAAGTGTGTCACCAATTTTAGAAATGTATATAGTAAAAATTATAATAGATTTAGTCCTAGTATAGGGTACACATGAGAATTGGAGAAAGTGGATTTTTAAGACATTAATAAGAGCGCCAATTGTGGTATCCAAACCGATTTTGGTGCTCTGGAGGAGAGCGCAATTCGGAGCATTTTCGCTTATGTTCAGTGTATAATTGAAATTGAGAAGTTCTGATCGGTGCAGATGGGAGATTAGCTTACTTATATGACATTTTTGTTATTTTTGATAACATAAATTCAAGTTTGCAAGGGCCGAAAGAAAGTATATTAAACTCAACAGATAAACTGGTGAAATTCAAAAAAAAAATAACTTTATGGAAGAATAAAGCTCAGGAAGGCAATTTGGAAAAGTTTAAGTCAGTCCCAAAAGATTTTAATAAAATCATTCATAAAATTGTTATTGACCATTTCACAACATTAGAAGAGAGAATTATTCATTATTTCCCAAATTTAGATATAAAAAATTCGATTGGGTTCGTAATCCATTTGTGATAACGCATACTTCTGTATTCGAATTAACTTAATGAAATGAAGAAGAAGAGAAACTAATTTCGCTTTCTAATAATCGAGATTTAATTTTAAAATATTTGGAAGAATCAATTAATTCGTTTTGAATTAACATTAGATGCCATTATCCATGATGGCTAAAAAGGATTTTAAAATATTATTACAATTTTCTACATTTTATTTGTGTGAATTCGAATCTGCAGTATTAACCAACATAAAAATGAATGAAAGATCGAGACTGTTAAAGGCAGAATACGATATGAGAGTAATGTTGCCATTTTTACGATCAAATACAAATGAAATTATCAAAAACCATCAAGCTCAAATTTCTCATTAAAAATATAGAGAAATATAGAGACAGCTAGAATAGAGAATATTCTCATAACAGATAGAGGATATTCTTATTATTAACTTGTAATAATAAATTCCTTAATAAACGTACTGCTGTTTTTGAAGTGCATATTATTTTATTTTACATTCAAAATTATTATCATAAACTATTTATACAGCGTATTATAGGTAAATAAACAACTTCTAAACTTATCTTTTTCTTTGTGTGCCGCCAAATTTTGAAATCTTTAAAAGTGTGCCGCGACAGAAAAAAGGGTGAGAATCGCTGGTATATAGGAACACCAATCACATTTGGATATAGGAATTCTAAAGAGAAGGCATACCATGTGACATTCTTGGCATGCCTTCGTGGTGTAATGGTAAAACCCACACGGCACGAATTCGAGAGGTCCATGGTTCGAGTCCCAGGGAGGGCATTGCTTATTTTTCATGTCTCCTGCTTCTAAATAATCTGATGTCTTTACGCTGGCGCCCGAACTAAAAAAGGTAGTGGATGATGATTTTTCACCACCAGGATTTTGCGACTAGGTCCCCTAAACCCCAGTCGCCCTTTAAAAGGGGAAGTATATAAGATATTTCTTTCCCCTTCTTCGCATGCCTTTGTGGTGTAGTGGTCAGCACGCTCGACTATTCGAGAGGTCCGTGATTCGAGTCCCGGCGACGGCTCTTTGCTCATTTTTCGCATTTCCTGCTTCAAAAAATGCCTAATATCTCTACAAGTTTAAAACCTTTAATATGAAATAAATGAATAATTAATGAATTACCGCTTCTTTTCCCCCTTTTTCATTTATTTTATTTTTTTTTTTTTTTTTAAGCAAATGAAGTTAAGAATTATAAGGGCATTTTTTTTTTTTTTTTTTTTTTTTGTGTGTGATGGGTTCGAAAGATTCAAAAACCGCTTACGATTCGAATTCGAGAAAATTTGAGAATTCGTTTCCTTTGTAATTTGTAAATGCTTTAAAACAGCTCTTAAACGGCACAGAAAATTTCATAAGCTTAACTTCCAGCGCCATCTATCGGGTTTCGATCAAAACAAAAAGTTTTAAATAACTCTTATTCTGTAATTGGAGTTTCTTGTACCATTTGGAGATGTTCCCTCTTAGTAATACATGACGATAATTGCATCTCTCTCACGTAGGAGTAGATACCTTTTTTTACGGAAAATGTCGTATTCGGTGAATCAAAAACTAAATCTCGAAAAGGAGTTCCTCTCCAAGGTTTCGATTTTCATACGTGGAACGTTCTACCGGGTCGTGTAACATGGCGAAAATGCAACGGAGCGGAACGAAATTGTTTTTAATTAAACTGCCCTTTGGATGATTTTCGCCTGACTCAGATCCGACAGATTTCTCGCATCGTAGAACCAACATTTAATTTCAGTTTTCTATCAGCCAAACCGTACGAAATCTTGTGATATTTTTTTCGCTTTCCTGTGATTACGTCAAGACTTATGATTAACGCTTCTTTGCCTTCCCGAAAACTTCCAAGATAATTAAAGGATAGAGTTGTAAGCACTTTCCTTTGGAAAGATACACAGAGTCTGTTTTTAGTTTCCATATTGTCTCTTACGTGATATTATTTATTTTCAAACAAACGGTAACAAAGTTATGCTAATTTACTTACACGTCATCATCAACTCAATAAACCGAATCTTCTGAGCAAACGATGTTCCGACCGAAACCACGAGAAAGAATTACAGTTTATTGGCAACATCTGTAACTTCTGATCGAGCTCAAATGAAGCATTATTTGGCTCGAACTTGATATAACTTTCATGAAAAATAAAACTTTTTTGCATTCTTAGCATGTCTCCTCATACTAAAAGGGAGTGGAATAAATTTGGAATTAAAGTATAAAATCTTGAACCAAATTTTTATTAACTTTTTCAGTTATTAGAATATTTTTGTTGCTGTACGAAATTTTCAGACCACTTCAGGCTCAACAAGATACGCAAATCTTGTGTTGCAACGGTCCGTTCTTCAAGAAAACGAACATAAAGAGGGGAGAAATGAATTAACAGAGCATTAATAATATTTCTGTACTTTAAACATTAATCGCATTAAATATATTGTACTGCAAAAATTTGCACATTTTTACTACAGCACACTCCGTGATGTAGAGTGTTCAATAACAGTCTGACAGTCTGTAAATCCTAAAATCTGTTCTGGAAATATCTGTGTTTTAGTACCATAAATACTTCTAATTTAATAGTAATATTTAGCCGAAAATGCAAATTATTTTCTTACATGTAGTTTAAAGCGTTGTATAGCACTCGAAGAGAAAAGACTGGCTAGAGGATACTGCTATAATACTAATAAGTGCCTTAGAATATGAAGTGCCTTAGACAGGAAAGTTATGATTGTTATGCAATACATACTTATCTTAATTGTAATGCTTATCTTAATTCAATTATCAATAATGGAAGTTATTGATTTAATTTTAGTAGTTTGATTTTAATTTGCTGTGTTGAAAAATAATTGTTGTTAGTTTTTAAATGGCAGTTTTAGGTTACTCTGAATATAAGTTGCTTGTGTTTCATTTTTTTCTTCTATCCTTTAAGTATTGTTTGGTTAACCATTAAATTTTGTTCTTAGACTCAAAATCTTAACTTGTTTTTTGTATTGTCTTTTTAATTTCTGGTTAGGTCGACCCCTAAAGTAATTTTTACTTTAAATTTTAAAGTTCTCTGCTATTGCACTAGTTGGTGTATAAAGTTTAATAAGTTTTACTTGACGTACCCCTCTTTCTGGTAAAGTTTTGAATCTATATTTTCTGATTCTGGTGGTAAAGTCGTTTTTGGAGTTGAAGAAACATGAATTTAGCTGTGTAATTATTATATTTCAACTGTAGAAACATACTTCGGTGTTTAATTTAATTTAGTTAATGAAAAGCCAGATTTTTGCGATTCATTTTCACTAGCCAAAATATTTTTGTAGGCTTGTTTTCGAAATTTCCTGGAGGAAAAAAACGAAATACCTTCCGATTCTCAGAATGCTTATCTCTACCAGGCAGTTGTCTGAGAATTCCTTATTTAAAAGCCAAATTCTGCACCCTCTTCCTAAAGGTTCTGTATGCATTTGTGCTGCGCAGGGGTTTTGTCACGAGGGTGACTTGGAGTCCGTTAGGCTTCCACCCATGTAAGAGTGACACACTGCGCGAGACTTGTTCAGGAATGTGTTTATTCCATTTGTGCCGAATAGTTGACTGACCCATGTTCTGAATGAATACTTACAGCTTCAGGGTGTCCGCCAATGTCTGGTAGCCTCTGAAAATCTTTTCCACCTTCTGCCATGGATACTCCTCTTACGGTTGCCTAACATTTGGCGACTTTTCGAACATCAAGCATCGCCAAGCCGGAGGCTGGCGAGAAAAAGAGCCGGCAGAGGTTTTCAAAAGAGGGGAATCGGAAGACAGACGAGAAGCAAGACATTGAGCTTTTGCCTGATAAAATGGCAGTAGAATTTTTCGAAGAGGAAAGCACCGAGAAACGGAACCGTATGGAGGACCGAGCCTAAAGATTGAAAGGGCGGAAGGCCCAGTTTTTTCTTCCTATAGTATCCTCTAAAATGTGTTTTTTTTTCTCTTTATAGATTTCAAATGGCGGCTTGTCATTTCTTACCACCGCCTGGTTGTCACCTCTTAATGCTGCTGTTTCTTACCAAGTAAATTTGCCGACCCCCTCCTTTCTTTAGATGAATTTGTATTGGAAAGGTATGTTCTTTATAAAACCAGTTTCTCTGTAAAACACCAAAACCTCTCTGTAAAATACTCCACCTCTAGAATGTATCGAAATGTTGTAGAAATTATTGTTTAATTCCTAATAAATGTTAAGCTTAAACTTACCTAAACTTGTTTGTTTTACTCGTAATTTAGAACACTGGACCAATTTAACTTTCGAATGAGTTTTTGATAAATTTCACAACGCATTGTATTAATCTAATTTAATATAAATTGTTATGGTGCTCCTATGTTTATTATTGATATTATTCTTTCAAACTTATTCGGTGCAATAATGGTATGCACTTTACTGGTTTTGATAACTATTCTTGTTTTGGTATACATTGATTTTATAATGATATGCATGTCACAGCTTTCACCTTGTTCAGCGCATATTAAGTTTCGGTTTAATTACTCTAGCAATGTTAGTATTATGTTTGTATTATCATGGCACCCACGATTAAATTAATAATGTTAAACTTAAAAGTAATACAACATAATTTGACTATTTGTCTGAGCAGAAAATATGATATCGATCTTCTTACACCCGTAAAACATTTAATGCGAATGTTAAGATCATTTACAGTATTAGCTGACCTCTTAGCTTTGTCGAGACGTAAAACTGAGTCGCTTATAGCTAATTTTCTTAAATGTTTCTTTAATTGCGATTGGATTAGAAACCAGTCAGTAGAATTCTCAACCTAAATGATACTGTACTTTCTTGTTTACTTATTTTCATTCTACCACAATGAATTATTTAGATTAACGATTATATGAATTTCTGTAGATACAGTGTTTGTGTATGTAAAAATTACTCTTTCTAATCCTGTCGTTCTTCAATACCGTTAAAACAATAAAATTGAAAGAAATCACAGCATTCTTTCAATATGTGTCTTTATGCGAGGAAAACGATTAGCTCATAAGACGTGGAATTCAGAGGTTCCAATGTCCAGACAAAAGCACAGTTCATTTTTCCATTATACTCGTTTCGAAACCCTCTGTGTATGACATTAGTATTTAAAGAAAACTAACTTCTAGTCCGAAACCAAGGGTGAGGGGTTTGACTCCAGCTAAACGTTTGGTTATATACCAGTCTTGACATTTCGGTACGGTATGTGTCCTCTCCCCCAGACGTAGCGATGCGATATCGATTCAGCACTTCTGGTCCTCTTGTTCAATATTCGTATTGCTAAGATGGTTAAAAGACTGATGGGTTTGGCCATTAACTACGATAGCTTTTGAGAACATTTCCGGTGACGCAAAATTTAAAAAAACTCAATTTTAATGCTCCCTTTTAAAATGTATCGCCCGAAAGAAGAATGAAACGGTGATTCGAAACTAGATTAGATGTAGTTGATTAGGATTCATTCGTTCTCTTCTATTCTTTCTAAATAGGACGAATATAAAGAATAAAGCCCCCTCCATGGTGCGGGGTATTGAATAACTGCCTGTATAGTCTGTAGATCCTAAAACCTGTTCTGAATAAAGCTTGGCCTATTTAACTGTATATCTATACAAATTAATCGTTTTCATTTTTAAATAATGTGTGAGGTTCCACCCTTTTATTTCTCAATTAAATGTAGGAACCCTTTTACATCGATAAGCAAGTAATGGCTTGAGTGCGTGAACAGAGACATAAGACTCAAGAAGAGTTAGTTACCCTTTATTTCTCAAAATAAGGATGAAGACAGTCATCTCCTACCTCAGAGCGTACAGCAAAGCCTCCACTTGGGCTTGAACTCGAATTAATAAGAATTAAAGCTTAACTAATGCTTAACAAAAAGATATAGCCGAAGCTATCAGGATTCTAAGTAGTTGTGCCCCTAAATCTCAATTAGGCAGGCAAAGCTATCGAGGGCATGAAGTACGGCTGAGCGTAGCTTAGAGAGAGACGTAGCCCAAAGGCAAACGCCCGCTAGTCAGGAACTCTGGCTCTCTAACGAAGTCAGTGAAGCATCGACCTACGTACCCATTTGGACCTTACTCATTTGTATTAAACGCGCTTCTGAAAATACATTCCGATAAGGAATTGTAAACTGAAGCTAGAAGAGATGGGAAAGGTGCATAAACTTAAAATAACTGTTATAAAATTAGGATAAACGTTACACATGAAACAAAAATGCAGTCATTGAGAGTCGTGTTGGCTTTGGATTATTTACTACTTCTTCAGACGGCTTAGAATACTGTTGATTTTTATAACTTTTACCATGATCTAAGATCAAGTGAGCAAATAATCAAATATTCTCCAAGTAGTAATTCTATCAGGCTGCGGAAATGGAAACATTTCTTCGCATAGCTTTTATTTAAAAATTAAATTTAGTTTTTGTACTAGTATTTTGGACGAGTACCGTTTAATTACAGCCTTTACATTGTAAGACACGCAGATAGAAATAAAATTAGGAACTTTTGTAAAATATTGCATATCAATATTGATGGAGATATGAAATAAGTTTTTAATTATTTACATTATTAAATAATTATAAACATGTGTGTTATGCTTCCTCTGTCTGTGTGTATGCTTCCTCTGAAAGAATCCTCTGTCTTATCTGATGCCTTTTTCATCAGTTATTGTAAACAACATCTAGAACTTTAATTCATTTAATGACGATATTTGTGGCAACCATAAAATATTTTTTCAGTGTTTCGTTAAAGTGTCGTAGGAGATCAGTTTTATTGAGGATATTAAAACATCCAATAGTACTGATTTTTATATTTTCCCCATACTTCAACAAAAAGAAAATCGAAATAATTGAATAAACGCTGAAATTAAATCAATCGTATCTCATTGGTTCTGAACGGTATGCAGTTCTGGGAGTAGAAATTTTCCTTTAATTTGAAACCTGTTACAGTGTCAATCAAAAATATGTCCTTTTTATTTGCTTTTAATATTGAACTACTTCAGAAGACGAACTCATAAATTTCTCCGAAGTTCTTATTAGGAAACTTAATAGCTTTTTCAAAGCAGCTACTAAAATGAAGTACCAAGCTCGCTAAACGTTTTCAAAAAAATAATAAAAATAATATTTAACATTAATTTCTTGCTTTATTTTGCCGCATGCATCAGTACTTTGGTAGAAACTATAAAATGTTAAAACCTTGTTGCTGCGAGTTTCCTCGAATGAATATTTTATATCCGTTAATAGCATTTTTTACCATCAGTTACAGAACCTAGATTTTAGTAACTATAAAAATGCTGTTTCAGAAGTTACGATTTGTTTCAGTGTTTAGTTTTTCTATAGGTTATATTTCAGTTTCAGTCAAAGACTTTTCTAACATTTCTAGCATCAACAATTGCTTAGTCTCGTAAAATGTTTTTGGAGCTCTTTTAATGTATATTATCCTTCAGCCTTTTTCTGTAATCGGTTAATTTTGAAAATACCACCACTTACGTTCAGTAAAATAGCTCATAGGACTGTTGTAAATAATATTCGAAATCTCAAAGGACATCACGTGACTGACTGCATATTTGTTTTCCGTGATTGCTCAATAACGTACTGCTCACTATTCGAAATATAAACCTTTTTTCATTCCCCATCAAGCTATTAAATGTAATGTTTACCGTTATCCTTACTTTTGCGGTACATTTTTACTGGTTTAGGGGAAATAATTGCAGAAACCGTTCAGAATATAAACGAGAGTCTTCATGAAGAAGCTGGATCAGTTAAAAATAGTCGAAATGTTAATGTTACTTACTCGCATACTCTAATAACGAAAACTGCAAATTATCCAGCCACATTTTGGAAATAATCGGGACAAAATTTGTAAAATTAAACAACTTGTTTACTGATTTCCACTTGTTTAACTTTCCTGTGCTTTAAAAGAACTCTCTTCTTGGATCTTAGCTAGAATTCTAAACTCCAAGAATACAAATAAGAAGAAAACTTTAATTAAAAGTCTCGTTTAAAGCTTGTTCAAAATACAACTAAAACCGACAAACTTTCTGTTTGTAGGAGATTTCGAAACTCAAATATTTAAATATATGCAGAATAATAGACCCCTTCCAAACAAATCTGGCTCAGATATCATGGATTATAGCCACACGCAGGTAATTCGAAAAATTACTGAATAAACCCAGATCGACACACATCTGTATGCCTCAGGCGCTTTTTCACAGCTTTTTCTCTCTATTTCTCTTTCTCTCTCTCTCTAAATTGCAAAACCACTGGCTATTTTAACTCACCTTTTGCATTCTGGTGACGGCTGGCTGAAGAAAAGAAGATGCATAAAAGAATTATCTTAAAGATATGGTTAAAGTAAACTTCATTAGGTTAATTTAGTTAAAATAAACTTTACAAAATCCCCAGAAAATTCTTTGCGAATATCTAGAAATAATTAATTTAAAATAATGATAACTAAAAAATTCATTTAATTAGGAAAAACCTGTTTGTTTTGCTTTTTTTATTAAATTAGTTCCTTTTGATAGTGCAGTGATAAAATGTATGAGAAAGAACCCCTCCCCACGTGAAGAGTTTGCGGATAAAGCAAATAATTGATTCGTTCATTTGAGGTATTTTTTTATTAAAATATTAAACAGCCTCATCAATGGTTTCTCTTTCAGAAACTTCCACGCATTAAATTAATTTTATTAGATTTAACAACGAACATTTTACCAATGGAAAGCAAATATAAATTAAAAGATTATTATAACATGGACTGAACTGTGTTGTTCTAAAAACATTTTTAATTGCTTAGTATTAATTTCCAAAGAAACTAATCTATATAAATAAGAAAAGAAAAAGGAATATCTTTGAGATAATTATATTTGAAGATTAAATTAAATTAGAAAGATTTTAATTACTTATAGATCGTTTATAACATTTATGAAATCTTTAAAAAAGTAGTTATCTTTTTGTTGTAGAATTGAAAACTAATTGAGATTCTAAATATAATGTATTATCTTCAATTTTGAAATATGTTCTGTTAACGGGACCGTATTCAGAAATGTATGTATGTATGTTATTTGTGTATGTATTTATGTGCGTATATGTGTGTATGCACATCTTGTACAAAAAAAATGAGACAGTTCCAAATCTCTCACTCTACTGGACCGATTGTCGAAATTTTACTTGCGTTGTCCATATCTGGAAAGTACGACTTAGGATATATATTAGATTTATATATAATATTAAATCGGACTTTTTCTGAAATAATATACATTTTTTTCCCATATTTCGAATCTACAACTCAAATTATGCCTAGATACTAAATTTTGTAACCCGGCAGATGAGCGAGCTGCGGCCAAAGCAAAATTTATAAGCTCTTCGTGCACCTCAAAAGGAAATGCATAAAAACGTTTTAGTAGGTATCAAATTAGCTCATTCTTTCCAAGAAACAACCAATTTGTCAATAATTTTTGTTACCAAACCATGAAACAAAAACTTTTGTCATTTCAGGTTAATACGTATGACGTCATGATTTAAATTTAATGTAATATAACAATTTAATGTTAATAAAAGAATTAACGTGGCAATAAAATATGTCAGTTTTTCTAAACTGAAACAAAAACGCTGCCAACAGCAGATTTTTATTTAAAATGTTGACATTAACGAAACATTTTCGACATACAATGACGTCACATGCAATCGCGTGCTTTCTTGAACAACAAAATCTGACCTTATATAATAGGAATATGTTTAATATTTGGTAATGCTCTTTTTATTTCATATTTTGTAAAACTTATAAATTTTTGATTAATAAACTCTACGATTTAAAAACGACCAATGGCAACACTTTCCGAAATAAAGCATTTTTATCTCCTCCAGAGATTGTTGCCACTCTGAAAAACGAAAGCGAAAATTAACGGTTTCAGAGTTTTTAATTCATATCTCGGCTGACTAAAGTCGTACGAAGATGAGAATGGACGAAATGAATGTGTCTCTCGAACCTCAACTCCCCGCCGTTCCGAAGGAGATGATGTTACAGACAAACAGACACGCAGAGATTTTTAATAGTATAGGTGACTTAATAAAATCAGTACAGAGAATTAGAATCCAAGTCACGCCTTGTTTAAGTGAAATATAGTTCGACTGCCTCATCCGCGACCATAAGCGCAAACACGCATGCGCCATTCGAACCGAATTACCCTCAAAATAGGGTGGAAGGATGGAGACTTTCTTTCCCTCCAGCATATCTCAGCAAGAAGGGAAGACTTTCACGTGACCTTTCACGTCGCAGCAAGTAATAACGCCCCTTTTGGACGAGTCTCTGTGTTTTGGCAGAATGCCAGCCAAGGTTGCCCTTGAGACGGTCGAACTATATCAGTCTTTTTACAAGAGAAGCTATTATAAACTTTATATAAAAAAAACTTCGGATCAAGAGGGCAGTCCTATGTCTTTCTTGAAGGTTGATTTCTCTTGATTAAGAATTAATATTTCTTGTTAATAAATTTCATTTGTTTTAAATTTAGCAAATATATTATAGTTCAAAGTATTTTTGTCTTTTGGAAGACTGGTAGTCCGCTTTCTCATTTCCCTTTAAGCCATAATGAGTGGATACACACTAAAAAGCAAGAGAATCACACAAAGAGTTTGTAGAGACATCAGTCTTTTTTTTTAAGCCGGAAGACGTGAAAAATGAGCAATGCCCTCGCCGGGACTCGAACCACGGACCTCTCGAATACTCGCCGAGCGTGCTGACCACTACACCACGAAAGCTTGCTAAGAAGGCGGGAGAAATACCTTCTAAGTTCAATAGTCTAAATCAGGCTTGTTTTGAATCACGTGTTCTATTTTTAATTATAATTCCTTGAATATACACTCTTTTGCAAAACAATCGAAGCACCATGAAGGAAGCAGTTGTTTTTGATGAAATTGAATATGTGCATAGCTCATACACAGATAATAAAATGATTAAAATATCAAGGTTATAGTACCTGTTCACGGCTCGCAATCACCAACTGAGTGTTCAAATTAGTAGTTGGTCGAACCGCCCCTGGCGGCAATGCGCGCTTGAATTTGTCAAGGCAAGGAGTGGTAGAGGTTCCTAATGTCATTCTGAGACACATTCTGTCAGGCATTCATCAGTTGTCACTCCAGACCTGCGATATTTTATAGTGCCCGAATCTGGCGGCCTACCATGTCCCAGACATGCTCGATTGGTGAAAGGTCTGGTGACCTTGCTGGCCAGGGAAGACTATCAACCGCATGGAAACAGTCCAGAGATATGCGAGAGGTATGTGGCCTGGCATTATAGTGTTGAAAAATGATGGATGACGTGCCAGGAAGGCAAGCAACCGGCCGCAGGATGGTATTGATATATTGTTGAGCTGTTAAAGAGGTACGGAGGATGACTAAAGATGACCTGTTGTCATCCGAAATAGCTCCCCACACCATCATACCAGGGATTATGGCTGTATGCCTTTGTAAAACAAAGGTTGATTTTGACCACTGGCCCCGTCCTCTCCAGACACGAACACGATGGTCATTCTTCTTCAAGAGTGAAAGGGAATTCATCGCTGAACACTATACAATGCCAGTCTGATAGCAGCCATGATGATTGGCTGCGACACGACTCTAGACGACTCAGCTGATGGTGTGGGGTCAAAGGCAAAAGCCTCAGACAAGCGCCGTGAGATGGTAGGCGGTACCATTAGAGGTATAGACGTGGCTGTAATGCGTTGAATAGTCGGCAATGATACCATTATGACGGTTCGGCCCAGGCGAACGATCATCCTATCTTGCCTCGCATTTCTGCTCCTTGGCTTTCCAGATCTTCATTTCGTCGACAATTTCCTTGTAGCAACCACTGCTGCCAACATCTTTGCACAGCAGTGTCTGTACGCTACAGGTGATGGACTATTGCTGGGTAGGACCTCCCAGCTTCACGCAACCCTACAATGCGACCACGTTCGAAGTCGTTTAGTTGGCTGTAAGGTCTTCGATATCGTAGTAATGCCATCTTTAGTTGCTTACAATGGCAGCAACAAAAAAAGATAAATTTTCCGGCTCTGTTACTGGTTTTATACTTTGCGAATGCCACTAGAAATGCGCGCTATGATCGCGTTTCCTGTTCATATGCCTTGAAACTTTGATCTTTTGCATGTTTGATCAAGATGTTTTTGCATACCAAATTTCGTCACGACCTCAAAAGTCCTGCTTGATGCTTCGATTTTTTTCAAAAGAGTGTATATTTCTAACAATAGGGCATGGAACTTATGCTCTGTTGTTAATAATACCAGAACTGGAGTCACATGCTCCATTAGCTCAAGCTTGTATTGCCATTTATTTTCGCCTAATAAAGTATGAAATGTTTCCACTTTCGATATAGAAATATATGCTACATTACAATAATTAAATTTGGTGTTGGTTATTAAATTTAGTGATTTTAACTGGTTGTACGTATCGCATAAAATCAAAATCAGAAGTTGTTGATAAAATAGAACTCTGTACGAAAACTTCGCTTAGTTTACTAAATCCGTTAAAAAGGGACCTGGCAAGAATGTAAAAAGGTAGTATTATAACGAAATTTAATCGACTGATAGATTTTGTGAATTCATTAGTTGTAGTAAGAAACAAGGTCGTTTAAGAGTATGTTTATATCATCAGTATCTTAATCAAAACATGTAGAGGCATTAAGTTGTTTCGAAGCAGGAGACAGAAAAAATGAACAATGCTCTCGCCGGGACTCGGTCATCGGACCTCTCGAATACGCGCCGAGTGTGCTGACCATTACACTTCGATGATATGCTAAGAAGGCGGGGAAAATATCTTATAAACATACTGCCAGAATACTGTCGCATACCAACCTTTGAAGAAATTTCACTTCAAATATCAAATGGAAAGGTGTTTAGTGTTTTCGGTGCAAAGAAAGTATTTTGGCAAATTATTCTATCAGATTCAAGCTGTGAGCTTATTATATTTAATATTCCATTTGGTAGGTATTATTTATCTTTGCAGACTCTGATAATCTTTAGCAAACTCAATAAACTAAAAGTGAAAAAGGTCTTAATTATTTAAATCTACATTTCTTAATAATGTAACTAACACATACAAATTAAAATACGGTTAATTTATAATTAGGGTTAATTATAATGAAAAGATAATTTTTACGATAATTTATAATTTTATTCTACTTAAATGCATTTCTAACACATTGCTACACAATTAGTACATAATCATTTCCTTCTGAATTTTTTTTTTTACATTTATGTTTTTTACACTTTTCTCAATATTTAATCCCAAACCCTACTTTGAAAACTTTGTTACGAAATATAGTAGACAAATAGTGTTGCCTCTCAAACTGTTAATAGCAAAAAACTCAAACAAAAAACTCCAAAACTGCCTTAAGCTGAGAAGAACATTTAGAAGCCATGAAGGCGTGTTAATTATAAGCGACCCTAATCATCTGTGAAAACATTTTTTTTTTTTGTCTAATTTTTGTTATACATCATTTTAGTTTTATTATGGTATTTGCATCTAACATATGGCAACGACTTGATAACTTATCATATGATATATTTTTCCGTGCATTCTTCTTCTTCTGTAATGTAATTGAGAAGTTGTATACGTTCTGAGAGTAGCACCTGGATGTCGCTACAGTAAAACTGCAAGTTTCAGAGAGTGATTGCATTTATTCTGTAATGTTATTATGTATATGCTTATCGCCAGAGTCAATTCAATTCAATGGTCGATCTGAGCCGGAATGAATGTAAAATTTACAGAATGAAATGCAACATTAATCTTCGATTTCCGGATTGAAATGAAGGATTAATTAGGCTACTTCCAGACTGAATTTCTACAGAAACAAAAAGAGTTACTGTTACTTGAAGCTCTTTATTTGTTTAATGACTTGCTGATTCAAAATGTCACTGACAGTGATTTTGGAGAAAAAACGTACATCGAAAACACAGTTATAGAAATTAAGGGAAAAAACAACGGACGAAAGTGTACAAAGTGATTTAGAAATACCAGAAAATAAATTTAAACTGTTTGAGATAGAAATAAATTATAATTTCGATTATTTATTTGGGTTATGTTATAAGGTATTTCTCCCGCCTTCTTCGCATGCCTTCGTAGTGTAGTGATCAGCACTCTCCACGCGTATTCGAGAGGTCTGTGGTTCGAGCCCCGGCGATGCCATTGCTTATTTTTTATCTTTCCTGCTTCAAAAAAAAAAACTACTGTCTCTACAAGTGGCCCCCGAACAAAAAAGGTGGTGGATGATGATTTTCCACCACCGGGATTTGGCGACTGAGTCTCCTAATCCCCACTCGCCCTTTAAAAGGAGGAGTATATAAGGCATTTCTTCCGCCTTCGTGGTGTAGTGGTCAGTATGCTGGACGCGTATTCGAGAGATCCGTGATTCGAGTCCCGGCGGCGTAATGGCAAACCGCACATTGAGTTGATCAGTGTTAACGAATTTCGCTTACTGCGCATGCTCAAGAGTGTACCGTTGGCGTGGGAGAAAATACTGGCAAATAAAAATAAACAACCCTACACAAGCCTGTTCGTCATGTAGGCCTTAGCGACTCTTTACGTTTGCAATACTATGGATACTTTTTTTTTTTTTTTTGCGCTTATCGCACTTGCTTCTGTTTCATTTCATTTTGGTTTATTTTGTTCATAAACATTACATTTAATATCAGTTATCTGTAATAATTTATTTGGCTTTCATTTAGTAATTTAAACTAGATATATTCCTTAAGTTGTTAAAATATTTATGAATGGAACGCATGGTAAATAGTCGATTGCTTTTATTCCTCAGAAGTACAATCAATAAACAACGTCATGTAATGTTTCTTGTTTTGTAATCCTTCTCAAACGAAAATTTGGGGAGTTTACAATTGATATTTACACCTACGTAATGAAGCAAAATACAACCTAACAAGTTTTAAAACCTCCAACTGTTTACGTCCAGATAACAGAACATCAACCATATACCATATTTGTCTTCTTTTAAAATTACACCAAAGTCGTAATTGTCGCCAAATTCCCTTCTGGGAATGCGCAGTGTGCGTAATTCGTTTAACATTGTTCAACTGAATGTGCGGTCTGCCATTACGCGTCCCGGCGAGGGCATTCTAATTTTTCTTTTCTCTTGCTTCCGAATAAATCTAAATGTCTCTTCAATGTGCAGGTGTACCAGAGAACAGAGGCTCCGGCTGACTAAATCGCCTGCCTCACATGGATTATAGCCTCTGCCTCCAAGCATTTATTTTTCAAAGCAAAAGATACATTGGCAAAAAAGGCCTTCCAAGACATAGATATGAGTCTATTATACAATTGTTATTACAAATGCACTTTTCAAAATTAATAACACAATGAAAGAAATATTTTGATAAAGTCAAATACTTCAACTTCAAAAAATCATTTGTAATGTTACAAATATACCACGTACTAGCGAGCAGGAGTAGCCCTGTCTTTTAACACCGATTTAAGTAGTACTCCATGGCAATAGTAGGTAAACTTACAATACTAGATTAACGCTACAAAAATCATATATATATATGTGTGTGTGTGTGTGTGTATGTATATATTAAATGAAGAGTCAGGTACTTCAAGTGAGGTCCCTATTTTTATATTAAACTACGATAATGAGTGAAATTGAACAACTGTCCGACGATTACATTTATACTCAACAACAACATATTCATACCTAACTAGCCAATATTAGTAAAACAAAATTAAAATAGCTAGAAACCTTGTTTAACAAGCATACTCTAGATTATCTTGAATCACAGAACAAATACACCAGTAAAGCGAATATTGTCCATTTTTCATACAAGATTTCAATTATATCATTCAAGGCAATGACTGCTTAAACATAAGCAATTTTGGAATCAAATAAAATAAAAAAAAAGAAAAAGAATAGAATTACGATATTCTATTAAATATAGAAGTAGAATTTTCCAACGGAAATAAATCGGAGTTGCCTGGTTGTAGGAATACTGAGAACAATGTCAAATTACCCAAAATTATTTTCCTAACGTTTAGGGTAACTTACATGAGTTTCTCTCTTTTAAAGATACTTTTTAGGCAGTGTTGATTTAAATCCTTATTTAACAGACGTGGGAAAATTACAGCACTTAAAATACTGCTAAGAGGAAACGCTTATCGCATGGTGCAATCGATATCCATAGTTGATTGTACACTCATGTCCAAAATTATGTTTACACGCATAAATTCACGGATTTCTCAGAGACTATGACTTATAATTTAATGAATTTTCGTGGAATCATACATAACATGATGACACATAAATGCAAAAGAAAAAATTGAAGATCACCTCATATGATATAAAATTGTAGCATGAAACAATAAAAATGGTAATAAAGTGGGACAAAGAGAGTTAAGAAAAAAAGGAATGATTCAGAAAAAGAATTAAGTCTTACGAATTTAATATGGAATATGATCTCCCCTGACTTGTACACACATATCACAACGTGTTTTAAGGCTGGAAATAACGTTGTTAACCACAGTTTGGGGAATTAATCTCCACTCTTCCAGCAATGCCGTCTTCAGAGCATTTACATCTCTAGGAGGAGGATGTATACGTGCAATTGCTCTTCCAAGGTAGTCCCATAAGTTCTCTATCGGGTTAAGGTCAGGAGAGTTTGGTGGCCAAGGTATTCGCTTAATGTCTTCACTTTCAAGGAATTCATCAACGAGGTTTGCTCGATGTGGACGGGCATTATCATCCATAAATAAAAAGTCAGGTCCATATGCACCCCTGAAAAGTCTTACATAAGGATCTAAGACCTCATCCCGATATATCTGGCCTGTCACAGATCCGCTGCTGAACACGTGTAGGGGCGTACGTCCATCGATCATTATTCCACCCCATACCATCACACCTCCACTACCGAAACGGTCACGTTCCACAATGTTCGAGGGATCATTTCGTGTTCCTGACTCCCTCCAGATGTAAACACGTTTAGAATCACCAGTTAAACTAAACCGCGACTCATCAGTAAAGAGAACATGGGACCATTGATGTTCAGTCCAGTTTTGATGTTCTTTACACCAATTAAAGCGATCCCTCTTTTTCTGTGAAGACAGTAAAACACATACCCTTGGCTTTCTGGCATAAAGGCCTTTTTCATTAAGCCTTCTGTATATTGTTTGCCGTGATGCAACAGTTCCAGTGGCGGCTGCAAGCTCTGAACTTAACTGGCGAGCAGTAGCCTTTCTGTTACGACGGGCAGTTAATGCCAGATACCGATCTTCAGAAGCAGTTGTCATTCGTTTCCGACCTTGTCCAGGCCTCCTTACAACACTTCCATCATTTTGAAACTGTTTCCATAGCTTAGAGACTGTCTGTCTTGAAATATTCAGACATGTGGCTGTTTCCATGATTGATTGCCCTGCTTCTAAACGGCCGATAATTCGCCACTTTACAGATTCTTCCAAATGATACTTCGAAGCCATAACAAACCGCTTTGAGTCCCTACACACTGAAATCAAACGCTATGTTTCAGAAATTCACTCAAATATTCAGTTTGCGCAAAGCGCTTGATTCACCCTTGGATGACGTAACGCCTACATTTGCATATCACAAACCGTTTGATTACTTTTGATTGGATAATGCTAATTAGGCTTGGTTTTCACACATTCCCTGCAAATACGGATCACATTGATTCGATATTTCATTGAATATCATCATTTTTGGATATGTAAAGATAATTTTGGACATGAGTGTAATTATAAGTTAGCCTTTTCTCTACTAGGAGAAAGGTTCTCATATCATTGCGAACACATGTATGCTCACCTAAAACGATTTATGAATATGCATCCTATGCAAAATGAGTCTGCTTCCGCGATATTAAACTTGATTTCTGTTACAAATGAATCCTTGAGGTCATTCGAAGTTTTAAATCACCAGACTCCTTAATTAATTATATCCTGTCTCTCTTCCCCCTTCTCTCCTAACCCTATCCTGCCTCATTGAAGTGATATTTTCCAACAGATTTTTCACACGTTTCTCATAAGCTTCATTTCTCATAATCAACTGTATTAGAAGCAATATCCTAATCTCAGATCCGACCTCTTCCTTTACCTCTTCAGCTAAGGTTAAAAAGTCCTTTTTTTTTTTAACTTTTGATAAGAATGCCATGATATAAGCCGAAATTATGATAACAATCTAACAATTCTAGCTCCCTCTTTATATATATAAAAACATTGTTTTAACAAATATCAGTTTCAATATGAGAAGTAAAATTCAACCCTTAATTTTTTCACAGCACATCTTATAGATCTAAACACAAATGCAAGACAATTTACACTATAATGCTCCCATTTTGGGTTCAAATATAATTTGTTTACTTGAAAGCTTATGATACTACAAATAATATTAACCTTTTAACTGCTTGAAATTAAATTGCATAAAACACAAAGGCAAATAATACAATATACTTTCATCAAAATTTCCGAAGTATATCAAAGTAGGCAATCAAAGGTAATTTAAATTAAAAATACATATATCTACATACTCATAACAAAACATTGATATAACATCAGTTAAAACATAGGACACTGGGAATTTCTAGCCTTCTCCTTTTATTTGTTCAACAGAAAAAATGCTTCAGTTCTTACGCAATGTTTAACACATCTTAACTGAAAATTCTAATATTTAGAACATTTTACAACATTTAGGTTTTAACATTTCTAATTCATTGGTCAGGGTGTGTTTAAGAAAACTGTATATAAATCAAAATAATCCCAGCGATCCATTATGTGTTAATCGTCCTTTCTGCTTTTCGATACTCGAAAAAAAATTTCCATTCTGCTTTGCTATAACTTATCTGTATAGTGAAACCTTTCAAAAAATTATTTCATATGAACATTTTTTAATTGATGAACGAACACAGATGAAAACATGTTTCTGATTCTGTATGTCCACAAAGCAGCAAAAAGTATTATTGTGCTCTCTTGTAATTTATTACATTATAAGGTATTTCTCCCGTATTCTTCGCATACCTTCGTGGTGTAGTGGTCAGCACGCTCGGCGCGTATACGAGAGGTCTGTGTTTAGAGTCCCGGCTAGGGCATTACTCATTTTTCATCTCTCCTGCTTTCAAAAAGTACCTAATGTCTCGACAACATTTTTCTAATTTTTTTTCTCTCTCTTTTCAATAATACACAAGCACTTTTCCAAATATGGATGACTCATCAAGGGTAAGATAGCAGAAGCTGGTAATTTGAACCAAGTTCAAATCCCGGGAGATAGGCTGACTGCATGTGGAGTTTTCGTCATCCTCCCCCCATGTATAACCTAACACGAATTTTTTCCCTTTAAACATTTTATACGAGACATAACTCTCTTTAAGAATAGAGTCCTCGAGTGTTTTGCTGTAAATAATGCTAATCTAAATTTGAATAATAAAAAATTTCATACAGAAATTAATCACAATCGTTAGCAGTAGCTTTTGTGCATACTATGTTTATGAAAACAGGCTGGGATTAATATTGAAAATACTGTTAACGTAATTGATAATGTGATTAATACTGAAAATATTGTTTAAGTTGCACTTGAATTTTTTCTTTTATAGAGTAACATGCGACAAAACAGATGAAAATCTATGTAAAAGTCAAGTTTTCGTCTGTAATCTGCCAAGAAATTCTGTTTCTTCTGTTTTCCTAAGTTAGGGAGAGTTAAATTTTGAGTATTTCTAGAATCGCAAAGTTTCAACATGGTCCGTTTGGACCACAGTAGTTCAGCTTTTGCCAATTCTGGCGGAAAGTATGTAAGGTTTTAGTTTAAACTAACAAAGTTTTATGTTAATTTCGCTTTCCAATGAGCTCTTATTTCAACTTCCCGTTAGAATGAGCGCGCGTTTCAGCTTTATGCTAATTTGAAGGGGAGCCAAGTTTTGTATTTAAAAGGTTAGCAAGGAACTTCTCAGTGTGAGAGAGCTTTTAGTCTCAGATCACTGCGGCTCTGTTTCACCTGACTAGCTAGTATTTAAATTCTAAGCCTTAGCGTTGTTATGCTATTACTTATTGAAGAATTCTAAGTGCGTTAGTATTAGCCAAATCTTGCTACGCATCATTGATAGTTTAGCATAGAGGCCAACGTTGCGTTTATAGCTCTGTGAGCAACAACTACTTAATTTCTACTCACTTTATTTTAAATTATTTGATTGTTCAGTTTAGACCCAAGTGCGGTCATTATTTTCTGTTATCCCTTCGGAGTTGGGAAGTGGCTGTAAATAGTAGTTTAATAAAAGGGTTATTTTAAAACCCTCCTTACGTGCAGTTATTCTACCACTTCACTGAACATAGCTGCATTCAGATCCCTGTTCAAGATCAGGACTTTAAGAACTTCACGAATATGTTTGCCAAAAGTATGCACAGAACACTCAGTTCTGACAGCTTTACCATGAACTAAAATCTTAAAGTTTTTATCATAGCTGAAATGAGCTAATAATGATAGTATGTTTTCCGCTCAGTATATCAAGTTATCATATATCTGGCTCTATAAAACACTGTTTGTTGCATGTTACTCTAAAAAAGAAAAAATTCAATTGCAACTTAAACAATATTTTCAGTAATAATCACATTATCAATTACGTTAACAGTATTTTCAATATTTATCCCAGCCTGTGTTTTACTTCTACCGACTTTTCATTCTAGAAATTTACAAGTCTTTCGACAAAGCATAATACAAAAACATTTAGCTAACATTCTCACAGCAATTCATTGCTTTTACAAGACTAATATATTCGCAATACTTCAGAATCTACTTTACAAACATTAAGTAAATTTAAAACTTTGCAAAATTACAATTTTAAACAAAAACATCTTTCAAGATAAGTAATCATCTATCGCACACTTGGCGTAAAAATCAACCTCGCTTGAGGTAAAAAGAGACCATGCAACTTGCAGTAATACTCGAAAATCAACTAAACGTTGGAATAAGAAATACTACTTATCTTGTTGTAGTCAGCCATTCTTTTCTTAGTCCAATCCTTGAAACTTGGATAAATTGTAGCTTGGGCCAGTCTCCTGGATTTTGGTCACTGGCCGTTGGCCTCTTGTTGTTGTTCTGCCTTCCTCTTAGGGATCCTTCTGTCGATGCGGGGATACTTGCGTTGGGCAGGAGTTTGATCCGCTCGACATTTGCTCGGCAGAGTCCTTTTCTGTTCCTGGGACCTCCTTAGTCGCTGCTCTGGCCTCCTGCTGTATTCCGGACGTTGACCCTCAAGCTGCAACCGGGGCTGCTTGCTTCTCAGGCTCCTTTCCGATATTTCGGCTCTCCTCTTGACTACTTTGGGCTGGCCTTGTCCATTCTGCTTTGGTCTTTTCTTGTTTGTCGAACTTCTATTTTCCGTGTTCTTTCTTTTCAGTACATTTCCCCTGGTGATTTTCCTTTTCTTGTTTCCTCTACTTTGTTGAGGAAGGGCTTTCTGTTTCTGGCCTCTCGTTGCAATTGTTGCTGGTTCCTGTTGTTGCCGCTGAGATAAATCTTCCGTGGAAGTCCGTCTCCCCGGATCCTGGAAAAAATCTTTAAACATTTCAATTTTATTACGGTCATAGTAAGGCTTTAGTTGGTTCACATTGGCAGTAATTTTCTCGCCGTTTTTGGCTCTTAATACTATCACTGTTTGGGTGATTTTCTCGATAAGGAAAGGGCTTTCAAAACGCGGGAAAAATTTCCCCACCTTTTCTTCTGGGGCATTTGATAAAGCGTGTTTAATTTTCAAAACTTCATCTCCAACTTTATAATTCACCTCTCTTCTCTTTTGATCATAGTAATATTTTTGTTTCCTCTGGGCTATTTCCTAATTTCCTTTCGCTTCCCGTATCAGCTTCTGAATGTCATTCATTTTAAATTCTTCTGCCCTTTCCTGGACAAAGAAACGTTTGTCTAACGGTGTCAAAATCTTTCTTCCAAGAAACAGTTCAGCGGGGTTTTTTTGTGTTGTATCGTGTTTGGCCGTTCTAAGGGCAAGTGCAAATACATTTATATGGCTATCCCAGGTAGAGTGATAATTCTTAATATAAACTTCGAATAATTTTAACTACTTTTCTATTAAGTCTCGGAACACATTGGAATTAGGAGATGCTTCCGATGCCAGCAGTTCGGTAATCTACAAGCCAACTGCAAGAGTCGAAAACAATATTGTTCCTACTGTACCGAGGAGCACAGCATCCGGGACTGCACAGCACAAAATCCACTGTGTATCAACTGCAGTGATGCCAATGCTCGATTCGGAACTGGTTTCGACTACGACCATCCTGCCTACGAATCAGCCTGTATCCAGTACCAACGTCGTGTGCAATCCATCCGAGACAAAACAAATTATGAGTACTAAAATTCAGTCCTTGCCTTCTATTGGAAATGCATCGGTTGATACTATAAACATGGATTTTATCCGCAGTGGACTTTCAATTAAATGTATACAGATCAATCTTCAACACGCTAAGGCTGCTGTTGCTCAACTTACGCAATACGCAGTAGAACGTGAGGCTGATCTCATCTTTGTTCAGGAGCCTTATATTAAAGACGGACTTGCTGTGGGTTTCCCGCTTCAGTGGTCTATCTTTCAAACAGGCGATTTGGAGAAACCACCCAGGGCCATCATTATCAATTGCAACAAGGATTGGAAACCGACTGTTGTCGCAGCTAATAGGGACAATGTAGCCATTCTTCTCGATGTACAGGAAACCTCCATGCTTTTTATTTCACAATATTCATCTCCATCCGAGTCCATTCTTCCTTCATTGACTTTCCTATCAACTACTCTACAACGCATTAAAATCCCTCTTCAGTTTATTGTGGGTGATTATAACGCCCATAATACAACTTGGGGTTATGCTTCAACGGATGAAAAAGGCCATTCTTTGGAGGATTTTCTATCAGCACATCATTTGATTCTGCATAACTCAATCGATGCCCCTCCAACCTTTGACAGAATTCATTCACGTGGATGGCCGGATCTAACTATGAGTTCCAATTCTGCGGCTTCTCTTCTCCAGAACTGGACAGTTGAAGATGAAATTAGTAACTACAAACTACTCTTCATCACTACTATTTCTTTTTGTCGCATATTATGTTCAAAATTCCGCACATGTTTTAAAGAGTCATGTCATATATTATGCTTAAAATTTTTGTATTACATTCAAAATTCTGTACATTTATAATTATGCTATTTTATACATTATGCTTCCAATCTTTGTATTACATTCCCTATGTATCATTCCAAATTATTTCAAATTATGTATCTGTTTTGCTAATATCAATAAACGGCTGGGATTACGTAGTGGGGAGACGGCGCTAAACCAATTAACCAAATGGTAAAGGTGTGGTGCCCGTCTTCCCCGTTAATAATTCCTAATCCTACTTTTCTATTAACCCGTTGCGCTATGTTTGACTGCGGACGATACGAGACCATCTTTAGGTGACGTATGCCCGGTTTTGCAAATATTTCCTCAAAAATATTACTAACAAATCGGGGATCATTATCGGAAATAACTTTTAGGGGTGCCCCGTATTTTAAAATATACTTATTTAAAATTGAATCTACTACAATTTTAGCAGACACGCATTTTAACGGAATTAGCTCCAACCACTTGCTAAAATGGTCCACTATAACTAAAAGATATCGGCTTTTAATTAAGACACAATAACACGCCGAACGAAACTAATTCAGAAGTCAAAACAACAAAAATCAGCGTCATATTCTCAATATTTTCACAGGACTAGTTTCGATGGTTTTTACCGAACCATCATCCTCAGCTGCGAAACCGTAAATGAAGAAGATCGGAAATAATGATTAGATAAGATAAGAAAGCCTGGACAAGAATAAGCACGCTGGACAAAAATAATTACGCTGATTTTTGTTGTTTTGACTTCTGAATTAATATCGGCTTTTGTTAAATTTACTTCTAGGATAAGGTTCTGATTTAACTCTATTTAAGAACCCAGCCGGGCGGAAATTAATATAATTATTAAATTGGCATGTTGGGCACGACTGGACATATGCCCTAATAAATTTTTGCAGTTCGGGAAAGCAAACTGCCTCGTGAACTCTTTGGACAGTTTATGCCCAAATGGCCAGAAATGGCCGAATCGTGCAATTCCTCTAATACATTAAATCCAACGCTTGCTAGGATAACCGGTCTAAACTCGTGGTTTTTATTAGTCGTTTTCGAATAAAACAAAAGTTCATCAATTATTTCGTAATTTGCGGCCCTATTTCTTATCAGCACATTATCCTGATGACTGAAATTCTCAGGGTCGGCTAAATAATTGTATATATTTTTTATCTCCGGATCTTTTCCGAGTTCGGCTATTACTGTTTCACGAGAATCTAATAGTTTGGATGTCAGCATGGCTGTTCTAATCATATTTCCACTTTCATCCAAATTAATTCTACTTAAAGCATCTGCCACAACATTTTCCTCTCCCGGCGTGTGTTTAATTACTAGATAATATTCTTATAATTTTAGTGCCCACCTTATTAATCTGGGTGATAAATTTTTTCCAGAGTAGAGTCTGGTGACCGCAGCGTGGTCGATGTATACAGTTACTGGAGAACTTCCAAAGTAAACATGAAATTTGCGCACTGCTGATAAAACTGCGAGATTTTCCCTTTCAGTGGCCGAATAGTTTCTCTGGGTTTCATTCAGCGTTCGACTCAAAAAGGCGACGGGTTGTCCATTTTGAGAAAGAACTGCCCCAATCGCAAAATCTGAAGCGACCGCTGAAATTTCTAATCCTTTATCCCCCTTCGGCAATTTTAAGACGGGGGCTTGAGTCAAGTATCTTTCAGTTTTTGAAATGAATAGTTGGCTTCTGCTGACCACGAAAACCTAGCTTTCTTCCTCTTCAATTTCAGCAGAGGCTCAGTTATTTTGGCAAAGTCTTTAAAGAAGAACCGATAGTATGAACACATACCAAGAAACGATGATAACATCTTTGCTGTTTTAGGAACAGGATAATTTTTGATAGTTATAATCTTGGACTGATCCGTTTCAATGCCATTCTGAGAAATTTTAAACCCAAAATAACGTAACTCTTTTGCAGCAAATTTACATTTGAATGCATTTATTTTCAAACCAGCTTCGTTTAACAATAAAAACACTTTTCTTAAATCTTGTAGTAGTTATTCCAAACTATTACTTGTAATTATAATATCGTCCAAATAAACGAACGTACTCTTACCAAGGACCGGTCTTAAGACAATGTCCATGCATCGTTAGAAAGTTGCCGGCGCGCCGGATAAACCGAAAGGCAACCTAAGAAATGCGTAGGTGCCAGACGTCGTTATGAAGGCGGTCTTAGGGACGTCTTCGGATTTTACCCCAATCTGAAAACAGCCACTCGTAAGCTCTAATGTGGACATGTACTTTGTAGAGGTAATATTTCTGATTATCTCTTAGATTATCGGCAAAGAACATAGAGGATATTTTGTGACGGTATTGAGTTTGCGGTAATCTATAGAAAAACGCCACCGCTTCGGGTGCGTAATCGTATAATCATTATTTTTCTAGCATAAAACTACTGGGCTAGCATAACTGCTAGAAATCGGGATAATTATTTTATTTTTCAACATTTCCTTAATATGATATTCAATAATTTCTTCTTTCACCTTATAGTAACGGTATGGCTTTTGCCTTACTGGTTAGGCGTCCCCTGTTTGGATTTCATGATTTGTTACCTGCGTGAAACCCGGTACATCGCTAAATAAATTTGAAAACTCACTTACCAGTGCCTGCAGCTTTTCTTTCTCTTCTCCCGGTAAGTGCTGTAGTTCCAGCTGCGTGGACTTATCATTCCTTGTGTCCACTGGCTGCATCGATAACGTCAAATTGCCTCCCTGAAAATCTATCTTCGCTTCTACCAATCAAAAAATCCACACCCAGAATAATACATGTTTGCAGGTTTCGCACAATATAAAATAAAATTTTTACTTGCTCGTCGTTGATACGCATAAAAAGTGACACTTTTCCTAGGTATCTACTCTTCTCTCCTTGGGCCGCTATGACATTCGTGTCTCTTGCACTAAAAATTATATAACGGCGAAAGTGTTTCTTGAAAAATTTTTCAGAGATAAAGCTGCTTTGCGCTCCTGTATCCAAAAGAGCCGTCGCCGGTATGTTGTTAATTAAAACTTCAATCTTCGGTAAACTTGAATTTTCAACGACCACGGTGTTTAAACTAATTGTGGAAGGGTTTTGCGAGACTTCGGACTTCTTCACCTTCCTTGAAGAAATCCATCTTAGTTTAAATCCTTCTTCTTATTCCGGCCACCTTCTGCATCTTTGCCCATTTTTCGATTAAAATCTCGTCGTTCGCCGCTCGACTTAGGAGATCCATCTTTCTTCAGCCATTGCTTCGCCTTGTTCCCGTAATTCTGTTATTGCTTTTGCCGCTGTCTTGGCGTGTTCCCTTGACTTCTTCGCTCAAATTGGCGACGTCGTTCATTGTCTGCAATTCTTCGACTTTCAGATTGTACGGCGAGCTCGAATATCCAAAGTAGTTGGGTTTCTTAGCTCGATAAAATCTTGAACTTGGGGCAGTAGCCTAGGAAGTATAATTTGAATGATTTCTGGATCCGGGCGATACAAAAGCTTGAAAACTTGGATTTTTCTCAAGATAAAATTTGACAAATCTTCTATATTTTCTTGGTATCGGCTAAAACGTTCCGCCTCCAGTCTGGCTCGCTCTCGTACGACAGGAATCTGTGCCATTTATGTGACCATTTATGTGTGTACCCATCGTCCTAATTTTAGGACGATGGGGAAATATGGGTGAACATTTCAACATGCAATCAGTTTTCAACAGCAGTTAACAAAACATTTAGGAGTTTAAACTGTGATAATATCAATGCGAAATTTATATTTCACTTATATTTATTATATGCATTCAGAAATATTGAGAAAGTACCTGAAAGTGTTTCTGTTCATGAATTTTCACCTGATTATGAATTACTTGACTGAGTTTAAAAATTCTTGCTGTCCTATCTTTGAAACACTAGTCAAATTTATCTGAAATAGGACTAGAAAATTACTGTATAATCTGAAGTTGAAATGGAAAGACGGGGCATAGTTAATAGGAAACTAAGTAATGCTGTTATTTGTTATCTTGCATAAACAATATAATTGTTCAATACGGTGTTTTGTAAAAAAAGATATTGTTCTACATTTTGTAATTAATAAATAAACATTGTATTTAATAACTATAACAATTATTAATTAATTAATAACTGTAACAATGTATTTTATAATTATGTATTTCATCCTAAGAATTTGAATGATTAAATATTTTTTGTGGGATATATTTTTGGGAATTTTTCTTCTGGGATAATTTTTCCAGAATTTATTTTTTTTTTTTTGGAGAATTAAGTTCTAGATACCTGTCTTGCTTCAATCTAGGATTATTTATTCACACTTAACCCCTAACCAAAGAAAATACCTTAGGAAGGATTATTAAACAGACTTTCATTAGAATAAATATATTTATTATTTCAATACTAATAATGCACAATCAATAATTTAAATTCACTATACTTGAGTAAATTAGACTGCTGGATGTTGACAGTTCATCCCGGGTTTGATTCTTTGCAACCAAATGAGTTACTGCTTAATGCCTTTATGATTTTCCCCATGCGTAGGGTGAATGCAAGCCACTGTTATTTAGAAACTTTTCGACGAAGGTATTCTGTTTAAACGGACAGCTCATGACTATTTTAACAATAGCAAAAAATAATCTATGGATATTTTTCGTTGTACGACAACACGAGCAAAATTATTTTCTGTGCAAAAATACATGCTTCAGCGTTGCTTATCGGTCACCGTTAAATTAAACATATCGTTCTTGTCTTTTAAAACACTTTTCTTTTTTCAAAGAAAGTTTTGTCAGTGTTATTTATATTTTTTTCTTCTATTTTGTTAATTTTTTCTACATAAATAACTAATTTGAGATACATATTTCTTAAGTTCCGAAGATCCACTAATGGCAAAGCGGTAAGATCGTTGAACTCCAGTATTTCGGCCCGGGTTAAAATCTTAGCGGTTGAATGGGAGTGTTTCTCACATATATCGTTATTTATGAAACCGTTTTCCTTAAAACATTCTCCACGAAGTTTTCTTTTCGCTTAGGAAGATAGCATATGTTTGCTTTGTAAGGTTTTAGTTTAAACTAACAAAGTTTTATGTTAATTTCGCTTTCCAATGAGCTCTTATTTCAACTTCCCGTTAGAATGAGCGCGCGTTTCAGCTTTATGCTAATTTGAAGGGGAGCCAAGTTTTGTATTTAAAAGGTTAGCAAGGAACTTCTCAGTGTGAGAGAGCTTTTAGTCTCAGATCACTGCGGCTCTGTTTCACCTGACTAGCTAGTATTTAAATTCTAAACCTTAGCGCTGTTACGCTATTAATTATTGAAGAAATCTAAGTGCGTTAGTATTAGCCAAATCTTGCTACGCACCACTGATAGTTTAGCATAGAGGCCAACGTCGCGTTTATTGCTCTGTGAGCAACGACTACTTAATTTCTACTCACTTTATTTTAAATTATTTGATTGTTCAGTTCAGACCCAAGTTAGGTCATTATTTTCTGTTATCCCTTCCGAGCTGGGAAGTGGCTGTAAATAGTGGCTTAAATAAAGGGTAATTTTAAACCCTCCTTACGTGCAGTTATTCTACCCCGTACACAGAACATAGCTGCATTCAGCTTCCTGTTCAAGATCAGGACTTTAACAACTTCACGAATATGTTCACCAAAAGTATGCACAGAACGCTCAGTCCTGAGACTGGCACTCAAAGAAGAAGAATGAGAGGATGGCCTGAAAGACAAGAAGATGAATCTGAGGTAGTCGCAGTACCTGTGCAGAACCCTGAGATATCGCCTCCTGCCTAGAAGGATTTGGTTACACTGTACAAACCATGCGGGCAGCCATGAAGCCAGCGGCAAGTTTTAACGGCAATTCAGCCTTAATTAATTGCCTGGAAAAATTGGACCCACATTTTATGCTATATCCAGTCCACGAATTTCAGAAAGTCACTCTTGCCACCAGCGCTTTGAAGGGCCAAGCGCTAAATTGGTTCAAGTTGATTGGAAAGAATCTTTTGAGGTAACCGGGAAGCTCCACATACACTTATGAAAAATTTAAAAATTCTTTGATTCTTAATTTGCGACAAAAATATAGCATAAGAAAAATAAAATAAAATGCAATCAAAATATAAATATTGCTGTTGATATGTTTCAGCGGTATCAAAGAAAGAATGAAATTTGCATCAGCTATTTCTTGAAGTAGATTTTATCAATAGTAGTTTAATCGATCTGCATTGAAATTCAGATGATAATTAATGACTTACAGATTTAGGTATAAAGTGGTATTTTTTTGGGTATAATTTGGGTATAAAGTGCATAGTATTAAAAACAAAATCGGCTAAAGTTTTAAAGGCAATCTGCTAAGTTTGGAAAACGAGAGACTTATAGAAAGGAAAACGTTCAAGTTTTGTAGTTCTAAAATCTTTTACTCATAAAATGTTGATGAGCTGAACTTATTGGATATTGTCCCTCCGGCATTCAGACGGTTCATCAGGGAGAAACAAATAACTTGCACCTTTCATGTCAGCTCGCATCTACTAATTTTTGTAGTAGCAATTCATTTCACTTAGACAGAATCATTGAAGTAAAATTCTGTGAGAGAAGGTGAATGGCTGGCATTTTTCAAGGATGTGTTGGAATTTTCGCTACTTTTTAAAGGAAGTTGGGTCAAAAATCAGCTAGTGTTTTAAAGGTATCGTAGAAGATAAATCGATAGGCGAAGTGTTAAAGAATTTGCAAGGAAATGGAATTTTGAAACTGGAACTTAAGTCCAAATTATCCACTATCAAGTGGAATGATTGAAAGACATATTCAGACTTTCGAACGAATGGTGGAAAATGCTATAGAGAAAAAAAGAGATCCTTATTTAGTGTTAAATGAAACATAGTAACTCCATTATTTCCACTGGAACTAAGCAATTTTAGAATTATTGTTTCGAAGAAAATTAAATGAATTAATGTCAGTAAGAGAGAATTTCATCCAAACTAAGTAACACGAAGACGAAAAACGATGTTTACTAAAGGGACAAGCATTAAAAAAATTATTGTGAGAGAAATGCAAAACCATTAAAAACACTGAAGGTTAAATACTGAAAAAAGAGTGCGTACGCAAAAGAAAAAGGAAAAACTAGCAAAATCATAGGAGAAACAGAAAGACCGTGTTCATACAAGATTGTCAAATCGGTTGGAAAAATTGTAAAAAAGAAACGGAAAAGACATTCTTAAAGGAACTAATTGGAAGGGTTTAGCCGTCCAAAATAATTATCAGAATGAAAATAACGTAGGTGAAAATTCTAATAAAACTCAGACGAGTAGGAGTATTCGAAATTTAGATGTGCCTGTAATTTCTTCTGCATATAGCAGAATTGTGCCTAAACTATGTTTATGATTTAAAAGTGAATGTATACACTTTTCATTTCTGTTTAAAAGGTAGATGTCACATATATAACTGTAACTGCAACATAATATATGAAACAGTAACTGTAATACACTATAGTAACTAGAGCAAATTATGTTCAGTTGATCTTGATATAATCCTTATAACATGATACCCAACTCGTCAATATGACTTGCTTCTTAATATTCTGTATGCATTGCTGAAGTCCACATCAAGCTTACGCATCAAGATAAAATGTTTCGTTGCCTACAAATGATTAAGTTTAATTTTATACATGCTATTTTTGGATCCAAAAAACAACCAGTAAAATTCAGTTTTTACAGAACAAATCTTTTAGAATCATTTTATACACTCTGGCTCTAAAAAAATTTTGTAGTGTGGATTATAAGTTCCTCATATCAGAGTCGAATTTTATGAAAACTACGAAAGTCCTTCTTCTCAACTTTCTGATTGTTTTAGGAATTATGATATCGTAAGGAAACAATCACACCAATACCAATTAGTAAAATTATTTAATTGGTATTTTCTTTTGGGACTTTATTTTCGTTTCTTTTTGATTCATTTTATTCTAACATGTGTATGGCGCATATGCCTATGCGTTTTCTTTGTACGTGTTCTCAGGCAGCTGCATGGCTTTGCTTCGCAGTTTATGAATTTTACATTCGATGTTTTTAATTTATCGTGGCCTTCGATTCTCTCTCAAACCATCTAAATAATTTTTCACTATGAGACAAAGATGTCCTTTTCTAATTTCCTTCTCCTTTATAGCGTCAAAAGAGCCCTCGGTTCCAGCTTTAATTACTAGATCGGCATCAGATCAAGTCCAATTGAAAGCTGGCAATTTGTTTTTATTTAGGAAAAAAACAAGCGGCAGAATTTAGTAGACGCAAAGTTTGGGCCGGGGGGGGGCTAGAGGAATAGCACCGGCCGAACATATATGGCTTTAATTACCGTATTTTCAGTAAAGTAGACCTCAATTTCCGTGAATAAATCATCAAGCTCGTGCATCATCACTAGCATTTTAGAATGGATCAGTATACGAATCAGAATAAGATATTTATCAGCATCCATCTGCAGTGCTGAAAATGACATATGTGGGGAAACAGGAAACATCCTCCAGGGCCTAATTTCTTCAACTGTGACGGTGAATTCCATAATGAAAAGCGTTTCTTTCTATGTGCCCAGTAATTTATAGTTTAAAATTTATCTTAAATTTGTCACATTACTATTTTTTAAAATTAAAAGTCATCACAAATAACATTAAATTTAAATATTATTTAAAATTATATCATAAGTTATGAAGTACTTTTCATATATAAAAACTTCATAAGGTAACGTGTTTTCAAAATCTAATGGGTACCTATGACACATGACAGCTTGGGAAGCAAAATGGAAGATCAATAACTGCCGCCTGTAAGGACTCATTCGGATATCCAGAGTATCTTCAGAGGCTAAATACGAAAACTGTTCATTAGCTGCTGCTAAATAAGAATAATGTTCTGGAAATGCCTGTAGTCCTACTATTTTAATTTTTCTCAATCTTGTACTTTTGGGGGAAGTTGACATCAATATTTTTTATACGTGTTTTTAAAAAATTCTACTCCACCAAACATTTATATAAGCGAAGCAACGTAGAGTTTTCTATAGCATGACTAAACGCATTTAAACATAAAAGTAAGCAAAATTTAGTGCTGTTGTTGGCTACAAATAAATGGCGCTCAAAGTGATTTGACTCGAATCTACTGAGGCAAAGAATGGAACACCATTATAAAGATGTGCCGCCACCTTTATTCATGTCACCTGCTGGTTGAATAGACACTCTAACAAGGATGCCTAGCTCATTTATGCATATATATTTCTAACTTTATAGAAGGTACTCTCATAAAAGTCTAGGCGCAGGACCTGATTTCCGAAATGGCAAATGGTGCGTGCGTCAGGTCTTCACTTTCAACGAAGTCGAGGTTCCTAAACCTCTTTTAATAATTATAAATATATAAAACTCTGTATCGTTTTTATTCTAAGATATTTATTACGGTGGAAAATTTAGAGAAAAAAAACTTTTTAATAGATTTGCACGGTGTCCAGTTTCATAACCAGTTCCAGTCGGTCCCTCTTTGGAACCATATAGAAAGTTGCTATAACTGGTCGCCAAGGACTACTTTTGCTTCTTTTACTTCATGGAATTTTACTTATTCTACTTTTACCTTAGTTTAGACCTTAGTTTTTTCATGGTATTGAAACTTTTTAAAAACTGGACATCCTTACGCCAAGGCACTTTTATTCAATTTTTTTAAAAGAAAACGACTTGCTTTATTGTAGCTCTTTGGTGAGCAACAGTTAAGAAGTAGGACAGCAAGGTATGAGGTTTTAATAGATAGCCTCATGAAATGCATATAAACTAGAAATCATGGATCGTTTCATGTTCAACTTCGCCTGCTTTGAAATCTGCAAAAGTGAGGCGGAAAAGCAGTGCAGCTGCCAACAATAAACTTTGGCAAATTATTCATACAGCCAAACTTGCATACCGATCTAATTTGTTTTCCGAAGACTTATTTTTATGTTCTGGTCAGGACAATTTCTGAGCGATTGGACAATAATAATCTGCAACGCCACTGTCCTGTTTAATTTAAATGCTTTTGTTTGTTTGAAATTGGCAGCAAACTGTTTTGTTGATATTCTTGTCTAAATGCGCGAAGATGAAAATTTGTGTGTGTCATGTGTATATGTCATCTAGAGGATAAATTTAATTGCTAATCTGTTGATTAAGTATTTTATTTTAATTGCCAATTTAAAGGTACTTAAAAGTTTCAGATCTTTCTTTTATGTTACATCAATGATTAAAAATGCAAGAAAGTGGAGAAAAAAAAGCAAATGCTATGTACCAGAGATATGGGAAACTGTTAGCTGGTACTTCATTGCCTAAGGGGCAGGTAATTTATTTCGGATTATACTAAATTCTTTTTTTTTCGAGGGGGGGAGTGTCAAGAATTCCAATGTTTTATTATTTACATTACTGTATTTAAGATTTGCTTTTAATCAGTTTTTAATCACTTTTAATCAAATAATGAAATTATCATGAATTAATCTCTTTTTCTTGAAAGCATTCGTTCATATTCGTTTTGTTCAGTTTTGGCGATGAAACCCTAGTTTTGGTTACAATGAGAGTTTTAACATTGTTTTAGCTTTTTGATTTATTTTATTGAAAATAAATCGATGTGCATATGGACAAAGTCAAGGCAATGTGCAATGACTAGTTTGTGCAAATCTGTGATGTTTTTCTAAGTGAAAATAGGTTGATGTGTACATGGACACGGAGTTTGTGAAATTCTTTGACTTCTTGTTTCGGTTTTGTGTAGCGGCCATCTTGAAATTGTGTCTTATTGGCGCCGATCTTGGTGTCAAAACAGAATCGCCAAAAAACAAGGAGCACCCAATTGTAAACTTTTACTGTTTATTTTTGGGGGGGGCTTCAAAATTAAAGTGAAATAAAAAGAAATTTTATGAACAAACTAGACTTTAACCCAAACGTTTAGCATTTTTATATGCATATTTTCGCAGAAGACGCAGATTTCTAAAATTTTTATTGGTTTAGAAATTTGTACAAGTTACTTTGTTAAAATGCCTCTTCTGTTTAGCTAATCTGAGAACTGTTTAATATGGGATAGTTTGAGTGGTCCTGTAGTCTTGTCTGGTTTTTCCAAATGACAAATTATAATTCAAAATCATCTAAGAAGTATATATAGATCTCTATGTTTGATGTTACGGTACTTTTCTGTTATGTGCCTGTTCTGTAGCTTAAGTAAAGTTTTATTATTATTATAATTACTAGCTGCTTTTGAGGCCAACTGTTTAAATAGTTATTATTAAAAAAATACATAAAGATTATAATGGCCCCATTTACTTTAATTTCATTAAGTCCTCCTAGGTCACCCGGCTGGTATAATAGTTAATGATATTGACTGTCATACTGATTGAGCTGAACTCTTCACAAGAATTTGGTGGTAGGAGAAGAAAAGTGTAAAACCCTCAGACCATCAGCCAAGGTGTTCTACCTCAAAACTGGAGTAGAACTATAGGGTTTTTGTGGAAAGATTCTACGTATATAACCAATGGTGAATTTCTGACATCCTGCCCACATCTTCTGCACCTGTAGTATAATTTCATAAAAAATATTTATTGATTTTATTAATAAACAAGTATTTTGATTACATTAATTTAATCAATTGCTCTGGTGCAATGATTCTGGACTTTAATAAAAACTATATAGTGAACAGTAGTGCTTTGTTCAGCTGTGCTTCAGCTCCTTATACAATCTCTTTAATTTGACAACTACTTTTAATTGTGCTGCAAAAAAGAGCTCAAATGAAGAAAAATGTTGTAAAGTATTTTATTTTTTATTGTTCAAAAGCATCTTATTCTTTAAAAATGAAATATGGATCAGCTTATTTCTTTCTTTCAGATCTCTCAATTATATTTATATTATTTTTTTTCGATGCTTTTCCGTTTTTTAGTATATGTTAGCAGTACTGATATTTGCTCAAATATATTTTTTAACCCTTTCACTGTGAAGTCGCCGATCCTGCCCATGGATTCAGACAGCAGCAGGTCATTCAAATACCTGTGTCCACTTTCTACCTGGTGCTTCCTCCCCTCACATTTCTGCATTAGTCATTGGTTTCAGGAGTTGTTAAATGGCACGCTGGTCGCTCTTTTAACACATTTGGTATCTAAGTGCCAAGTATATTGCTCATAGCATTGCATTAAAATTTAAGTAGCAACATGAATTCCAAGAAAAGTGCTATCCTGTTAAACCTTTGTAAATAATAAATTTCACATGATTTTCTGAGGCTGTAGTATAGTTTTGGTATAAGGTATATATTAGGTTATTTAGCAGCAGGAGTCATGAAAAATAAGCAGCGGTTTCACCGGGAATTGAACCACGGACCTCTCGGTTACGCATCGAGCGTGCTGCCCACTACACCACAAAGGCATGCGAAGAAGGCGGGAGAAATACCTTATATACTCTTCCTTTTAAAGGGCGACTGGTGTTTGGGGGACCCAATCGCCAAATCCCGGTATTGGAGAATCATCGTCCACCACATTTTTTAGTTCGGGTGCCAGTTGTAGAGACATTAGGTTAGTTTCAATGTTAGGAATCTGAAGAAATGAGCAATGGGAATCGAACCATGGACCTCTTGGTTACGCGTTGAGCGTGCTGACCACTGCACCATGAAGACATGCGAAGAAAGCGGGAGAAATACCTTATAAGGTAAATCTATGAGCACCAAATAAGCATGCTGATTCCGACCAGTTTATATATCAAATAGTATGAATGGATATGAATCATGCAATATTCTTTCTTCAAGGGAATATTTTAGTAGAATGTCAGACATGGTGAGCTGCTGGCAAAGTATGTGCATTAGAAATCTCATATCTAATCAATAACAAATTACATACTAAAATGTTTTAAGTTTAATATTATTGCTCCACATTTCATTGTCATCCACAAAGAAAGTGTGTGCAAAATTTGAGCTTAACTTATTAGGAAATAATTTTGAACATACCTAAATCCCATAGTGACATTTTGACCATAGTAATAAACAGCCTGAGCAAATTAAACAAAAGATAATAAATATAATGTGGCATGAAATGACATAATAATGTCTCTGAAATTATGTTGGTAAGGGAAATCCATGATGTCGAAGGAAGAACTGAGAATTCCTCCTCTGTTTAAGCCATAATGCAGCATATTTAAAAAATTTCTAAAATATTGCTCAGCGAATACCTTTTTATTATCCTTGTTTTAAAGGAACCGAAGCGTTTGTTCTGTAACCTGTGAAAATTTCAAAATTTTATAAGAAACATTTTTAGATGTTGAAATTTTCATACTTATGTTGTAACGAAACCGCCTTGGCACAATTTGGAGGTTTTTTACAGATGAAAATGTAAAAATTGCGTATTGGGTGCAAGCTGGTTTTTTTTGTGCCTTCCCCCTCCTTTCTTTTCTTTTTTTTTTTTTTTTAAGAAAGAATCCCAAACTATCAATATTTATCTTAAGTTGGTAAACATTATCAACATATGAAAAGAAAACGTATTTAGCAATTTAAAATACAAATTTGAAGTATTAAATAAGGATTATATGATGCATTAAAAAAAATTCACATGTTTTCTTCAAATCTTTCTATAATTTTTTTGTGCTACTCTTCTCCTTAAATATACAGCAATCTGTTTTTGCTTAAAAAACATCAGAGAATTATAGAGACTCAATTTCATACAGCCCTCAAAACAGTGGTTATTGAGAACATGTATTAGTACTCTTTAGAAAATTTTCAGCAAAATTCTGTATTCTTACAGAAATTTTACCACAGTTTCTTCCATTGCTGGCAAATTCCACAATACTGGCAAATTCCACACAATATTGTCATCCACACAGAGAGTGAGCGAAATTTGTGCTCAATAGATTATTTTGAAATAATTTTAAAATCGCTGGTAAATTGTTTACCATAGCGGCAAACACCATGAGTGAACTAAATAAAAAGTTACAAAAGTATTATTAGGAAGTGCATTTATTGCTTTTGAAATTTCTTAATTTTTCTTGATAATCAATAATTGACAGATTAAATCTGAAAGTTTAATATCTTATACTTCACTAAATGGCAATGCCATGGCATGTGGAAGTTAGAAAAATATTTTATTTCTGTATTCTGTATATTATTACATATATTTTAAATAGCCCAGTTTGTTAATTACATTTTAGAGATAAATATGTTAAATTTTTCTAAATGGCAACACACTGGCATGTAGAAGATGAAACTATTTCATTTGAATCGGTTGCCAGTGCATTTCTTTTAGATTGCTGAGTTTTAATTAAAAATTCATTGAATTTGCTCATATGAAATTTTTTAAAAATATTAATTCGGGCTTTGAGGTTCATGGGGAACTATGCATGCTCAAAATTGTGTATCTAAGTGCCACTTTTTTCTATAATTTTAGGAACATACATACATGCGTACTAATTCTGTGTTGTTTAATCACAGAGATTATTATAAAAATATATGAGAGATTTCAATTAGAGGAAATTTAGGATTTGTTCCACGTCCATCATATATTAAAATTGGTACTTTTTTGTTATAATGGCCCCCGATATTGAATCGCCAATCAACTGAGATATCTTGCCAAAATCTGGTTGCATGTTCTTATACATCACTACTTGATTGTGTATTAGCACCAACTGCATGTTACACTTCACCACATAATTGTATATTAGCATCATGTTGTATTTTTGCTCTCGCTGTGTGTTCCGGTAAAGTGCAGAATCACCCACTTCTGTTTGGCGTGCTTTGTTTGGCGCTTTTTGCAAAAGTAAGAAGAATTGGATTTTTGTCAATTTCTTTTGACTTTTTAAGTGAAAATAGATCGATGTGTACATGGACAAAGTCAAGGGAGTGTGCAGTGCTGAGTTTGTGCAATTCTGGGATTTTTTTTAAGTGAGAATAGGTCGATGTGTACATGGATACCAATCTTAAAAACACACAAAACAGTGGGTGATTCTTCACTTTCCCCGTGTGTTCTTATATTATTCATTTTTGATGGGGTTTTCAAATTTGCATTGTTTATTAAAAATATATTCATTGCCCTTTTGTGTGTGTGTGAATATGACATTAACAATCTTTAATTTACTAAGTAATAAGATGGATGTTATATTATTTTTTCAAGGAAGAGATCTTTCACCTGACAAACAGGTATGCAAAAATGGCCACAAAATTAAACTTTATGTTAACGATGAAACCATTTGAGTGTTAAAAATTACAGAAAGAAGGGCCTTCTGTTGGAAATCTGTTCAGCAGTTCCAAAATATCATTCATCAGTGCTATTAGATTTATGTGCTCTTGGACAGAGGAGCTGACATCCATGAAATGGTGTAGCAAACAGCTTAATGTGCTGCAGTTGACTGGAACAATTACATGCAATAAAATAACATTAATAAGGATTCTTAAAAATATTCTTAGGTTACAACATGTGAGGATTATTATTATTATATATTGTGTTTGTTTTTACATTTGAGTTTCACAAGCTTGGCGAAATGACAGCTGAGATCTTTGTGCAAATCTAAAGCTGCCATGTATAGTAGGGGGGCTATGAAGTTTTAATTTTTAAATTGTCTTTGAGTCTTGAAACTATAATTCATATTTTTTATAATTTACTTATTAATTTGTATTGAAATTTAATGTAAACTGCACGTACTTGCTTATTAGAGCCGCTACCGAAATCTGTTGCTAAAACTGGCAAATTCAGATGCCAACTGTGTAATAAGCAACTTTTAAAAATAGTCCTAAAAATTTATGTAGTCGCCACTTTAATAAGGAAGTACAAAAATTTACTTTTTTAAATGTAAAATTTCTGATCATTTCTTTATTTTTGTTTATTCTTTTTTTTTTAAAAAAACAGAACATAAATTTGGATGAATTGGATTACCTTGTACAACATTTTGATGAATTTCTGGAATCTCTTGAAGAGTCACAATTAGAAAAAGAAAATGCTATCATTTCAAATTTAACTGAGCTCATTGTTGATTTTGGTTCAGTTCCTAAGTTTGATCATTTGGAAGATAGAGGTAAGCTATTTATTTTGTTTCTTCATATACTAGATGTCAGATATATTTTTTTAAAGCAGACTGGAATTTAATTCAGTAATAAGTAGTGAAGTGAATTCAAATTGTTTTACTTTGTTATCCAAATGATACATATTGGATCAGTGTTGTAGTTAGAAGTAGGTAGTTTGCCTGGGCAATACACTTGTGGGGGCAGTTTTTTTCATCTGAAACATAATTTCATGGGTGTTTTGTGAATCATCAGAGCTGAGAAAAACAATTGAAATTTATTGGCTTTGCATAAAAAAGCTTATTGTGGTTATCTGTTTAAGAGAAGAAATGCCTTCATGAAGGACTAAAGTTCTTCACAAAGAAACTGGACACTGGCTCATATTCACAATATGAAAATGAAAATGCTGCTGATTACTAACATGTTATGCATAGGATAAATCATAAAAATACTCATGCAGCCAGTCCGATCTTTTGGATTTGTCCACAAATTGAACTCTACATACGAAACAAGAGTTTTTCTGTGTTTGTTATTAGTGAAGAGAAGAATCACAATATGCTGAATTGTCATACATATTTATTTTACATTTGGCGAAGTATTCAAAGAAATCAATGAGATTTCAAAACCTTCGTACTGTTACTGTATACTGGTTCGTAATGGGTTGAATGTTCACAGAACCAATGATAAGTTGGGTAACATTTATTCTTTCTACCTAAAAAAAAAAAAAAAAAAAAAAAAAAAAAAGGAACAGTTTCTGGAATTTTTAAAAAAAAAAAAAAAAAAAAAAAAAAAACAGTGTACAGTTCTGGATATGTTTCATAAAATAAAAGTGCTTGTACAGCTCTTCTCAGCATGACAGAGTACAATCAGTAGTTACCACTTCAAAATACTCAGAACATTAAACACAACACAATGCAAAGGGCATCTAAAGAGCAAAGCTTGCACAAAAATCTCTCAATACTACAAATTCAAATCTGACCTAAAAACTGAGAACTGATGCTCTCTCCGGTCTTATATAATTTTCATCTGACTACCGCTATCTTTGATTTCTCGAAATTGCTGAAAGACAAACACAGTTACAGCTACAGTTACATAGTGATAAGACCAGTTACAGTTACAGAAGGATCAAAACAAAATGTCACCAAATGGTTGCCAAGTTGGCAAATTAGTTGCCAAAACCATCACGAGCTTGGTGCTAAATTAATATAAAATGGACTTGCCCCTGTAACCTTATCTTTCCCAATAAAGCTTCATTCTCTTGAGGTTTTCATGTTAAATTACACAAAAGATACTATAATTTTACCTATAATTTCAGCAAAATTATTTACATATATGGAAAATTTGTAACAATATTCTCGCTCTGTATTTATTAAAACTTCTAAATAAAAATATGACTGTCAGTTAAATTACTAATTCTTTGACGTAAGTAAGGTAGAATTCCATACTGAAAGAGACCTACTTGAGAATTTTATTTCCATTCCAGAATGCATTTCCAAATACTTTAATACTACTACAATTTTTTTTAATTAAGTATAACTGGTTGTGAGAAGAAATTTTATAAATACAAATTGATTAAAAAGCCCCTAAGACTTAAAATGAGGGAAAACAAACTGATCATCCCAAGCAGCAAAATGTTCGGCTGTGCCACTCGTGGTAGATCTAATACATAGCATCTTTGTATATTGAAAAATTATTATTCATAAAACTGAATGTAGGGAGGAAGTTATTCACTGCAATCATGAATAATTTAGAATATCCTATTTGAAAAATAGTTCTATGTAATACATTTGTATCATGGCTTTGATAATATATTTATTGTTATGAATTTTAATTCTTTCTCAGTACAAAGACATTATAGACTATAATTTTTTTTGAAGGAGCTCTGAATGTTTAACATGTTTATGCAGACTTTTTATTGTTACATAGCTCTTACATTCATAAGAGGGTTTCTCAGTTTTTGTGAATCAAAGAAAAAAATAAAAGGGTTGCTAAGAAAGTCAGTTTTGTATTTAAAATATTTTGGGTTTTCAAGACCTTTCGAAGATTCTTGATTATCAGGTTGCTTTTTGAAAAGCTATTGTTTTCATATGGAACAGTTTTATAGAGTAGCACAAACAAAGTGTGTGAAGCACTAGTGTTTTAGATTATGCAACTTGGCTTAAAAATGGATTTATGACTTGTGTTATATTATACTACATTACATACCTTTTGTGCAGTGAATGAAGTGGAATTTAATTCTTGCACTGCTGCAATTATAATAATATGCTATCTTTTGAATAATTTTTTACTGGATTTACTGTTGGAAAAAAGATGTGCAACTTTTTTCGGGAAAAAAAAAATGTTGTTTATATTTTAACCAATCTTCTGTCTGAATTAAAACTTTATCTTTTTAGTTATTATGTGAAATACCTGTTTTCCTTTAAATGCTAATCCTAGGGTTCAGTAGTGATTGGCTCCTTTTTGACATGTGATAGAGCACAAAATTTGTACAAAAGAGTTGTCCTTTGTAAATATTTTATGTGTGACACCAGCTTTAGAAACCTCCAGACATCACAGCTTGAGTGGAATAAATTTTGTACTTGTTTGTCACAGGAATATGTTTTAAACAGCAACAAAATTAGAGTGTGCATGGGTCTACAGTAAAAGCAAAAAGTTTGTCAAAATCATAAAAATTTAGCTACATATAAAAATTATCATAAGACATACCTTATAATCTTCTTCCACTATGCTTTCCATTTGACCAGAGCTACCATGTTTGTAATTTTATTAATGTAAAAATCACTCTAGATATAGTCCGAACATCAAAGCCTGGGCCTTCCTCGAGCTCATTTTCCTGTTTGCTTATAGTTAAAATTTGAATGTAAATTTTAAATACAACCTGCATAATAAATGAAGTAATGTTTTTTTTTTTTTTTTTTCTTCTCAAACTCAAAAGAGCTTGATAACACCACAATTCTTTTTTCTTTTTCAATTTAATTCTTTATTTTTTACCAAAGGATGGGTTCTGTGGACAGAAAACACATTCTGAAACTATCACATATTCTTCCTCATACTGCTTTATAAATGACATCTTTGCTTAAATGCTAAACTTTGCAGGTTAACAAATGGATGTTATGTAATCAAAATAGGTTAATCTTGAACTATTTGGTATAAAACTCTTTATATCCATATTAAGGTATCTTTTTCAGACATTTTCTGTAGTGCATCATATTCTTGCCCTTTGGTCATTTGCAAAAATTCAGTATTTTTATTTATTTATTTTTAATACTGATTATGATGCCCAGCAAGTCCAACATCATAATGGCAGTTTTCAGTTAGCATAGATTTTTTTGTTTTGTTTTGTCTCACACTGAATGTTGACCATAGTTTTGTGACAGTTGGATGTTTCCTCACCACCAGTCTATTTGTGACAGAAGTTAGTTTTGGTAAATACCCCCCCCAGGAACCATGCACTATACTTGAGCTTGGAATTGTGTTGTATTGTTAAGAACAGAAATTCATTCTTTCTATGCTGAAAACTCTGCAGTCTGTCTTAATTTATATTGTATTTGTTAAATGATGGTATTTTGATAAATAAATTTTGACTCTCACTGCTATTAATATCAAAAAGTAAGAAAATAGGCAAGCAGTATTAAGTGTATTTAAAAAGTGGAAGTTTAGGTAAATAAAGGTACTCTTCTGTTACTGGGATCAGAGAAAGAAACATATGCATGTATCCACATTTGTATGTAGATATGTGTACACATATACATACATACGTATATATATATGCATACATAATTACATATATCCGTAGATACATTTTTGAATCTGGTCCTAATAATGGAAGAATACCAAAGTAAGTGATTTCAGTAATAAAAATAGTATTTTGTCGTTATTTTTTTAACTATATGATTTTAAGCTTTTTATTGTAATTTTTTGCAGAATCTTTAAACTGTGTTTAAAAGGGAGAGAATTAGAAATTTCTGCATTTAATTTTTTTTTTCTTTTTCTAAATTAAACAAAGAAATGGATGAAAAGGCATTACAAATACCCTCTGAGTTCAAATTTGAACAATCTTGGGAAATTATTAGGAATTAGTCATGAAAAATGTATATCTGTTTTTATTTCTAAATATATTTTTCTTTTGCTTTCACTTTCTGTAAATAAATTTTATTTTATTCTAAAACATATGATACTTCCATGTTTAAGCAGCCACTGCACTTAGTTCTCAAAATTGGCAAATTTAATTGCCTAGTACAAAGTTAAAATGTCAATAAAGGCCTTTAATAAGGAAGTATAGTTTTCTGTTTACTTCTTGCTGAAAACCGATGTTTTTTTTTCTTCCTTTTATCTTTTTGTTACATACTATGAAGTTGTATTTATGAATAAAAAAGGCAAATAATTAGTAATGATTTATATTATTCATCATAACACGATCCTTTTTAGGTAACATATTTTATGTGTTCAGATAATTCCAAATAATGATTTATTATAATAGACCTTAAAATCATTTTTATTGATGAGATATACAGCATAAATTAGACCTCAAATATTCATGAAGTATGTCCCAGGTGCTTTTGAAATTTGCACTAAAAATATGTTCTAACATGTATTTCTTGGATACCTGCTAAATGTTGTTTTAGACTTATTAAGATTACTAAAGAAAGTAATGTAGTAATTTTAATCTTCAAAGCAAAAATATTCAAACCTTAACAATATTTAATTAAAAATCATTATTCTGTTTTTCCTGAAATAGCATTAGCATTAAAAAGTTAACTTTCGTGTCTTATCGATATTTATTTGTAATCTGTAATCTCCAGACGCCCACTTCCAAAAATAAAAGACGTTTAGAGAATAAGAGGAAGTCACAAAAGCTGTTTTGTTGGAAATTTTAGGAACATTTTGGGCAGTTAGAATAGTCTGAAATTTTTGTGGCTCTGTGGGAAATAATGTAGAAATGCTATTGTGAATAGTTGTAAGCATGAAAAAGTTTCATGATTATATAGTAAGTGCAATTTTTTTTTTTATTTTTTTCAAAAATATACTTTTGAAATTTCAGATTATGACTCGCGAGACTTCCCATACATTGCTGAAAATGCAGTAAAATGTTTCGAATGCCTGAAAGTGATGTTACCTAAAATAATTCAGCTGAATAATTCTGGAAAGCGCCATTTCCTGATTCATGTTTTGATACTTTGTGGCACACATGACAAGCAGTATTTTTGGAGTAGTGAGGATTCAATTGCAGCATGTAAAGGTAATTTTTCTTTTATTTTTCTAATATTGTTAATTTTTAATGCAGTACAAAGTCCGAGATCGGGACTTCTGCGATTCTAGATTTTGGATTTTTCCGGATATTAGATCATCAGTTTAAATTTAGTAAGATGACATGTAGAACTTAGAAAATTAAAAATATGAAATTGTGATTTATCAAATAATGAAGCATTTATGATCTAAAGGGTATCAAAATTTACAAAAAAAAAAAAAAAAAAAAAACTAAATAATTAATAAACTTTTTATTTCATACTCACTAAGTACTTACATATGACAAATTACCTAAAAAGTACTTACATATGACAAATTATATAAAAAGTACTTACATATGACAAGTACTTACAATGAATTTAAAATATTTAGGCGTGGATCGCGACAGTCCGGCAGCCCTTGGTTTTGACCACCCGCATACTTTTACGTGCTGCACTCCCACTAGGAATGGCTCTGGACTTAGCTTATTTAGAAATTCCTGTGTCTTCAGTCTATGACATACAAAATTCCTTAACAGCATCCCAAAATTTTCTAATATTATCTGAATTATTTCTAATATGCATACTGCTGTCGCCACATAAATTCACAAAAATAAGAGTAAAAAATATCCTCCGTAATGCCGGATTGTCAGTGGTATTTCTTCTGAAAATCCCTTTTATTGCATTCTAGATACCTTCGGTAGTGTTGATATGAGCTCCAGTTTCCAGGCTTCAATGTCATTACGCGATTTACTGAGAAGTGAATGAAGGCCATTATCAAAAAGAAAATCATATGACTTCCAGCAGTTAGATATAATTATTATTCAGGTAAACTATTCCGCTGAATTACATCCAACAAAGTTTCTTTTCTTCTGTCCTCAACCACACTCATTTTACAATGCAAAGCACAAAATATGCAACGTATTTCCCAACTGCCATCCTGATTATTTCAGCGCGGTGCCACGAATTCTGCAATTCTCTGATGTTTTTTAAAGTTAAAACAGATCGCTGTGTACATGGTTTCTCGTCAAACATTTTTGGTGAGAAACTTCATACTTTTACTATGTAAATTTTTTGTTTTTATTTCGGACTTATAGCGTAAATTGTGTGTAAAAACGTGGTTTTTGCACATGTGAAAACCGCGTTTTTGCAGACATTTTAGGCTTAAAGTCCGAAATGTAAACAAAAAATTTAGACAGTAATGGCATGTCGTGGAGTTTCTCGCCAAAAATGTTTGGCGAGAAATTTGTCGCCAACCGGGGACTGATATAAGAGTAGTTCCGTTTACTTTATTAAACACTTCGAATGTAAATTGTTCAAGTTGCTTCTTTTTTTGTGCTAGTACTTTCTCTTCCATTCTACAGACAGACATAATTTCTTGTTCAGTTACAAAGTTGCACTGATCAAGCCCTGTAGTTGCTGTGTTGAGAATTCTGACTAACTTGTCGATCGAAATTTTTTTGTTTTCAATAACCTCTCTGTCGCTTTCTTCACTATCAGTAGTGGTATTTTCTGGATCTAAAACCATACTGCAGATTTTGCCATCCTTAATTGATTGATGATTGGAGCATTGTCATTGCACTTGTGCACTAATGATTTACCAGTTCTGTTTAGTGTATGTGTGTATATATATAAATTAGTCAACACTGCTATATATATATATATATATATATATAGCAGTGTTGACTAATTTAAATCACACTGATAAAGGAAAATGCGCTTCAAAATTTGAGTGCTTAAATGTTTGTGCCATTTTGACTAGACTAATTTAACTCACACTGATAAAGGAAAATGCGCTTCAAAATTTGAGTGCTTAAATGTTTGTGCCATTTTGATTATTGCATGTGTATCTTTGCTACTGAAATCATTTTGCTCAGGTGTATAAGATCAATCAAGGTAATTCTTTCCTTTGATTTTTAATTGCTTTTGATTACTATGAAGACAATAGAACACTCACTAGGTTAAACTTAATGAGATTTCTTCTACTCTTAGGGACAACATCAATTCAAAACATCTGGCACAGTGCCTGCTTGATTCAAAACCTAAAAAAAAAAATTCGAAAACTAAAAGAAAAACAAATAATAACAGAGCAAAAATAAGAAGTTTAATTGGAATTACTAAAAGTACCACATCATTGAAAATTTACAGCATTGCAAATGACAACACACCATGTTGCCAAAAATTACGAACTAAATTATACATTATTATTATTTCTTTCTTAACATACTTTAATAATGATCAGGTAGCTGGACTTCTGTTTATGAAAGCATTAGCATTAGCATTAGTAGCATGTAATTTGTACACTGAAAATTCTCCTAATGTCTTTTGTCAGATGAAGATAACAAAAAACATTTTGTTAATAAATTTCCACTTGTGAGTCATATGTATGTAAATGTTTATATGTGTATTTCATACATTTGAATATTTGATATGGTTTTTGAAAGATAATTCTCTTTATGTATGTGCACATGATTATCTTTATAAAATTTTTATTGAAATGACAAGAAATCATGTCAAAATTCACTTAACTCATTGATCCAATTTATTTGTGAAAAGAACTTATTATTTGCATTTGGTTTTCACATCTGAAATTAATGCTCTGCATTTTCTTATGTACTGTACTTTTACTCACAATGTTTTCTTTTTTTTTGGGGGGGGGG
>KK117313.1:124783-135563 GCA_000611955.2 Stegodyphus mimosarum | reverse complement strand
AAAAAAAAAAAAAAAAAAAAAAGAAACCACTGAAGTCTAACCTAGCAATAGTTCTAAAATTATTCAGTTACTGAATAAGAACATGTTTTTGGAGGGAGAGGGACATTAAGTCACAAAAATAAAAGGGTAAGAGAATTTATCAAAGAATTTTATTTTACAAATAATTACAATTCGTGTTAGGTTGCAACTTTTAAAATCTGGTACTTTTAGGCTTACTTGGTTAAACGTAAAAATATTCAGACAGGACTATTAAAGTTTGCACTTTCTATTGTAATAAGTTAGGCAGGGTTTATAAGGACATAAAAGAACTGCAGCTTAGAAGTGTAGAATAATACTCTTTTTCTGAGTACTGTTTAAGACTTGTAGTTTGGGAGTTTTTTAGTCCAAAGGGATTTAGTCCCGAAGGACTATTACTTTCGTTTTGCGATTTTGCGTCGGAAACACAAAAATGGCGTATTACTTTTCAAATTGTTGCCACTAAATGTTATCGCTCTGCATTAAATTTTAAAAAATTAACAATCTGCATAAATGTATGCATGTTTTTTTTTTTTTTTTTTTGACGTAGCTTTCTCTTCAAAAATCGTCTGCGTGCATTGCACGGGAAAATAAAAAGGAATTTTAATTACAGTTCTAAATAAATAGCCAAATAAATGTGAAATTCGTAACAATATTCTCTAAAACTTTAACGAATTTTTCATTAACAAACTCAAAGATTTCAAAGCCAGCAATACCAACGTTGTACAGAAAAACATTTTTATCTCCAGCGCGTGAGAGCGTGTACCGAAATTTCTAAAGATATGCTCAATTTAAAATTATTTTGCGATATTGCTGTTGAACTGAATTTTATGGTTTAAGTGCGAAGAACATGGTATTTAACAAATAAAGGTAACACACAAAATGTTAAATAAACGTCCCTTTGTACGTAATTTAAAATCTGAAACATTTCAGATTTTTTTTTTATTTATTTGTTTTATATATATATATATATATATAAAGATAGCATTAGATATTAGGTTTGTAAGATGAACTAGTAAATCCTTGAAAGAGTAGCTCTTAAAAGAACAATTACCATATTACCCCATGTATATAATACATGTTTTCTTTAAACATTCCATGTCTAAAAAGTGGGTATGTCTTATGCAACAGTCGCAACACGCCAACATCATTAGATGCAGATGAGCTCTAGTTAATGGATGGAGGTTCTGACAAGTGGTATACTGAATAAACATTAATTTCAGTAACTTTATGTAATAAATTTATTCCTGTTAAATTTTAATCTAGCAGACCACTAAAAACAGTCCATTAATCAAATAATTCTTCATTTTTCTCAATTTTGGGAATCCCAAATCAAGATGAATTTTATACACAAAGAAATAGGGTAGTTTTAGATTATTAAAGTATGTGGTTCAACCAATCAACAAAAATACCATAAATTGTAATGATTTTTATGAAGGATGATTTGACTTCTCAAAATATTTTAAGATTTCTGTTTGCCTTCCTTTTCTTTTGAAATTTTAAAAACAGACCTCTAAAACTTTTTTTCAAAATTGTTATTTTGCTATCATATATTTTATTGCATTCAGATTTTAAATTAGGTTGATACATTTGGTTGGTATTTCAGATGAAATGCTCATATTAATTTAGCTATAATGGAAAAATACTTGTTTCACCAAACTATCAATTAACTTAAAATAATATAAATGATGTAAGCCAAGTTTGCTTGGAACATTAACAAGAATTCAAACTTTGATTAATATTGCTTTTATTTCAACTGATCTATGACTATCTGTCTTTAAAAAGTAAAAAACATTTTAATAAGAACGGTGTTAATCTAGGTTAATTTGGATAATTTTAAATGATGTACAGATACTTTATGAACTTTCTTGGACATAAACAAATGTGTTCTCAAAAAGTGAAATTTGTTCTAAATTGAAAAGAAAATAAAATGTGGATTTGGAAATGGTTGGAAAATGATGAATGTTGCTCATTCAAATAGTATGAATTGTTTGACAACTAAAAGCAGTTGTAAAAATCATAATCACATACTTGAGTATGCCAAAGATGCAGTGCTAATGTAATTAACAGTTATCAGTCAAAGCTGCATGCTGATGCAATTAACAGACCTGATGCTTCTTGAAGAACAACAGAGGTAGCAGAGGAGAAAGAGTCTGTCCAAATCAAAAAATTTGATGCGGTTAATGACAGTAATGTTTTCCAAGTTTGAACAAGACCTTATTTTTTGTAGAAAGCCAATGCCCAAGGCCTGAGAGATTTTCTAAAGTATGTTATACACTGTGCAATATCGTGTTATCATCTTATTTGCAATAGATGAAAAGGAAAATCTGTTTAGGCAAGTGTAGATGCTTTCTTAAAAAAATATATGTTTAAACTTGTATAAACATGAATATCCATCAGAAAATTGGTGTCACTGGTCCATCTGATATAGCACTCCTTTGACCCCTCATCACAAATGTCCTTTTACTTATTGTTGTGTGAATTTAACAGTGATTCATATCCACCTATGTGAAGATACAGTAGCCTCATCCTTACCCTATCCATACATGCCTCAAAGATGACAATCCAAGCTACTGTATAGTAAAATATTTTTTTATTTATTGATAATTTTCTATTCATAATATTATACATTTAAAACTTTAAATCTATTCTTTATTTGTTTTATTATTTTGAACTGTTTATTTGATAGTACTGATAGCTTGTATCTCATGAACATCATTAGGAGATTCATATCCACCTATGTGAAGATACAGTAGCCTCATCCTTACCCTATCCATACATGCCTCAAAGATGAGAATCCAAGCTACTGTATAGTAAAATATTTTTTTATTTATTGATAATTTTCTATTCATAATATAATACATTTAAAACTTTAAATCTATTCTTTATTTGTTTTATTATTTTGAACTGTTTATTTGATAGTACTGATAGCTTGTATCTCATGAACATCATTAGGAGATATGGGTAGAGAGCTTAGTAGCATTTTATGAACAAATTCTTGACACAAACTATCATTCAGAATATAACTCATAAGGTGGGGAAAATCTGTATTTTATTTAAAATCAGCCATTATTTTTTTTTTTTATATTTGAAGTTGGCATGTTTCTCTTTGATGTATAAGGCATATTTATTTAAATTAGATTATTTTATAAAAAATATTTTTATTGAAATTAATATAATTCTTTGTCTCAGTGTATTTTATATTGATGGCATACATATTTTTTTAATTGTGTAATCATCTTCATTAATGTTACTTAATAATTTTTTATTTTCTAGATTTTCTGAATGAGCTCTTGAAATGTATGAAATATGAAGACTTACATAGTCTACTCTGTGATGATACATTTTACCCAACAATTTTTAAAGGAATACTTAAAACAATGAGACCTTCTTTGTTGAAAGAAACATGGATGAGAAATCCAAGTTGTTGTTTTGTCTTCTTTTGGATATTAAGTAATGTAAAAGTAAGCAATCAAAATGTTTATAAATTTTTACTTTAGCATTTACAGTTGTTGTATAGATAACAATAAATGTTGCAAAAATGTATACCAGTGTCATGCAGTTTGATAATTAGGAAAAGAAATTTTTTTTTTTTTTTTTTTCAAAATGCTGAAAGTAATAAAAAATAAAATCTCAAAGGATTCAGATCTTAACATCACACCTAGAGGGTATGTTAAGGTTCATTATTCTTATTTTGAGCTCGCTGTGCACTTTGGAGGAATTCCAACTTCATTTTGTAATGCAACTTTTTTGTCTTTTTAACTTTATTATTATGCATCACTTTCTACATATTTACATAAAATTCAACAGCAGAATCACAAAATTAAAAAAAAAATCTTTTAATGTTTTTAATACAGTGTTAAGTGCTGCAATTAATTCCTTTTTCTGTCTTTTCCTAATTCGTCATGTCAGTGTTCAGGTTTCTTAGTGAGATCACTTAACACAGCTTTTTTTTTCCCTTTTATTATTAATTTTTTGTCTTTTTAACTTTATTTATTAAACATAATTTTCTTTGCACTTGTGCCACGTAAAATTCAATAGCAAAATATTTTAAAATAACATATTAGAACTCCTTGTAAAGTATTGCCATACTTTTTTTTGTATTTGCTATATTATTTCTGTAAAAATAATGCATGGTGATGATGTTTGGTAGCAGCATCCTTTTATTTGCATTTTTGTGCCTTAATAACACATGGTGATAAAAATTTGGTAGCAACATCCTTTGATTTGAAAAGGGATGATTGAGACAGAGTACTTCGGGGACTAATAAGTATCATAATCAAATATTCTAATATTTGAAAGCCTGTGGTACTTTTTTATCATGTTATCAGGCAAACTACTTGCATATCTTAAGTATTTTGTTTAATATTATAATGTTCCAGTTATAATAATGTTTATTATCTTTTTAGATTTGATCAAGTTTTCTGTTTAAAAAGGCTATTATTTTAAATTATCTTCCATGTCAATAATTTTTATCCTGTCACAGTTTTATTTTTTTATAATTAGCATGATTTCTTGTGTTATGAGTGAACAACATAAAATTGCTGATGTAACATTTCATCCATTTTGTGTGTGTGTTGGTGTTGGTGTTGATATTGTAGCAAGCTACAGGATTATTGATGTTTCTTTAAATAAATAATCCAGATAAGTAGGAAGAAATAAACAATTTATTAGGAAAATAAGCTCAGTGACACACAGCACAATGACAGCTGGAACTATCTCAAGGAGAATGTGGATATTTAAAAAGTCCTGCTTAGCACACGAAATAAATTGTTAAATTCCTCAAATTCTGGCTTTTTGTAGATAGCTTGAAGTAGAAAGTAAGAGATTATGGATGTTAATAAATATTATATTCATTTTCAAGATTGTGCTTTAACATTTACTTATAATGAAAGTGTAACAAATCCTTGTTTTCCTTTCTTCTCCCCCCCTGTATGTATTTGTGTTTAATATCATGTAAGTGTTTATAAAGCTATTTATGCAACTATTTTTTATAGAAATGTATTTTCAGTTACAAAAATGTCTTAATTAAGGAAAATATTAATGTTGTGATATTTTTAAAGTTAAAAATTAATTTGTAAAAATCATGATATAAATTATTTTATTAAATATAAGTACACTCACGTTTGTGAAAATTGCAACACCATGAAGGACTTACGCGAGTGAGCTGAAATTTTCAGGAAATGCAAAGTAGCGCATGATATGCAAATGATTAGAATTGCAAATCCGTAGCGCATGCGTATGCTGAGCAGCGCCCTCTGAACGGCTGATGGATCCGAATAAATAGACGGCTGTAGCGAGGCGTGTATGGTTATCGGTGGTTATCTGCTAGTGGTAAACGTTAACTCAATCTGTACTTATGCCTCGTCGACGAAAGAGAGCGAGATTTGAACAACTTACAGAGTTTGAACGAGGGAGAATCATCGGCCTTCGTGAAGCTGGATTGTCGTATCGTGCAGTAGCCTCTCGTGTGCAGCGTAACAGCAGCACAGTGATGCGCGTTTGGAAGCAGTGGACGGACGAGTGTCGGACAACTCGGAAATCCGGGAGTGGACCCCGAAATGTGACGTCAGCTCGCGATGATAGACACCTGGTCCGCATGGCGCGGACGGACCGTACAGCTTCCTCTAGACAATTGGCAGCACTGTGGTCAATAGCTACAGGTGTTTCATTGTGTGCTTCATCAATTCGTAGACGTCTGCTGCAGTGTGGACTGCGCGCACGGACTCCTTTATACAGGATCCCCCTAACGCACGACCATCGCCGCCTGCGGCTACAATGGGCCAATCAGCATAGAGACTGGCGTGCTGATTGGCAGCATGTCGTGTTTTCTGACGAATCCCGCTTTAATTTGTGGTACCATGATGGCCGCATTCGTGTCAGACGCTATGCCGGTGAACGCCACCTTCCGGAGTGCATTATCGAACGCCACAGTGGACGAACACCCGGAGTTATGGTCTGGGGCGCCATAGCATATCATAGACGATCTCAATTGCTACGAATTGTGGGCAATCTGAACAGCAACCGGTATATCCGTGAAGTTCTACAGCCCGAAGCTGTTCCCTTCCTTCAAAGCTTGCCAGGCGCTGTATTTCAACAGGACAATGCCCGCCCTCATACTGCTCGGATTGTTAAATCCTTCTTTGCAGCGCAGCAGGTACAGCTTCTTCCTTGGCCTGCGTGTTCCCCGGATATGTCGCCAATTGAACATGTGTGGGATGTCATTGGTCGGCGTCTTGCTCGTGATCCTCGTCCTGTTGCGTCTGCAGACGAACTTTGGGTACGCGTACAAACGATATGGAATGCTCTTCCTCAGTCAGACATTCAAACTTTGTTTGACTCCATGCCATGTCGTGTAGCAGCACTTATTGCGGCGCGTGGTGGCCACACAAAATACTGATTCTGATCTCTTGTTCTTGTTTGTTTGCTTTGAACATTTAATCATTTATTTGTACCACTACCACTCAACTGTGTATTAAATGTCATTCAATTATGACGATTCCTTCTTGGTGTTGCAATTTTCACAAACGTGAGTGTATATGAGAGACTCTTTACAGTCTCTCTGTCCAGATAAATATAACTAATAGAAGTTGATACTCATTAAAAAAATAAAATACAAAAAAGCTTTAACTTTATTCTATATGCCAAAAATTGGCTACAATATTTAATTTTAAATTTTAAGGTTTCTAAAAAATTTTTTGCTGCTATTTTTTCACATGCATTGTTTTATTTTCCTTGAGCAGTTGACTAAAAAATTAATTAGGATAATTTGAAGTTGATTTCCTCCCTTCGTCTATTAAATGTCATTCAGTGATATTTCTTTGTGATTTGCTAGTGTGTAATAGTCCTTAAACTATTTTTGTTATGTTTGGTTTGCCAAAAGCATTTTTACCCAAGCAATTTACAGGTTTTCAGGTACTAAAAAGATTTCAATAATATTTATGCGTAGTTTTAATACATTTAGAACGTAATCTAATAGTCATACAAAAAAAAAATTATTTAATAAGAAATATTATTTTTCTCTTTGAATTTCTGCAAACCTAGTCAGTTGAAGTAAATATTGATGTTTTCAACTATTTTTTAAAACACAAATACTATAGGCTATGAACAGGGCTTCCTTTTTGAAAAAAATTGTAGTGACCAAAATTTTTATGACAGTCTGCACTAACATCAGAAACCTTTTTCTTAGTTGTTGTTTCATTTTTAATTTTATACAGATTTATTTATTTCACTCTTCAGTTTGTGTATGACCCCTGTATTTTCAGGAACCATCCAAACTTTAAAATTCCCAGCCAATTTTTTTGCTGTGAAAGAGTCAAGTTTTTTGTTTGTTGCTGTTGTTTGTTTTTTGTGTATGTTTGTGTGTTATTTTTAGAGAAAATATAAATTTCTACTAAATATAATTATATGGACTGGGAAACCATATAAAATGTTCATAATTATTACAGGATCGATTTTTTAAATTTAAAAATACCATAACATGACTATTTACCGTATTTATAATATTTTTTATAACTGGAAGTGTATACCTGGACCAATGAAATAAAAATTGTATAAAGACTTTTATGGATATGCTCTTTACATATTCTTTAAATTCTTTCCAATCTACAACAGCAGTTATATAAACATTTAGAAACTAAAATTACTGCTCATATCTTCAGTATTTACAATCATGGAGAAATTCATTTCAACATATTTAGGTTACAGAATATTTTACTGCAATTTTTATTATCTAGTACTTTCTTGTGTGTTATATTCTTGTATCCCTGAGACATGAGTTTGAAATTATAAATAGTTTTCTCATTAAAAAGCAAATGAACTGTTAACAGAATTCATAATATTCAGAAACTAAGGTAATTTTTTTCCATGGAAAATTATTTTGTCATAATTCTCTGTGAAGAAATAATCATTGCAATCTGTATAAAGTAAAGAATGAATTTATAAATCATATTTCATGAATTGCATTGGCTAGCTGAACTAAAGATTTTAAAAATAGTAGTTTTTCTAAGCTGATAATATAGACTATGAAGTGATTTAAATTTTATTTTAGTGATGTCTATATACTTTTTTGGGGGGGGGCAGTTAATTTTATTTTTGTCAGTCATATTACAGAAGGTTTTCAAAATTCAGTATGATATTCATTTTGAACTTTTTATACACATCAGAAGCATCAGGTTGCTTTTTAAACTACATAGTGAGGATCAGTGACAGTATAATATCCTACTGACAAGTCTAAATTGCATTTTTTTAAGTGTATATTAGGGATTTAATTCTCTCCTTCAATATGTGCATGTTTCATGCTTCCTTAAGTTTAGGTAATATCAATTTAAATTGATATGGCAGTATCCTCTACTATAATGCTTTAAAATTCAAGTAATGATTAATAGTGTATGGTGCACATTTCAGTAGTGATAGAATTAAGTCAGTTTATATTATTTCAACAGAATTACCTCTTAAAATATTTTTAGTTCAGGGAAACATTTATTTAAAAAGAACTGTAATATTGTTTAGAAAGATGTATAAAACTAGCTCTTAAAATTTTTTAATCCCTCCACTGCACTGCATAGTAAAAGCCCATACTGATTTTTTTAATGCATTTGAATAATTAATCAACTTCTTCCTTTTCTTTACAAGTGCTAATAAATAGCAGCATTGCTACCTTTACTTGTAAACTGAACCTAACATAAATTATTATCTGTGCATTGTAATGCATAGCACTACTGTGTAACTTAAATGAAAAAAATGTAACACTGCATAGTCATGCAATATCTGAAATGAAATATTTTGGTATTTTATAAATAGTAGTATTTTTTTCCATCAAGTATTTTAATATTAATTTTGATTTATTCTATGTTTTGCAGCATCCTCATTTAGTTGATTATATTCAGGATATCTTCCCACCACTTTTCATGTTTACTTCATATTATGCAATCCCACAAAAAGTTATTGGAATTCGGTGTTTTGATCACATACTTGACAATATTGTAAGTAAATGAAGAATCTTATCTTCCTTTATGTTACATCTTGAAAGATTGTGAATATAGTCTTCTCAACTCCCCCCCAATATATATTTGGTATTTTATTTTATTCTTATAGGCACCCAGCCTTTTGAAACTGGATGGGAAGGAGGATGTCATCTACCATGTTCTTAAACCTATTATTTATTCAAGAGAACTTCCCCTGATTGAAGTAGTATTTCCATGTATTTTAAAACTGCCTATGATGAGACAACAGAAGGTAAGTTTTCAATTCAGGTGTTTCAAAAAGTAGTCTTCAAGGCACATGGTAATAGCTGAATGCTATTCTATAAATGGTGCAGATTCACCCATCTATGACTGTGTGTTCTTTTTTGTTCTTATAGCTAATGTTGAGACTTAAGGTAATCAGTAACTATATAATAATAGTTCCTTTTCACATAGGTATCAGACAGTATGCATCTATTTTGGCACAGTGTAAAATGCTTGCACTGTGTCAAAATAGAAGTGCCAAAATAAAAATGAAGATGGGGCATGAGAGAGATTCGTGGTTTTAGTGTAGCATCAATGATATAAAAATGATTGTTTCTGGGAGTATAAAGTTTAATGTTTTATGTCATTAACTCGCATTTTAATAATTATATTTCCTTTGTTAAAGCTGCTGTTTGCATTACAGATTTATTCATTTAATTTATTAGATATGAACTGTGTATAAAGGAATAAGATGTTAACAGATCATGCATTTTATAACTGTTATATAAGGCTGTTAAAAAATTAATGTACAATTTTAGCTTGCCAAAATTTAAGTGCACAGAAGTATACTAAAGTGCTTCTGCAATCAAATATTTTTTATATTAGTATAATCTTGTTACCACCACTTTCTTTACCAACTTCACTGAATACTTCTATAAATGTTTTGTTGGTAAGTGATACCATATGATAAACTATGTGTCTATCTGAACATGTTTCATGAGTCTTGCTTGAAAGGAAATGCTACAAAAGCAATTCAAAAGATTTGTACAAAGTGTCTAGGTATTATCAAAGAGGGTTTAAGAAATTCCAAAGCAGATATTTTAATCTTGAGGATGAGCCTAAAAGTGGGCAGTTCAAAATGGTTAATTATGAGCTGAAAATGCAGGTAGGATTAAATCTGTGTGTTCCAGTACAGAAATAAGGGTAATGTTTTACTGTATGTGTTCATAGCAATAAATTACTAGAAACACATTAAAAACTTTTCTGATATTAGGTTTTGGGCTCCATGGGAACTTACAGTAGAAAATTATTAGGATTGAGTTTCAGTTTGCTTTTTTCTGATCAAAAGACATGAAGGCATATTGTGACTGGAGGTGAGAAATGAATTTTTTTTTTTTTTTTTAGCTAAAGTTGTGCAAAAAAGATAGTTTGTAATCTCTAAGGGTAATCCAATGAATAATTTTTTTTTCTGAGATTAGTGTTTGGTCTCCATGGGAACTTACAGCTGAAAATTATTAGGAATAAGTTTCAGCTTGCTTTTTCCTGATCAAAAGACATGAAGAGGACCCTTTGTTAAGGCATATTATGACTGGAGATGAGAAATGGATTCTTTGAGCTAATGTTATTCAAAAAAGCCAATTGGTAATCCCTAAGGGTAATCCAAAATTTTGTACAAAAGAAGAATTGCATTCAAAGTAAGTTTTGCTTTAATATAATTAGATCTGGAAAGTGTTTTAATTTTTTTTAACCATTAGAAAATGACCAGAAAGTTAATGAAGATATCTGCTGTCGTTACTTATATAATCTTAAATGTGATT
>KK117313.1:111239-124730 GCA_000611955.2 Stegodyphus mimosarum | reverse complement strand
AAATGATTCAAGAAAAGTTTAATGCTTTTTAATGGAAAATTCCTCCAGGCTAAGAATCCAGATATTATCTATTCAGATCATTTCCTACTCAGATCAGTGTGCTGTTTTCACGATGGTAAAAACTCCCACCGTAAACAGGAGATCAGAAACGTAAAGAAAGGAAAATGTGTGGCAAAATTTAAAGAATTCTTCAAGAAAGGGGCAAACAATTGCCTGAAAGCTGGGCAGCCACAGAAAGTGATGGAGACTACATTATTGGTTCAATTTTTTGCAATAGAAAATTTTTGCCATTCGAAATTTTCTGGCTCAATTTCTTGCTTCTTTCTGTTTAGTCTTTTATTTTATGCATACAAGTTTGTAAAAATCCAAATGAATCTCTACATCTATCTTGTATTTGATAAATGAGTGAAAGTTAAATTTCAGATGTTGAGTATTTTTAATATCTAATTATATTAATGTATTCATATATTTGAAGATGAATTTTCCTAATGTATGAATTAATTATTAAATATAACAAAGTAATTAATATCTTTGATAAATTTTTATTATATTTAAGTAAGTGGATTTAATTCAGTTCAAATATTATTAAAAAGAAGGGAACTGAATAAGTGTGCATAGGACTATTTTTTACGTGCATAGGACTACTACTATGTCAGTTAGCATTCAGAGTAAAGTCTACATAAATAAAGCACACATATTCAAAATGTTAGTTCTTCAGTGTAAAATGTGTAGGCGGAAAATTTGTAATCATCTCTCTGAATGGTATCTGGGAAAGTTTTATCTCGCATGCTTGAATTAAGAAACAAAATAAAGATATTTTTTGAGCAGGATAATAATGATTTTCCTCATTTGTTAGATGACAAATAATGTGAGCTAAGCTACTTAATTTATATGATATTTTTGCTACTTTTAATAGGATAAATAAGAATTCAAGAACCGAAGACTATGTGGAAGAATTAAAAGGAAAGTAGTTTAGGAAAGTTTGAGTCAGTTCCAAGAGGCTATTATAAAATAATTCATAAAATAACTGTTGATCATTTGACAATACTAGAGCAAAGAATTATTTATTACTTTCCAAATTTAAAAATAAAAAAATTTGGTTGGGTTCAAAATGCATTTGTGATACAGTACATCAGTATATGAATTAACGTAGATAGAAGAGAAATAATTTAGATATGTAATAACCAAGATTTGTTTACAAAATATTCAGAAGAATCAATTAATTAATTCTGGGTTAATCGTAGATAGGACTGTCCAATAACATCATGAAAAGTTTTAAGTGTGTTATTACAATTTTCCAGATCTTATTTGTGTGAATTCGAAATTTTCTGCATTGACCAACATTTAAAAAAAAAAAAAAACTTTTAAATCAGGACCACAAAAAATGTATGAAAAAATTAGAGTAGCATTATCATTTTACGCTGAAATATAAATGAAATTATCAAAAAGTACCAATCTTAAATTTTGCATTAAATGTAATTTATAATTTATTTCATTAAACATTTTGTTTATTTTGTTATATGGTTTTATTTCATATTTTATTAAAAATTTTTATCATATGCTATTTTTACAAAATATAGTATAGGTAAATCAATCAATTAGTAAAATAAAATTCTTTTAAATTTATCCTATTATTAATGTTCTGTTAAATTTTTAAATTGTTAGAAGTGTACCATGTTAAAGAAAGAGTACAAAATCAGCGGTCTAAGTTAAGTATTGCCTTTGTTGAGATCGTTCTAAGGGAAACTAGCTCATGTACACGTTACAGTTAGGGAAAACCATCCATGCAGCCATCCTGTTCACTTGGGAATTAATTCAAATTGAACTATTAGTATTTAGTGGTCTTAACCACTTGGCAACTGCTGGGTCCCTGATGAAGACAAAAAAATCCACAAATGTTTATAATGAAAGGAATGAATTTTGAAGCAGTAGTATGATTGCAGCAAATAATATGTACATTTTCTATGACTTCCAAACTCTTGTCCAGGTGCTAACAAAATCATTTTAAATGAAAATAAAAGCTCATATGAACATTTCCAGACGATTAATGTTAAAAAAAAGTTGCAAAACATTTTATTATTTTTAAAAATAATTTTGAAAATAAGAATATGGTAAAGAAACCTATTATATTTTCTTGCTGAAATATGAAAATTAAGTATGCTCTTCTATGATATTTTTTTTAATGATGCGAAATAAATGGTAAAAATTTTGAAAATTTAATTTTATTAAATAAATGTTTTGTGATATGTGTAGTGTTATTGATTTTGACAGATGATATAAAATATAAATTTGATTAATGAAAGGGACAAATGCAACTTGCCAGTTTTTGCGATTTAAATCTTTTCCTATTCAAATAAAATAATTTAAATAAGCATTTCTCATAATAAATTACTAAAAAATACCATATTACTTCAAATTAAACCACACTTTTCATTCAAATTTTTAAATGTAAAATTAGTGTGCCCTTAAATTCATTATTAAAATTAAGCTATTTTTTATTATTTTCTCTAATTTTTCAATTTTAAAATCTTGCTGTGGTCTAAATTCAAGTACAGTAATCATTTCCAAGTGCTTAATGGGAAGGGGGATTTTTTTAAAGTGATATTTAATAGCAAACCCATATGTATTGATTTCATTTACATAGTGTTGAGTCACAGAAACAAGAAGATCATCAACAATTATCGTGGTATAATATTCCTGTAATATTTAAAATTTTTCAACTTTGTTGTGTTAATGCTCATTGTTCAGTTTTTGCAACGGTTGAATTTAACTTTTCTTACATCAGTCTCTTCTGACAATGGTAGGTTTAAGTAGCTACTTCTGGAAGTATTCTAAATTGTACCTTAACTATGATATCATGAATGTCATGAAAACTGCTCTAATATCCATGCTGAAGACTTTGGCATTCTATCTTTGCTTATGCCTTGTTTAAATGGGTTGGATAATGTCGTTTTTAACATTAGTAAGTAAATATTTTTGCATCATCATGGTCAGTCAAATGTAAATTGTAATAATATAAATGATAAAATAAAATAACAATTTTGTCACTGTTATTAAATTCGTTAAAATAAAGTATTCATTTTAAATCTAAAGTGATTTTAATTACTACTATTTTAGAATGTAAAATCTGTGCTGTTTCTTTTTTTTTTTTTCCCCCTTCAAATCATGCTAGCAAATCAGTACTTTAGTGATACTATTAAAAATATACCTGTACCTATGTTTTCAGAAATCTAAAGTAAACGTATGAAATTTACATGAATTTGGTAGTTTTGTAATCACTGTTTTATAGGATAATCAAATGGTTTTTAAATTTTTACCATCATCATTCATTTGAGCAAAAATTAATATATTTGAAGAAACTTTGTGTTTTCTGATTCATTTTATTCATCATCTGTTTTGATCAAAAGCACAGCTGATGATCTTCAAAATAACATTCATCTCTTGTTCTACAGTATTCTTATAGATTACTAATGCTGAAACTAAAAATAAATTGCCCTTTTAATAAAGTTTAAAACACTATAAAATTTTGCACTGATTGTCTAGAATTGATCGAATTTCAAAATAATGTTTGCGTTCTAAAGTGCTAAAAAGTTTCGTGCAGTTTGTTAGTCTTTGGTAGCATTATATCTTACTTAATGTTATAACTAAAACAGATCAGAATTCATTCACCTGACTAAGATTTGATAAAAAAATATGAAAATTTGTTGTTAAAGTGTCATAAAGAGATGAAAGTTCACTCATTTGTTTTTCATTTACTTATCTTATACTTTGAAGAAGTAAAAACAAATCCAAATGACTTAAAAAGAAAATGCAAATCAATTAATATGAACATTTAATTATGTTTACAAAACTATATATGCATACTGAAAAATATAAGTTACTAAAGCATTAAAGGTAACTACATTCTAAGTTTCTCAGACAGTCCTAATATTGTGAAAGAGTAGTTTTGAGTTCTTCTGGTGATTAATATTAGCTGTATATTCCCTGATGTTTTAGTTGAAGCATTCTCATATCAATAATGTTTAATATTACCTAGCTCAATTAAGTGAAATTTCAGATCTAAATGCTTTTCAGTTTTTCATAAAACATCATTTATGAGTTTTTTGTATGAATAACAGATATTAGTGATAATTCAAAATAAGTACATGATGTGTGAATAAAATTTGCACAGAACATATTAAACAAAATTTGTGAGTAAATTTGCTCATAGATTAATTCTACATGTAGAAATAAATGTTTAACTTCCTCCTGAACATATCTTCTTGTAGAATATTTAAGTATAGAATTCTATTAATTATTTAAATTCATGAAATATGCCTGGAAATTATTAAAAATAAAATATTATTTGTCTGTTCAAAGTTATGTCTACTTAATTTTATCATATTAACATTATATTAAATAATATGCTTAATTTTTCAGTTAAACAATGCAGGTTGGGGAGAATATGATGAAGTCCTTCTTAAGTTGCTTTTAAATGTTTACCTTGAGAATACTGTGAAACTAAAAAGAGTGTATCTTAATCACATTATATCTTACATTGAAATTGTTCCTCCTTTCAAGCACTTAAAGGTTAGCTGAGTTTTATATATATAATTAACATTTTTGACTTATATCTTAGTTTAATTTTTGAGTAATATTGTGTAATTATTATCGTAAAAATCTTTTTATTTTTATTGGAATATTCTGAATGTCATTACATTTTGTATTCAAATATTCTCAAAACATAAAATAAGCTCAAATGACTATAATTATTTTAAATCTATATTTTCAACAGGTCTGTTTTTTAATAAGTAATTTTTTGTGATAAAAAGTGAATCTATATTTTAGATACTTTATATTTCATCAGATTATTTATACCTTAAGGTTCTTTCCCAGAAAGTTTCTGCTCTTGTTGAACATTTTTTGCACCATGCATAGTTTTTATGACTGCTGTCATAGAAATTTCCTACCTGAGAAGATAAGTGTTCCTGAACCATTATTTTCACTTCTTCATTGGTCTGAAAGTGCTTGCTGGAAGAGAACCTTTTCAGATGTAAAAAGACATGACAGTCTGTTTATGCCAAGTCTAAGCTGTATTTGAGGTGATCTGTTTGCTGCTAGCTAAAAGATATGATTAGAGCTTTGTGTTTAAGCAGTAGTACGGAGCCTCTCAGTGTTGTGAAATAACATAACTCTGGCAAATGGCAATCTACAGTATATATTTTAGGTTCTACAAAGAAGATTTCACAAAGTCTGACAATGTCGAGTAGCGTTTAATATTGTCCCTTGTGACATGAAATCCATAAGCAAAACATTATGTCTATTTTCGAGCATAGTTACCATGACCATGTGAATTGGAATTACATGAATTGTTTGAATTTTTCTGCTGTTGGAAATGATATTTATCACCAATTCTTTAACCATTACTTGGCTTCAAATATCACATGAAATAAATATTTTTTTCCCTCTGATAAAGTTGCTCAATAGCTAATCACTTTCCTCATGTTGTTCAGTTAAAAATTTACAAAGAACTGGCTAATCTCTTTGTGTTCCTCAGAAAATATTGAGAGCATATCTTCATGTAGTCCAAGTTTTATAGCTGTTACTGGATTTAGTTTGAAATTTTTTATTATGAAATTTTTGTGTACCTTGGTATTTACTGTTAAATAAGTAGGTCCCTGATAATAATTCATGTTATTTAAACAAATTCCTTTTTTATGCGTTTAAAAAGTAGATATTATTACAGCATTATTTTTATTCATTTAAAAAGTAAAACAGTATAAACATTAAGCTTTAGTGACATGAGTTTTTTGAGTATTTTCATGCTTGTTTATATTTGATTGAAACTGATTGTTATCTTGAGAACTAACATATTTATAGCATTCTTGGTTTTTTGGAACTAAGAATTTGTATTTTACAGAGGATATTAAATCTAACAGATAAACATCTTTCAATAAGTGATGATGCAGAAGAATTAAGTCGGATTGCTTGTTTAAAAATATTAAAATCTGTTATTAGATCATGCTGGCCAAGGTAAAAATTTTTATTTTTTATAACAATATTTATATTGATTAGTAAATTATTTTCTTTCTGTAAATTTTTTTATTTATGATAGCTGTTATTTGAAAGAAGTTAATATTTTTTATGTTTTTTTTTTAATGTGTGTGTATAGGATATATCATTTCAGTTAGATGCTGCATAATTATAAATGCACTTGAATTCATTTATTACTAGTAATTTTTACATTTTCTTGTGTAATCTTTTTATGATGTTAATTTTTTTTTAAAAATGAATATCCAAGCTGTCTGTATATGTTGTTGTTGTAAAGAAAACAGCAGTTTAACCCTAGATAAGTGGTCTTCAAAATGAGGTATGCAAAGTGATACTTAGGAAAATGCTCACGATCACTTGCAAATGTATAGTCATGCATCACATGAATGCAGGCTTCTCTTAATGGTCACTGTATCTGGTTTCACTAGGGTCTGGAGAGCTCAACATCATAAACACACAGGCTTTAATGTGCATTGACATAAAGGCTTTTATGGAAAGCAAAGAACTTTGCCTTTGGACTGAACATTCAAGAAGAAACTTTTATCTTCGGGATAAATAATTATATGCGTAGTTATGTTATACTACATGGTTAACACTTATAATTATTTTTTGAACTTATAATTATATTTATCTTGGGTATGCAATCAAAAATGTTTGGTTATCACTACCCTGACTCACCAAACACTTGTAAAGTCTCTTGAGTTCACTTAACAGCATAGCCTGATTTTTTACACTTCCCAATCAGCTCATTTTTCCAGATATCATAGTAGAATAATATACAATAAAAATTCACTTCAGTGTACTGAATCATGGTATTTAATGTGTATGAGTAAATGTGTTGCATCATAATATTTAATACAATTGTAACAGTAATTTTTTTTTCTGAAAATTGGAATTTTGGAGTTAAATTTAGTGACAAGAATTCTGGATGTCTAGATCTTCTTAATGCAGAATATATCTTTTACAATATCAGGAAGGAAAATGTGGAACAAAGGGTGTCAGATCACTGTAGTGGCTGAGAAATTGGACAATAATATCCAACTCATCTATTGTTGAAAATGACATTTGATCAGTGGTGAGCTTTTGAGGGCTCATGCGGACTTATTCAAGCCCATTGTTAAATTTGGGCCTAATTTGTGAGACCGTTATTCTTCTTGTTTGTTTGTTTGTTCATTCCAAAAGACACACGTTTTTCATACCATTATGATAACATTGACAACCATAAACATGAAATTGAAAGCAAAACATGAAATGAAAATCATCAAGTTTTGGAATTTCATTAAATGGAAAAACTGCATTATGAGATTCCTAATAGTGCTTAATCAGTGTGGAGATAATCATTACTAATAGCACTGGAGCTGAATGAGATTTCAGATTGATGAAGAGTATTTTCACAGCAAAATCTTCTTTTACACTATGATATATTTCAGATGATCTCAAGTGGAAAATCTTTATGAGATTTTAACTAAATCTTATGTAAAAACATTTTTAAAAATCGCTTCTTAGTCATGAAAGATCAACTGAGATGAAAGAGAAGGAAATGATGTATAACAGCTTCTGGCATAATGTGTGTCACACAATTAAATTTGCTTATTTTTTTATGCTGCTTCTGTAATATTTTTCAGTTTTTTTAAATTGTATTGTATTTTAGAGTTCTTTTTTTAATGCTTTCTTTTTCTTGTCCATGCACTTATTTGCATTTTTTTATTTTTGTAAAATGTAAAACATTTAAGTAGTATTTTATATTTTATTTTTATAGTATAAAATGTTAAAATTTTCATAACACACTCTTTAACTGATGGTTTTGTTATTTTAACTTAATGTTTGAACTCTCTAAATTAATCTGACCTATTTATTGAAGCAAAAACAACATGCAGTTTTTCTTGAGGTTATGATTAGTATTCTGTAACTGATAAGATAAATAATCCCACAGTAAATTCTAAAATGGCAGGCAAATATTAAGCTTTAGTGACATGAGTTTTATTAGTTTTTTGACAAATACTTTGAGTGTTGTTCATTTTAACGAAATATGTTGTGTGTTGTATTTAAAAAAAACATTCAAGTAATTACTTTAACTAATTTAAATTTCACTTTTTATTCTTAGAATGGAAAATCATTGTTTAGAAATCTTAATATCAATTTTGAAACTCATTTATGATTTGGAAGCTGAAAGAGAAGGTCTGAAGAGAGATGGTAAAATAAGTTTTTAAATGTTTTTATATATGTAGTTTTTCTATAAAAATATTGACTAATGTTAGAAAATTAAGGTATGTAAAACCAAACTGTCAAGGATTATGGTATTTTTATACAGTAAAAGCCTGACTACCCAGCGTTCAGTCTATCCAGCATTCTAACCAGAATATTTTAGAATTTTAGGAAAAAAATTCCCCAAAGAACTAAGTAAATGAGAGATTTGTAACACCCGTACAGAGCCCACTATATTATTAGCAAGCTATATCATATGCATTGTCACCAAACAGTGTGATTTAGTGCCAGAAATGGTTAATCACAATGTCACAACATAATTATTAGAATCTTGCTTTGTTTTTATCTAAACCCAATTAATTCTAAATAAGCCAGTTTAATCTTTATAAAGAATGATATAAGATATATTTTTTCATCTCATTTTGAGAAAATGATTTATATTTGGGGCCTGCCTTTCATGGGACAGCATGCAGTAAGCTAGTTTCTAAGTTATATGATCCTGGCATCAAAAAAAGGCACAATATGTAATGTTATTTGAAAATGGATGGATAAACAGTTGTGATGCAACAAGAAAAATTACAATAAGTTATTTAAGTTTTCATATGCTATGTCCATAATTTATATCTGCTTATGGAAAGGACAATTATTGGGTTGGCAACTAATTAATTGCGGATTTCACTCATAGATGGCTTCAGTTGAATTTTTAGGTTTGCAAACGTAGTACAAATGTAAAACACATTTGTTATTTGATAGTTGGCAATTCAGCTGTGAATCAGTAAAAAACGTTTTTTGATCGGTTGCGTAGTTTTCGTTTGGCGTTCGTTGAAAAATGGAAAATCAAAAGGAACATTTTCGTCATATTTTGCTATTTTATTTCCGCAAAGGGAAAAACGCAACGCAAGCTCATTAAAAGTTATGTGCTGTTTATGGTGACGAAGCCTTAAAAGAACGGCAGTGTCAAAATTGGTTTGCCAAATTTCGTTCTGGTGATTTTTCACTCAAAGATGAAAAACGCTCTGGTCGTCCAGTTGAAGTTGATGACGACCTAATAAAAGCAATAATCAATTCGGATCGTCACAGTACAACACGTGAGATTGCAGAGAAGCTTCATGTATCACATACATGCATTGAAAATCACTTAAAACAACTTGGCTATGTTCAAAAACTCGATATATGAGTTCCTCACGAACTGAAAGAAACGCATTTAACGCAACGCATTAACAGCTGCGATTTTCTAAAGAAACGTAATGAAAATGATCCATTTTTAAGACGACTGATAACTGGCGATGAAAAATGGGTTGTTTACAACAATATGAAGCAAAAAAGATCGTGGAGCAGGCCAGATGAACCAACTCAAACAACATCAAAAGCTGATATTCATCAAAAGAAAGTTTTGTTATCAGTTTGGTGGGATTACAAAGGAATTGTCTACTTTGAACTCTTACCACCCAACCGAACGATCAATTCTGATGTCTACATTGAACAACTAACGAAATTAAACAATGCAGTTGAAGAAAAGCGGCCCGAATTGACAAATCGAAAAGGTGTTGTATTCCATCATGACAATGCAAGGCCACACACATCTTTGGTCACTCGGCAAAAATTATTGGAGCTTGGTTGGGATGTTTTGCCACATCCACCATATAGTCCTGACTTTGCACCATCTGATTACTTTTTATTTCGATCTTTACAAAACTCCTTGAATGGCAAAAATTTCAATAATGATGATGATGTCAAATCGTACCTGATTCAGTTTTTTGCTAATAAAAACCAGAAGTTTTATGAACGTGGGATTATGATGCTGCCTGAAAGATGGCAAAAGGTCATTGATCAAAATGGGCAATACATTACAGAATAAAGTTATTTAGTTCCATGAAAAAATTGTCTTTGATTTTCTAAAAAAAATCCACAATTACTTAGTTGCCAACCCAATAGTTCCAATAAACTTCTGCTGGAATGACTGGGCAAGTTTGGTGAACATCTTCACAAATTTGCAAATTTGAAGAATTTCATAATTGGATAAAATGTTCAACTTCCTTGTTTAAGACCTATGAAATAAATGGCTTTTATGTCTGAAGTGCAGTCTTTCCTTCTCTGAAATCTCATGTAATTTTAAATGTAGTCTTTTAATATTTGAATAGAATATAATTTCAACAGCAAATTATGGCTGTTTCTATAATTTTAGACAGAAAATTTCTTTCCTTCATTTGGTTTTTCATCATGAATTCCAATTTTTATATTCCCAACTATCCAGAATTTGGAATTTCCTGAGCTTTCCAGATAGTCGAGATTTTATTATATTGTAACAGCTAAGAAACAGGATTTAGCATGTCTCAACATTAGTGAGAAACAGTTACTGCTTCATATAAGCAATTTATTCAATGTCTCCAACACACATATGGAAGAAATTAAATATAAATAATTCTGTAAGCAATTTATTTAAATGAAGATGTAAAAACATAACTAAAGTTAATTTTAAATAGACTATTTGTGATGGCTACAGTTCAGCAATACTAATGGTGCATCAAACATATTGTCATGGCTGGCATTATGCCTGAAGATAAACTTTGCTTGGTAGAACTCAACCCCATAAAATGTAATATTGAAAATATTAAGCATATTAAATATTTATCAATGAAAAATCAAGAAAATTTTTGCTAGCTGAAGAAACATAAATTAATGTGTAAAACATAAACTAAATTTGCAGATTGGTAACCATAAACATTAAATTAATCACTTAAGTGTACTCATAACCATCTGTTTCTTACTAAGGGTGACATGCTAGTAGTACTTGTTTTTCACTAAGGCCAAGCTGATTACAGTAAAACTGTATAATAATAATGCATTAGCAGTATCACATAGTTTAATGTTAACAAGTAATTAAATAATTCTCTTTACAAAATTTACCTACAGTTTTAAAACTATAAAGGTAATGGCTTATACTTTTGACAGTGCAGTTTGATTTAATTGTGTAGTGCTCATGCTTTCGTTATTTGTGACATTAAATTGTAGAGAAATTTTTTAAAGAGAATTATTTAATCTCTTGTTCTCATTAAACTCTATGACAAATTATTTTTCTCCTTTTAATTGATTAATTATTTGAGTTTTAATTAAAAGTTTCTTCTATGATAACTTTTTATTTATCTATGTATATATTTTTCTAACATTTTGCACTGCAGTTTTTTTTTTCTAAAAATAATAATATATTTTTGTGCACATTTAATATGCTTTTATTATGTTTGTGAAGAAAATTATCATAGTAATTATTGCATTATAAAATGGGTAATATTGAGGGTTCTTTCAATATGTAGGTACTTGTAATTGGTTATTAAACCTATATCATACAGCAAAGTATTTTATGTAACTTTGTTATGTGCTGAAAGAAATGCTAAATTTTTATCAGAAAAATTTCAGAAAAGTCCAGAAATTTTTTATGTTTCTCAGCTGTTTAGTTATAAGAATGTCAGGAATTTTTCTTAAAGTGTGCAGAAGAACTTCAATCTCAGTAACTCTGTGCTTCTTTCTCTTAACATTAACTCACTTGCTTATGAAATGATTCTGTATCTACTTTAAACTCATTTTGCTTAATGATCTGATTCTCTCTTTGCTCTTGATGTTAGAGAAATGAGAATTAGTATGTCACATGGTGTTGTGATGTTATCATCAATGTCTAAATATACATTTTTGGTGTTTATAATAGAGTTAATTCTTAAATTTGTTTGTAATTAATGCTAGTACTTGTTGGTTGAAATATTAATTTATAAAAATTAAAAAAAATATTAGTTGTTAATTTTAGTGGCATATTTTAAAATGTGAGTAACTTCAAAAAATAAATGTGCCGATGTGAAGAAATTTGTGTTTATTTTTCTTTCTGTTGATTACAGTGGTTGTATATTCATTATGATGTAGCTGTTTTTAATTTTTTTTTTCATTTTTCTAAAAATCTTTGCCATAATTGAATTAATTCATGCATCATCTTTGCTGTCTGACCCACACTACCATGCAATTGCCAGTTTCAGTGAATCTCAATAACTCTGAAACTCATTGTGCTTGGTATAAAAGCAACAGCACAAATTTAATTCAAGTTTAATATCATGTATTAATTTAAATGATTTGATTAATGCCTTGAAATGTTGATTATACAACTGCTATTATTAATTTTAATGAGGCCTATCATGCCATTTTGAAGACATTGCATTAACACATTTTTTTTTTCATTGGATAAAATAGTTTATGAATTCAATCTTTATCTCTCGATTCACTAAAGGAAAAAAATTACTTTTTGTTCAGATTAAGATTTAATTCAATATATCTTAATATAAAAATATATGCTCTTTTTTAGTGTACGATGAAATGTATAATTTATGTAAAGAATGTGTCTGTCTATTGAAGAATGCATGTTCTACAAAATTTCAGGTATGTGTTATGCATTGAAAAAATATGTCTACATGTAATTCCGTTATGTTTATTACTGAAAGTTATATCACAGTACTGTAATTCCTTAATTTCAGAATTTATAGTGCAAACGATACAGCCAAATTTGATCTCTCAGCCTTGATATTAATTTTAAGTAAAAAGGCTGAATGTGCACAATGAAATGTGTAACTGAAATATGCCTTTTTTGGCAGAATTTCTTTGGGCAGAATGTGTGAAGAATTTGTATGAAAAATATATATTGTATATGTACTACTCAACAGAAATTTATAGTGGCCTTGCTAACGAACTAGCACAGTATTATTTTCTCATGAAAAAAAAGGAGATGAGCTCTTTGTCTCCTAAAATGCATATACAGCTTTGCAAAATCTAAGTTCTGAATTCTAGTTATGTAATCTTATTTGGTTACACTTAAGATATGGTAGTTTTAACCACAAACAATAATAACACAAAATAAGTAAATAATAATAAAATATTTATTTGTAGTTAATAATTAACTAACTACACCAAACTCAGAATGATTGCCATTTAAAGTCTGGGATTACAGATCCAATCATTTATATGTGTATTTAGCAACCAATAGCTATATGTAAACAATGTTTCTGCTATATTTTCTAAATTGAAATTAACCACTTCTACATTGAAACTGGTTTTGGTTCCTATGTTTTTTTAACTTAAAGCAGATTAATTTAAATCTCAGTAAATTGTTGACAGTTTTGTTACAGAATCTTACTCTTGATTCAGTAAATTTATTGTGTTGCTGTATACTGCATATCTTTTTTTATAATCAATTAGTTTGCATACTCTAGAGAAAGTGACACA
>KK117313.1:98688-111167 GCA_000611955.2 Stegodyphus mimosarum | reverse complement strand
AAGAGTTAGGTTTGAGGGCAACTTCCCCTTGATAAGTCTGTCTTCTGCCAGCTCAACAATTATTCACTTATGCATTTTTATAATTTTTAGGATTTTAAAAAAATTTATTAGATTTTATATTTGTTAATAGATTTTGATACTTGAACTTGATTTACTTATGTTCTCAGAATTTAAATGATATTGTAGATTAGTTCGCAGCAATATAAATTATTTATTTATAATAACTTTTAAACCTATTTCTTTTATTAATTTTTTACTTTAATTTGCTTTTTACGAATAGAAATTTTGTTAATTCAAATTTCGTTCCTTGCAGCAATGGTGCAAGAGAATTATTTAAATTTAATTTAACTTTACTATATTCTTTTGAATATATATGTACTGGTTATCATAAATTAAGGAAAAATCACAAAAATAGCAATAACTCTCTCAAAAATAAGCTTGGTGTGTTTGCACATTGCCTATCAGAAGAAGTCCAGTACCAATAGCAGTGGCATATGGGCAGACATATTGATCAAGGATCTCATCTCGATATTTCACACCAGTCAGTGTTCCTCCATGGAACACATACAGGTCAGTGTGGCCACCTAGAGAGACCCCAGCCCAAACCATTATTCCACCACCTCTGTAACTGTTTCTTTCACAGTGTGGGATTGGTTGTATCTGGTGTATTGTTCCCTCCAGATCAGCTGATGACCTGAATCACTCTCTAGTGTAAACCTGGACTCATCTGTGAAGAGAGCAGATGCCCCTTGTTGTTGACTGGTCCAGGAGACATTTTCTCTTGTCCAACATAAACACGCACCTCTGCGTCTAGCTGCGTTCCTGTTGCCACTAAATGATCTGCCATAAGCTAAGGCACAGTAATGTTACTCCTCCTTCGTATTGAAAGAACTAAATAATGGTCTTCTGCGGGTGTTGTAACTCTAGGTCTAACATGTCTTCTAGACACAAAATCCTCGGATTCAAACTGATTCCATAGTCCGTGGACCACGCTACGAGAGACATTGAGACATCTAGCAGTGTCAGCTTGTGACATCCCCATTTCCATCCATCCAATCGCCTGCCACCTCAACGAACTGGGCAAACGACTTCTGAATATTGATAAACTCTCCTGGGTATTGTCCATGAAACTGTAATAACAACTAAAGATCAACACTCGTAAACAAAAATTACAATTTTAGCATTTTTATTCTTTATATAAGCATTCTTTTCTACAAAATAAAAGTGGTAGCTATTGTTTTTGCATATATTTTCTTAAACTTCATTACTTTCATGTATATGAACTGTGAATTTAAACATTACTGGCATTTTTGTAATGGTGAGCTTTAAAAAACCTGCTGCTCCTTAATTTTTGGAGGACAGTGCGTATGAGCTTTTAGGATCATATTTACAGACCTCTGAGCTGTTTATATCTCATAATTGGGCTATTGACCTGAACACTTCTACAGCTAGGCATGGTCATTGCATGCCCACAAAACGAAATGACACTCAGCATAAAGCACAACATATTGTGACTTTTTGACACTGCATGTTTCTTTGGGTTGACATCAATGCAAAAGGACATGACTGGTGTTTAGGATGGTACACATGAGAGGCATTTGGATTGAAGATCTACTTTTGTGGGACTTCAGGAAATGATTCACTGGTACCCAGGAGTTGCTACATCTAATAGTGAACTGAGACACAGTGTGATCTTTTTTTTTTTTTTTTTTTTTTTTTTTGTTTTTTTTTTTTTTGCCTCTGATAATCCTTCAATTATCTGCTACTAGTGGTGTTTTTGCTTTGTCCAGAGTTACTCCATTATGTGTGGATACTGTTTCATGAGCACTACTCTCAATACCATGCAATGAAAAGTTCAGAACAATCTCTGTGTCAAGCTGTATGGCATGTCTGTCATCTTGCTGTTTTCAGTCTCTTGATAAGCCATCTCTTTAAATCTGCAAAATGCATAAATTAACATCTGTAGTATTTATTTAGCATTCTCACTCTTTCTTGCATCAGTTAGTGCTTTTCAGGTTCATAAAGTGTTTACCACTCGCTAGTTCAGGTTTGTAATACCGCTGTAAGTTTTGCAGTCATGTGTAATCACACCAAATTTAGCTCGTTAGCATTCCAACTTATGCTAGCTGTGTAATTATTTTATTGTTGTACTATGTTTTCTTTTTGCACAAATTTAATGTTCTGAAGTGTAGATATATAAACTATCTGCCTATTTCTATTTATTATTTTAGAACTTATATAAGTTTAAACGAATTCAAAGAAATATATGTGTACAATTTTAAGTATAAATAAGCCAGATAATTGTAGAAAGAAAATGTATTACTTATAACTAAAATATTTAAATTGCATTAAAATATTGCATATTATTCTACAGTAACCTTTTAATTGCATATTATTATGTTCTATATTTATTTTTAGGATATAGTTACTGATTACATTCAAGAAGAGAATGGTCTACCAGGAGTGGAACTTATAAAATCTGTTATGGCGAAAGACAGTTGATATTTTATTAAATTCATGTAAATATTGTAAATTTTTTATAGTAAATAAATTTTTCATTTAAGATTTCTTAATTCTTTTTCATAATAGTTTTAAATCCCATATGAAAGTTATTTTTATTACCCATTTAACTTATCATAATTTTTTGTTACATAGACAGTAATTAAGGGGATGGGGCCAGATTTTTAAAAGAAAATGCATTGCGTGTTTATTGTAAATACACTCCAAGACAAAAAGCAAACTTGCAAAGCAAAACTTGCATTCAATTTTGACTGCGGCTACCCATCACAACTGTAACAATGCTTATTTAACTGGTATGTGCATAGTATGAGCTTATATCACAATTTTAAACAGGCTATTTTATTAAGCTGAAAAGGCCTGCTTCAACATATTAAAGAATCATCCCATATTTAAGTAATTGCTGAATCACAGTACAGTACAGTGTCCGAGATCTGGACTCGTCGGGACTTCAGCGATTCCGCATTTGGGATTTTTCTGGATACTAGATCATCAATTTAAATCTAGTTCGATGGTACATAGACATTATAAAATTTAAATTCTGAATCATTATTTATGAAATAATGAGTATTTATGATCTAAAAGGTATCACAATTTACAAAAAAAAAAAAAAGCTTAATATTTATTTGTTTACTTTATTAAAGATTTCTTTCAATGTAAGTTGTTCCAGTTGCTCTGTTTTTTGTGCCAATACTTTTTCTTTAATTTATAAACCAACTTAATTTCTTGTTCAGTTACAAAGTTCTACTGTTTAGGTCCTGTAATTGCTGTGCCGAGAATTCCGACTAGCTTATCAATCGAATTTTTTTCGTTTTCAGTAACCTCTGTCACTTTCTTCACTATCGGTAGCGGTATTTTCTGGATCTAGAACCATAAACTACAGATTTTCTGATTGATGATTGGGGCATTGTCATCGCAATGAAAAACTGCTGTTATATCATCTTCATTTATTACCGCTTTTCCACATTTCTTTGCAAAATCCATTAAGTGGAAAATTTCACCTTTGATTTCAGATATTCAAAATCCTTCCAAATTCGCGGCTACCATCTTCATCATCCTCACCATAAAATTATTGTAGCTAGCCATAAATTATGCCAAGTGTTTCTTAAAGGACCTGGAGACACATCCTCCCATGATCTTGCACTGCAGATTTAATGTTAAAATATTTCAAAATCTCTTGAATAGTCTTGCTATTGTTCAAGAAATTTAACATGGATATTAAAAATGGTACTTTATATTTGCATTTAATTTTGCACACTGTTCCGATATCCATAGGCTGAATGATCATCCTGTTAAAAGGCATAGGCGCCCCCTGCCTCTTAAGTTCCAGCCCCCGTGCCATGAAGAATGAACGTCTCAAACTTCTAAAATTGCTATTCCTCACTGACTGTGTCAGATTGATATCTTTACTTAAGTTCAACTGAAAAGTAGCCTTCTTTGCCCTGTTATCAATCTAAAATTTTAAAAAAAAGCGTTGAACACCTCCCCTAATTTAGTCCAGCATTATTTTACTCCATGCTCTCTTTACTTTCAGTTATTCACATCACTGTATTGTAACTTAATTAAAATTAAATACTCTGTCTATGCCCATCCCACCACCCAATGTCTGACTTGCTAGAATGCATTTGCACATGCTAAATTTTTAGTCTCTCTTTGGAAACTTTGACACCAGTTAGAGCCTTTTCTATAGAGGTTGCCAAGGTATTTCGCGGTACATACTGCCAGAAAAGATCAATTTCGTGAGAGTTGTAAATTTGTTCTGGGGATATTTCATTATTAATGAATTCACCGAATTTATCTGCAAATAGTTCAACAGCTTCAGTATCAGCTGAAGCTTTTTCACTTGAAATTTTTAAATCCCCGTTCCATTAGCATTGGACCCGTCATGTGGGACTTATGTTTTATTATGGGAGGAAAAATATCAAATGCACATTCGTAAAGCATACCAAAAAAAAAGTTGTTTTTACCATTGAGGTCTGGATTTCGGACTCTGTACTGTATTAAAATTAGATGAATTTAGTAAGAATAGCTGAACAACAACAGATAGCATTGCCAAGAGGGCAGCAGTCATTCTAGCGCAACAATAGAATGAGAATACAGAGTGATTATCTCTGCCAGCATTACAACATTCAATTTGTTTATATTAACAGTCCAACTTGCTTAGAAAAGAATCACCAACTTTGCCATGGATCACAAACCATTTCTTGTTTATTTCCTTTGCTTTTGCATTTCCGAAACTGCAACGTGCATCTGCAGAGCAGAAGGCTACCCAGACCGCTATGTGTATCAATGCTCTCTCACCAATGTCACTCACCTACGTTAATGCTTCAGTAATGTGGACACTAACAGACTTTTTATTGTACAAAATCACTTGACTGTGGATAAAATATATCAGACCATCATCAGAATTGCAGCCCTGGGACAGAACATCTGACAAGTCATAAAAGACTTTCTGTCACTAAACTGCCCTAACTTTAGTCAAAAACAGCATATTTCCTGCAATGCACAACTGCAGTGCATTCTATGCACTTACCACAACATAGTATTATCATGCAAATCACAATGTTCGATGAACATAAACATGCTCACTGTATTGGTATTCATCTAAACTCTCAAAGAGGAACCCATGAATTCCAGGGATTTGTTGCTTCTACCAGAAGAGGACATTGGGCATATACTGCTTACTTCTGTTAGAGACTAGGTGTCTCTTCCCTCCATCACCTGTCTACTAAATGTACTTTTATACTGTACTACTTATTTAATATTTTACTACTACTTGTTTATTTTATTACATATTTATTACTTATGTACTTCATATTGCACTACTTATTTATTTTATTACTTTTATGCTGTATGTTCTCTTTCTTTATATACCGGTATTGCAATATGTTTCTTGCTCCCACTGTTACCACTGTACAGCCACCTAGCTCCTGTAAGGCCATGTTTCTCATCTAAATCCTTAAATTCTTCAATAAGCACTAGATAGTAGAGGACAAGGGCCTTGCACCTGCTTACCTCTGGTAGATGCCAGGTGTCCCCATTCTCCATCACCTGTCACTTACTTAGAAATAAGCATCGAAATTGATAAGTGACTCAGAGAGAGTGGAACCTACATTCTGCACCAGTCAAGTAATAATCAATGAACTCTTCTAACATAAAGATACTTTGATGGGTCCATTATATCACTATCCCTTTTGCACTGTCTTATTATTTTTTCAGTTTGAAAATGTGTGCACAAGCATGCATTTCTAGGTGATTCCTAAACTTTACTGGGACTAAATCTTTGCAATAGAGCAAATTTGGGTCTGATGGATAACTGCTACAGAGTACCTCAAAATATTGGTGAATTAACCTGAGAATGTGGCAGAAAATCTTGCAAGACATCCACCAAATTTATAAGTAATTATAAATTTAGAACAGCTTTCACCTATATTAGAAGTGGAATAATTCTTTACTGATTTGCTCATTTTGTGCACCCACTTTCATTTGAATATACCATGAAATTTTCATAAAACTTTTTTCTGTATATGTACATCAATGTACTACATTTTATGGCAATTGGAAAAGACTTTTTTTGATGACCTGCTTTCTATGTTTTAAGAAAACTGTAAAACAGTCCATGCAGTCATTTGCTTTTTCAAGTATAAAGACTGGGATAAAATTTTGTATGCATTGAATTTCCTTTCTTCTGAATATATATCATTGAACTTTCTGTTGCTTTGTAGAATATAAATAATGTGTAAATAAAATTCATTATATATTTTTCATGATAGTCACTATTTTCTGTAAGTTCTTAAGAAAAATAAAAGTTATCCAGGCTAATTAATTCTCAGTCAGAAATCAATGGCATCCAATAACTTTAAAAATTACCAAAAGTAATGCTTTCAAAATTTGGCATGCAGTTACCATCCTTAAATGTTCATAGTAGTGAAATTTGTACTTCATTATAAATGCAAACATGATTTGAATAATTCAGATTTTTCAACCAGGAATTACCCTGGGATTTGGTAATTTCTAACTTCATAATTGTTGTCACTAAAAGAAATTGCTGAAATTGAGATGCCGAATGAGCAGAAGTGATTTCTTTATGGATGAGCATAGTTTATCTCTTTCAGGCCATTTTTCTTACAGTGTTGGATAAAACTTTGTTTTCGGAACAGCCTAACCTACAGCCATCATTGTGATACCCACAGTCAGTCAGTGATCTTGTATAACCATTTGTTCCATTTGCACAATCTCAATGTCCAACTGGCTGGTGCATGGCTAAGCCTCTTTGGTTTGCTTTTTCTAGATTTTTCTTACAGCTATAACACCCTTGAATGTACTTTTTCATTACATGATGTCATTCATGGCTCACTCAATTAACAGTTGATTTTAATGAAATGGATAAAATGTGTAATAATACACTATTCTTTGAACATAAAGATTGCCATTTTTAAAGTCTAAAAGGTTTCCTCCACAAGACAAAGTGGCACAGTTTCTGTAAGCATGTCAGTCTTATCATGTGTCTCATCCATCCATAACAAAAAGTCGCATCTTTTAAAATAATTCAGACATTTCTTTCAGAAGTTTTCACAATACCCAAGAAAATAATTAGGAGACCTCTGAGTTTTAATACACTTTTTACATTACATTATGTCTTTAACATACACTTACCTTACAGTATTTAATTATCTCTGTAGCTTGGCAGACTGCTAAATTCACATGAAAGACACTTCATTGATTTTGAAAATTATCACAATGTATTGCATAGAAAATGTTAAAGGGAAGTGAATCATTTAAAAACAAAATATAGTTCTTAATATTATTTTGCTGTTTCTAAGTATCAGCAAATTAATATAAATTTGTCAAATTAATATAAATAATAAACATTTCTGCTACCTATAATGTGTGATGTTGTTGCTTTAGAATTTAATATTTTCCCCGTATATCTTGGAAGAACTCGTCTTTCTCCAAACTGTTTTTATAGATGCAGATTTGAACAAAAAACTGTTTTCAAAGTAATAACTTATTAGCCTTTTGCTTGAATTACTTTTTCGAGCTGAGAGCCTCTTAGGTGCTGTACTGGGAACACTGCCCCCATCTATGCCGCTGTTCAAGCTGACCTCAAGTTGTTTGCTATTTAACCATTTAGAGCTCATTCATGCCAACACCATTTAGAGAGATCTCGTGAAGACAGGGCTGGGTGTGTTTAAGATGCTGATGTGTGGAATATTGTTACTTTGCTTTCCTAATGATACTGTTTTTAGTTTCCTTTGATACTTTGAACTCCTGTGACTGAGTGATTAATCGAAACGATTCAAACTCAAGCGAACGAGCTGACTGCATTGAAGTGTCTCGTAGCTTTCCCCTTGTGTGACATGAACACAAGCCATTTCCCCCTAATAGTTCTTCCATGAAGGCATCTGTTCCCTTAAGCAGGTAGCTCTCATGTGCTTTTCCATATTCAAATTAATTAAAACAATTTTCAAAAACGCTTTTTTTGTCCGGAAGTACTGTCAGTATCAGTGGTAGTCAAAATTTCATTAAAATGATTTATATTTGATTGAAATCTTCGATGCTTCTATTTTTGAGACTCTGATATCTTTCTCCGGAAATCTTGAGACCACAAATTATATTCGATGTAATCCACCTATGAATGTGAATATAGTCAATCCTCAGAAATGACCACTTACAGTTCCAGAACATTTTAGTGTTCAATGGAAGTGGTCATTTTAGAAAGGGAATGTTCAGTACCAGTATTTATTATCAAGCATATAGCCAACATTTTACGTAGTCATGTCGTGAAGGTGACTTTTGAATACCTTTCGTGAATGCTTTAATTTCTTGGACATATTTTACGATGCAAGTATGTATATGTTTTTACAGACATCACAAAAAGTATTCTAGAACTTAAATAGATGGCCTTGCCGGTCAGAGGGTTAAGCTGCAGGAAATCTTCTTACTCATTAAAAAGAAATGGTCTTTAAGGCTCTATGTTTCCCTGTTTAACATTTAAAGCTTTTGCAAGCACTAGATGTTGAACATCTGAACCATATGATATCTAATGTTTTGTAAAATTGTTAGATATTGTACTTCTATTCAAAACCATGAAAATTAACGAAAGAAACGAATATTTGATCATGCTGAGATACTACATAGATTCAGAAAAGTAATTAAGAAAACTGCTTTTATCCATTTACAGGTAAAAAATTGTCTTTAATGAAGCAACAATTTTAGTATCTCAACATTGTGATCGTAAGCTTGGTCATTTCTTTATAATTTTGAAAAATAAGAAAATAGTTTATTAACAGAAAATCTCATAAATCTGGAAGTTGCCTTAAACCGCATTCGTCTTAAAATTTTGTGGATTCAGAGAACCCTTATGTAAACCCTATGTAAAATAAAATTTTAATATAACACTGTATTAGGGTTCTAATATATAACATATTCTAATAGCACTGATTTGTATATAACGTTCAAGCCTTATGTAGTTACATAACGCAAAAGTTCTTTCATCTGATAGTAATGTCAAATTTTTAAATCAAAACCTTACTTAACCAATAGAAGTAAAGTGGAACAATTACTTAACTAGCGTCCATTCTGTAATCGTTTCATATCAGATTCTCTATATAAGTCTTACCCAGCATTCATTCCACTGCTTTTCTTTGCTACTTCAAATGTATTAAAAAGGTGCGAACATGATAGCTGAAGATCGGGTGCTTGACTTTTGCCGGTGTTAAGCTGAGTACGTTTGCTTTGTAAATATTCTAGAAACGTATTCTACGGGCTATGATTGCAACCCCATTCAGGCACCAGATACATCATGGTATATACCATCCACATTAACACTTTTATTATACACAAAAACATGTATGTAATGTTTTATTTCGTAGATGAAGGAATCCGGTACTTTTAAACATCTCTCGATATTCATTATGACTGAGAGGACAGTAGTGGCTGTAGAGTTGCATGGAGAGGCATGATCATGCATTTAACACAACTGACTTGAAGTATCGCAATCTTTATTTTTACGCATATCAAATCATCCTTTTGCAGACAGATGTTTTTTAATCATAGCTGAATACAATAATTTCCATGTACAGGGGTTTTAAAGTACGATGTCATCTTAAGCAAGTAAGCAGCAGCTTGGATGAGGAGCGTCTTGCCAGGAGGAGAGCATAAGCGAAAGGAACGTTAGAAGGAAGGGAGGGAGCCAAGAGTTTCAGTTCTAAGTTTAAAAAGTTTTGGTTTACAATTATTTTGATTGGACAAGAGGTATCTGTATCAAGCGCTTCGTAACAAGGAAAGATCTCGAATTTGGAAGAACAGATGAATTTAGGGGGAGAGCACCAAATTTAGAATAGTTGATTTTGAGGTCGCCAATCGTATTTTATTATATCTTACATATATGTATGTATGTATATATTATAGAACCCCTACCATCCTGAAAAAAAGGCATAAATATTTAAAAAGCATCTAAAATATATCAATTATTGTGTGCATTTTATGTGGAAAATGAAAAAATCATTATTTCATAATAATTTTCTTGGAATAATAAATAATAGAGGTACAGATTATTATTTGCTACATTATTTTAGATGTTTGTTTTTGTAATTTAGCTAATATTAAAAAGACCTGAGTAGAGGAAATGCACAGAACTCCTGAATTTTTCGTAACAAAGCTCAAAGATCACTGCTTTCACACAAACACAACTTAAGGTAAAAAAAAAAAAAAGTTGAATATCAGTCAGATAAGTAAAACTGCAGAGGTCACAGCAAAGCTGGGCAGTGTATAGGATCTCATTTCTGGAGTTGCAAAAACACCAACAGAATTTGCTTTCGACTTGCAATCTACCGCTTTACATGGTATGTAATATAACGCATGAGTAGCCCTCCAAATATATTTGAAAATTCCAGTGTTATTAACTGTTGTAAAACTGAGTTTCTTTAAACAAAATTGATAAAATTTTGTTCGATGTTATGTTTAAACTAAGAAAAAGTGAATTCTCTTGATGTTTTATCTATAGGAAATGCTACTGTTAAAAACTGCAGTATGAAAACGTCATCGATGCTTGGGGAAAAAAATGTAGATTTTTAATGGATTGCAAATATTAAAATCGTCACTTTTTTATCATACATTACAGTTTAAAATATTAATATGTTTAATTTATGTGGGGCATCAACATAAAGCACAATTTCACATAGAGCAGAAAAGTTTTTGGTGTTGAGCCTGTTTCTTATTTGTACAGAGTTGCCAACTCTCCCGATTTAGGTGGAAGACTCCTCATTTCCGACCGTTCTCCCACCAATCCGATTTACAATATATTTCTCCCGACTTTCTCGTATTCTTAAAATTTCTCGTGATTTTTATGTAGCTTGGCTTAATATTTTGTTATTTGCATCTCCAAAGAAGTGATTTGGGGTATCTGAAAGCACCTGATTTTTCTCTGGACTGCATAGAAAACCAAAGTAGTTTCATCAGTGAGAAATTATGGCGCTCTTCTGCTTTGTGAGTGAGAGCACGTGTCCGAAAACGTCACATTCCATTTCTCCAATGAGCATCGCTTGCCACTCCGTGGCATCTGGTAAATATTAGCCAATGAGCACAAAACAAGATCGAGGTTGTTATTTCGTTCATCTTGTCGCTAACCTGTGTGAACGTACGTGCTCTCTTAGTTACCTGTGCGAAAAAGATAAAATACTCAGGGTACTTTTCAAAAATCGTACACAGATGACTTTTCTTCTGATATTTTCTCGAGGAAATGTAATGCATTTGCGATGTGTATCGTTCGTCATTGCTATTTTTCGATTTCACGTGGTGGAAGGGCCGATGTTCTCAAACAGGTTCGTACACAAAAACAAGGACAGTATGAGTTCTATTGGTGTGGGGGGGGACTAAAAGTTAATTTTTTCTATGGAACCAAAAAACCAAAAAGTTATTAATGCAGATGTACTGTTTACATTTAAGAATCAGTAACAACTTTCAGATATTAATCAGTAACGATTTGAAGTTAATTCATTATTAAGAAATATACCTTTATCATTTAAAAATCTTTTTGTTGTTGAAAATAAACCTTCCGATTTTTGAGCGTCGTATGTTGGCAAATATGTTTGTATCTTGAGTCATCGTTTACACAGAGATTTCAGAATCTTTTGCTGTACTCTGTACTCATACATTAATGTACTTTTTGCATCAGAAAAATCTGTTGTTTGTATATTATAAAATGTGTATCTACTTCTAAAAAATGAAGTAATTGGAAATGATTTAAAAAATTTCGTGGTGATTGGTTTTTCAGACTCGTTTATTTAGCATTATTTTCCTTAATCATTTAAATTAAACCTTGTTTCACTATATTAATTCTTTATAGTATTTTTCATTTTAATATATTATATGTAAAGCAAACACTTTGTTTTGTTACGAATTTTCCCCATTATTTTTGCGAATAACAGATTTTTCCATAAACGTTGATTTTCAGATTCGTTTCTATTATTTTTAATTTTCATTATAATTGTTCGATTATTTTTATATTTAAATAAATTGTATGCAACTTTCTGATAGAATTTTCCGAAAAATACCTGCGAAATACAGTAGGCACTGCTTAAAGGCATATCATGGCTTATGTCCCTAGCTATTTTGATAACATTTAACGATGAGAAATAGTATCCTTCAAAATAAGCAATAGAATTTAACTAATTTAATATAAATGTAGCGTGAAACATAAAAATAAATACTTTCACAGCATTTGAATTAGGAAATTGCAAAAGTTTGTTTATAATTAGTTCATAATATCGTTAATGCAAAAGTTAACTTATGAACTGTTCATAGCGTTTCTGAAAATTATTTGACTTAATGTAGTAATCTTAACATCGGAGAACATCCCTCATTGGAAAAGAATTTTCCAACGTAAAATTCAAAACTAGGCAAAAAAGCGACTTTAGACCACAGATGATTTTAAAGAATTTTTATTGCAAGAAAAAGAA
>KK117313.1:85202-98669 GCA_000611955.2 Stegodyphus mimosarum | reverse complement strand
CTTTTTTTTTTTTTTTTTTTTTTTTTTGCCTAATTTTAAGTGATTGACTAAAATCGAAACCTAGTTATTCTTGGCGACTTAATTCTTTACTTGTCGACATTTCTCTGTCTCTTGACAATTTATTTTCGTTATCAATTTTCAACTTATTTTCAGACTTCGCATCGGTATAAAAAAATTTATTCTCTAATACTTTGGTCATATTGATCGATAAGTGATATATTTTTTATGTTTTCATACAAATGGGCAGATCTTCAGCAATTCGATAACAATCTCCAAATAATAGCATTAACCACAATCACATTAAGCGGAGTTTACTGTAATTCTATTACAAAATCCCAATGAGAGCTCTGCATTATTCTATATAAGTTTTGAATTGCTGAACTTCTGAAATACCAGAAAAATTCCTCGCCGAATTAACGTCATTGTTGTCTGTCAATACCGACAATCAATTTTGATATCGAACGATCCCTTTTTAAAGAGCAAGTGCCTTTAAATATTTTTTTAATTAAAAATTTTATTCTTTCATATTAAAATTAAATAAGCATTTTAAAACAAAAGCTATGCAAAAACTCGTTTTGGAGCCACAGGTTTGGTAAAAATTTGCTCTAAGCTTTTGCAATTTAAAGGGCCAGATTGTTTATTTACATTTGCATTTCAGCAAATTACTCGTATTAAATAGTCTGAATTATACGTAAATATTTTTATATAATTTTACAAAAATATATAATTACACATGGCAGAAAATTTAACCTGTTAACATATATGTTTATTGTGGCTTCCAAAAGTTAAGCTTACAATGAAAATTACCAATTTTCGAAAGCGCCGTTGAATTTTGAGTGGCTTAAAATCATTGCACATGCAGATATCGCATGTTCCAGCCAATCACGATTGTCTATCCGGACATATACTAATTGGGCAGTCGTTGAAGACATCCGCATTAGCCGTTTCATTAAATGATGCTGACATGAAATATTTATTACTTCCCGTAGCATTCAATGGCGTTTGGCATAAGGGGTTGATCTATAAACTGATCAAGATGAACTTTAGTTGGAAAATTATCCTTCTGCCCATTTCCTTCCTTACCGACTGGACTTGAGTGTCAGTCAAGGAAATTTCTATTCAGTCTTCGAAAACATCACTGCAGGTATGTCCCAGCTCTCTTGTTTAGGGCCCATTCTCTTCCTTTTTTATATAATCGATTTTCCCAGAGAGAAATTGGATCATTGCTGTATGTTAGCTTGGCCAACGATACGGTAGTTGCGGTCAGCTCCACCCACCCCAATAAAGCCACCACCAAACTCCAGGAATGTTTTTAGCTATTGAAGACTGGTGCAGGAAATATGGATCAGTATAAAGGTCTAATGCTTCGTCAGCCAGCTTTCTGTATTCTTCGAAAACTACTCTGGACTGTTTCTCAACTAAAAGAGAATCATTTGCCTATGCATTATAATACCAATTCATTGCTAGGCATCTCTAGCCTGGGATTCAACCTTAAATGCAAATTTTCACGAACTTTAATAAGTAGTACGAAGTAAGATTCTGAGAAGAACTAAAAACAAGCTGATCCATGATGACTTAAAAATTAACTCTATATTGGACTACATTAATAAATTTAATGAGTGCTTCTTTAACACTCGATTTATGACACTGCAAATTTTTCAGAAGTCTAATTACCGAATCAGTTTCAGTTTTTAGTTACCAAATCAGAAAAGTCTAGAGTAGTTTCCGAAGTTGACGAAACATCAGTCTTTTCCGATAATGCGCTTTGGACAAATCTACGTGGCCTAATGGTTAATGATAACCTCTAAGTAACTTAAATTATTCCAGAAAATAGTTTGGTCAGTACATTTGCTCAGCATATGCTTAGAAAGCTCAGTTTCGTAATCTATCCTAAACTGCTAACTTTTACTTATTTCCTTGGGTTGCATGACTTTTGTCTCTCGTAACTTTCCATCTGAGTGGCACTTTTGCAGACAGAAGAAATTTATTGACCGTTCTCGAAATTTCACTAGCTGGTTCGTTAAAGTTGTGTACCTTCAAAAACTGAATTTTCTTATCTAGATTATTAAGGCCCCTTCTTGGCCCGCATAAGCAACTTCATAAACCGTATCTGTATCTATTTGATGATACTTTCCTATGGCTGAAATAAAACGAATGGCATATAACAATCACTAGCCTGCTATTGGATGCATCGAAGCAGGACGGTCTATTAAGGATGTCGCTTTTTTTCTTTGGTATTAATTATTTGGTAATTTCTCGCATGCGGAAATAAATCCAAACAAGCCAAACAGTTGTATGGAGCGCTATTCCCAATTGATCAGGAGTTACCATCCCTTGCTGCAAGGATTACAACCGCTATATCCATAGTTGAAGGGACACTTGATAAGACAATATCTGTCTGTACGCCGAAGGCTTCACATGGAGGGATTGTATACCAGAGTACCAATTGTCTGTGTTCCATCAACCATGAATAAGATCTAAGTGTTGTCATCAGCATCAATATTGTAAACTACCTTTCCGAACAAGGGCAAGATGTTTGTGAGCAATAACTGTTGAATATCTATATTAGTATACAAATTCTTTCAAATAATAACTACATTAAAGTGTTTTTGGAAAGTCTGCACGTAGCTTTTGTAGTATGCTTCATTGGATTAGTGGCATCGCAGGATAGTACCTGTATCTATGGCAAAGTCCTGATGTCCCGTATGGTTATTTCTGTTTTATCCTGTCATTAGCATCTCACTTGGACTGTCTCAGATTGACGTAACTTTCATCGATGAGTCCAAATATGACCTGGAATTGTAGCGGATAGAATCAGATCCGGAAGATCATCGAACATCACGCACTCCGACATGGCACATCATGGTGTGGCCTGGAAATTCAGTAGAATATCGCACTCAACTGCACATCTTGAAGAACGGTTCTATGATGGCTGCACGGTGCCGGGATGAAATCCTACACCCGTTTTGAGACTAAGCTGCAACAGTTGGTTCTGATTTCCTTCTTATAATGCCGTACCCTACAGTCAACATTGTTAATGAATACCTGGAGATCGAGGCCTGTATTTCTCTCAGAAGAGTAACTGTTGTATCCTCCCGACCTTAACCTCCTTGAAAATATTTGGAATGCCTTTTTTTGGTGGGGGGGGGCTCTCTCTACATGTTTAATTCCCTTCAGCCAATCTCAGGCAGTTGGAAATTGAGAGCCTAATAGATAAACGGTCATTGCTAGAGTATCTGCGATGATTTATCTACTGAGTAAAAGCATGGGCAATGGCTGTCAAGTTTTGTGAAGGTCATGGTTAGTGACATACTTTATCAATATAAGTTTCGGTTGTTTGCTTTAAACATCACTTTGGTTGTTTGTTGTTTACTTTAAATATGAATTTGTTAATGCCACATTTGTGACGCCGTCATACAATATAATGAAAATTAAATATTGTTTTCATTTATGTACATAATATTTATTTTCTTTCATGCATAAACACATTTGCTACCTCCATATGAAATTTAATATTAATCTAAACGTTACTTTTTTTTGAGATTTTATCATCGCTTGTTTAACTTTTGGAGACCAGCGTGCATACACTAGCTTCCAAAAGTTAAACGATAAACTGAAAAATGGCGATAAGTATATAAGGTATTTATTCCGCCTTCTTCGCATGCCTTCGTGGTGTAGTGGTCTGCATGCTCGACGCGTAACCGAGCGGTCCGTGGTTCGATTCCCGGCGAACGCGTTGCACATTTTTCATGACTCCTGCTTCGAAATAATCCTAATGACTCTACAAGTAGACCAAAAATAGTTCGAAATTCTTGAAATTTGGATATATTATAGATAAAAGCAAGCTGCATACATGCAAATGAGTTTGTGCATCGCTTTAGCAGCAATGGTAGCGCCACTCATTTGGTTTCAAACCAGCTTTTTAGGAGATAATCGCTGTTCAATGAACGGCGATATTTAATATATCGCCGTATCTACAATTTCGAGATAGCCAAAGGGTAAAAAAAGTTCATATCGACATTTGCCAATAGAATTGCGTTAATGTGCCAGAGACTGATTAGAAACAGGTCAACAATATTTTGACGTTCCAAAATGTCTTCCTTTCCGCCATTGACGGAACAGCTGACCCACTGGGTTAAATGTTGACTGTTCCGTGATAAGGCGGTTGTGGAACCAATTTCTAACTACTCGTTGAGCCTCCTGAAGACCTACCAAAGGTGGGCCAATAGTTACGACTTTTGCAGATGATCATATTTGCAACTTAGTGCACGTTGCAACAGGACTGAAATGCCAGCTTAGATTCGTGCTTGTATCTGTTATAAAAAAGACAGTATGAGCCACGACAGTACGCAGAAGGCTGCATGAAAGAGGTCTGTATGCTAGACGACAAGCACTGTGCGTCCTGTTTAGCTCTCGCTACCTTACAGACAGTTTGAATTAGGCATGTAATCACTTAAACTGATTTAAAAAAAATGGAGGTCTGTTCTGTTCACTGATGCATCCCGCTTTGCTTTACAGAGTGATTCTTGTCGTGTTTGCATACGGAAAGAAGCAAACACTTCATATCTTCTGTATAACATACGGGAGAGGGTTACCTTGCAGGAGGTAGTGTTCTTTCAGAAGACTTTAGGTTGGCTCATAGGCCTGTATTTGTTGCCACATAGAACTCTGAATGCTCAAAGGTGTAGAGACGACATACTGAATCCTATTGTTTGCCTGTATGCTGCCTCAGATGGCGGTACCTTCATTTTGCAAGCAGATAATACCCTTTCTCACGGTGCTCTCTTCGTGCTTTAATTTCCTGAATAGTCCAAATGGAAAAGCCAGTACGCTTTTCTGGCTTTAATACCACTAAGCATATATATGGGACTACTGTGTACCTGAGACTATTTGTGGAAAATAAGTAGGTTTTAGGTCACCACAACACATTCACACATTTCACTAGAATGTAAGGAATATTCCTGGGGATGTGACTTTAAGCACTCGGGAGTATGTATTTAGGAGGTTAAAGGGCTATTCCGGGGTATAGTAACTAGTATTTCAAATCCTGTGTGAATCCACACGTTGTCTATGGGACCTAGATAAGATGTCTTAAGGATATACTGGGATGTGACATTAAGCACTCGGGAGGATTAGTTTAGGAGTAAACTGGGATATTACGGGATGTCCTGAGGATGTAGTAAGTAGGACTTTAAATCCTAATAACATCTCATACGCTGTCTATGGCATCTAGATAGGATATAATGTGATTGGTTTAGGAGGCTGTAGTAAGTAGGTGTTCAGATCCTAATAACATCCCGTACGCTGTCGATGGGACTTAGTTAGGATGTCCTGAGGATATACTGGGATGTGACATTAAACACTCGGGAGGATGTGTTTAGGATGTTCAGGGGATATTCCGGGATTCCCTGAGGATGTGCGCATATTCCTCGAGTACCATCCTCGGGATATCCCAAGGATGTTTTTGTGCTATGTGGGATGGGACGTTCTCGGGAGGCGTTTTGCTGGCATCCAGTCTCCAGTTGGGGTTATAACTGCTCCACTTGATCAATGGGATTTTCTATCCATGCATGCATCACATTTACAGCATCATAAGCAGCATCAGGCATCGCTGTCAGGCCTGTATTCATGTTCGGTGTGATCATACTATTGAGAAATCATTTTTATATTTAATTTGTTTGCCCTAATTCAGGAGGTTTTTATCTTTGACTTGATATCATAAAATTCAAATATTCTGTATAACAATTTCTTATATTTTTAAGTTACAAGAGGTATAATAAATATTTTCACCAACTTTCGTCCACTCTGCTTGCATACTTTTTGAGTTATCATCAGTTTTCCTTTTGTTGCGTAAATTTTGGGAACCAGTGTATTTACTAATCTTTACAAAAATTATGTATACAAGATTCCAAGGTAATTTCTTTTTCAGTTAAATTTTTATGAACAATTTTATTTTTCCGCTTGCGTGCATGATTTCTTTAAAACGGCTGGTTAGGATTTCAAGAAATGTTGGTGAATTGCATAAACACTACATCTGTATACAGTGATCAGTTATTATGTATCTGATATAAGAACTTTTAAAGCTATAATTCAATCCGAAATCTTGCGACATGTCACTTTCTATTGTTTCAACTAAAATTATGATGATTATGTATGCACTATTGTTTAAATATATAATTATGCGTACTTACAAATTTTAACTGATAAATATATTTTTTGTCTTTCTGTATTAATATTGAAGAAAGTGATGTTCGTTTCTAAGATTTGATTTATTATGTCCTTTTATTAATATACTTCAATTTCTCTTGTGAGTTTTTACGTATTTAATTCAATGTTCAATCTTAGAGCCCCACAACCACTAGCAAGCGAATAATCGCTGAAGTGGGTGAATAAATACTTACGAAGGATTAGCTACACTTTATTTCTCAGCATAATTACAATCAGTTCCTAACTCGGAACGTACACAAAGCCTCCACTTGGGCTTGAACTTAAAAAATTATGAAATTATACTAAACTGAGCTTAACTAAAGCTATCTGAAAGCTATAGCCGAAGAAATCAGGATTCTAAGTAGTTGGCCCCTAAATATTAATTAAATCGACGAAGCCAAGCAAGGGCCTAAAGTATGGCCGAACGTAGTTATCTAAGAGAGAACATAGCCAAAAGGCAAATACGCGCTAGCCAGGAAAATCAGACTATCTCTTTCGAAGTCGGCGAAACATTGACTTAAAGAGTACTCTGACTCATTTGCATTAGCTGAGTTTCTGAAACTACATTCCGGTAGGAAATTCTAAGCTGAATTTAGAATAGGTAGGGAAGTTGCATAACTTAAAATAACTGTTAATAAAATTAGGATAAACCTTACACCCTGCTTTCGCGCATAAATTTTCTGAAACCATTAGTCAAAATTTCAAGAAAATTCGGTGTATTGTATGAACTCTATATGATTATAAGTCTCGCTTATTCGTTATTATAACATTATTATTCATTATTATAACATTGCGAGAAACATACATACATTTATGCAGATTTTTCATAATTTAATTTCTTTAAATATAATACAGGGCGATAATATTTGAAGGTGGTAATTTGAAAAAAGGAACCGACATTTACAGTGAACCAACGAAAAATGCCAAAACGAAATTAATAGTCCTTCAGGGCAAATTGCCCCTTTGGACTAGCAATGAAAAATGTCAACTTCAATATTATGAAAAGTTTATGAGCTTTTGAAAAGTTTTCTGCATATTCTGAAAATTAATACCCGTTCCCAACAATTATGAAAGATGCAAATTTTAACATCAGGAAAATTACTCAGCTTACAGCATGTGTTAAATTTGTTCACGAGTTTCATGTGAATTTCATTGTTGTCTACCGAAATGTCCAATGTTGTCTGACTAAAGTGGAAATGTAAATATACGTTTTAAGTGAACCTCATAGATCTCTTATTCAGTATTCAGTATGATAACTGATGTAATTCTTACCAAAGTAGTCACACCCGACAATAAATTTGATATGAGATTTTAGAGATACATTCCAAATTCCCTATATGATAAGTAAGGCATTGCGTATAAGGCATGGCGTATTCTAGACAGTTATAGAAATAGCAATTATACCTACCTCCCTTTCGGTGCGTTGTAGGTGTTCTTCGTACTTTCATTTACCTGTCTATCTCTCTCGATAAACAACATCATGCGTTCATCATTACATAGCTTAAGGAAGAAGATGAAAGATGATCCGATTTAAAAGAGAGAACCATTATCCATTTTGAAAAAAGAATACGGAAGATGCGATACAGTTCGGAAAAAAAAAAGGGCATTCACCATTGTTTGTTTATGCATTGTCTGAACTTCATTGACAGCAAATTATAATCATACATAGTTACCTGAAGTTAACGAAGAAAAGAAAGGAAAAACGCCTGCGCGTTTACCTTAAGGTATGGGCCTTGAAGAAAGAGGAGGGGAGCGTGAACACAAGACTCGGCCTTCGGTGAAGGTCATACGCAGCTCTTTTACCTTTGCTGGAGGGCCGCATAGTTTCGCTCTCGTTGGTGGGGCTGCGTCGCAGGTCATTGACTCCACCAACCGTTTCATTTCCGCCCGTTGCGTCGGCGGAAAACAAAGAACGTTGCGTCACTCCAATCGGATTATGACGTAAGAAGATGAGGATCCGTATCTGCAGGGTTTGCTGAATTGATAAGGGTTTTTCCACAACTTTTCGTATGGAACTTCAGCATGGAAGCTAAAGATTGTTGTTAGTTCAGGTGGTCTTGTCAGTGTTCAGCGACCTTAATTTCTAAAATTAAAAATACCAGAACTTTAAAGGACAGTAAGTAAGGAATATCGAAAAAAGAAGAAAAGAATGTAGTAGTATAACGAAATGCATAACCTATTAATAATGAATTGAAATAAATGTAAAATATGATATTTAAAATGTTATTTAAAGTAGTAAAAATTAAATTAAATGGAGAGAAGAAAGGAAATAAATTAATTATGAAATAGGTGAAAACAAGAGTAAAAGAAATGGAAATATTTTTTATATAATTTCATACCTTTTAATATGATCTCATTTTATATCTTGAATAGCGTAATTTAAGTGATACACTTATTGTTAGTCCAAAGGGGCTTTGTCCCTGAAGGACTATTGTTTTCGTTTTGCGATTTTGCGTTGGAAATATTAAAAGTCTGTATTACTTTTCAAACTGTTGCCACAAAATATTGCAGCCTTGTATTATATTTAAAGAAATTAAATAATGGAGAATTTCCATAAATGCATGTATATTTCTCCAAATGTGATAAAACAACGGTACCTAGAGCCATCCAATTTTGAATAACGTTCCTTTCCACCCAAATATGCGTACCTGGAAGCCCAAATTTGGAATTTGTTTTATTATCTATTTCATAGTTTGTAAAACTTTAACGAATTTTTGATGAACAAATCCAAACGATTTAAAAGCGAGCCATGGCAACACTCTACGGGAGAAAAAAAAAAACTTTTTTATCTAAAGTGCGCGGAATGTGCATCAGAAATTCTAAAGATATACTCATTTTAAAATTATTTTGCTATATTGCTGTTGAACTGAATTTTATGGTTTAAGTGCGAAGAGCATGATATTTAATAAATAAAGGTGACACACAAAATGCTAAAAAACGCCCCTTTGGACGTATTTTTTATTTATTTATTATTATTATTATTATTCATTCTGGAACAAATATTTATACGATACTTACAATGCTAATGAATTTCCTATCAAACAGTCTTTTGTATTTCATGGTTAGAAATTCAGATGTTTTTCATTTTTGTATAAAATCAAGTATGTCATACTGCGGGAAATAATGGTGTATTGGCACTCGCATAAGGCTGCATTGCATCTGAGTAGAAATTGAGATTTCCATCACCATCAGACGTGATCAAATAACATAACCATAATCTGGCGCACTCTTCCTTGAAATTAAATAAATGTTGTGTGGTAATGGGTTGCTTTTTCATTTTCCTATTAGGTTTTTATCACTCGTCTCAAAAATGGCAACCAGATTACTAAGCAAAATATGTTCCAAGGATCCAAAGATTAATTATTACAGAGTAACCCTCTACCTCCACATCATAGTTAATAAAAGGGAGCAGAAATAGGAAAAAATACATGAAAGACGTTAAGGAAAAATAAAAAGGAAATCAACATGACGTGAGAAAAATTACAGAGACAAAAAGAAGAACTTATAAAATTATTATAAGTTCGAAAAAATTAAGCAGCGATTAGCGAGGTTCGATCTCGAGACCTTAAAATACATATATTACTTCAGTTTATGAAAGAACTATGCGATAAAAAAAATCTGAAAGCTTTCAAATTTTACAGGGGCGTTCTTTTAATGTTTTCTGTGTTACCTTTATTTATTAAATATCATGTTCTTCGCACTTAAACCATAAAACTCCGTTCAACAGCAATATCGCAAAATGATTTTAAAATGAGTATATCTTTAGAATCTCTAATATACAGCCTTGCGCGCTACAGATAAAATTTTTCCCCCTTTCTCCGTACAGTGTTGCCATTGCTCGCTTTGAAATCATTGAGTTTCTTAATTAAAAATACGTTAAAGTATTACGAAATATGAAATCGATAATAAAATAAATTCCAAATTTGAGCTTCCAGATGCCCATATTTGGAGGAGAATTACGTTATTCAAAATTGGATGGCTTTAGGTACCGTTGTTTTATCACCATGAGAGAACCATACCTACATTTATGCAGATTCTTCATTATGTAATTTCTTTAAATGTAACACAGGGCGATAATATTTGGCGGTAACAGTTTGAAAAGGGATACGGACTTTTGCAGTGAATCCACACAAAATGCCAAAACGAAATTAATAGCCCTTCTGAGCTAATGCTCCTTTCTGCTAATAAAATTTAAATAGTCAGTTTTTAAAACAATAATCGCTAATTCCTTTAAATTTTTCAGTTCTGACTTTTCTAGAATATTTTTTACCTAAAATGTGTTTAGGAAATTTTATTCGATATTGAATTTAAAAGAAGTTTTATACTTTGAACTCAGGATAAGCAACGAAAAAAAATTTCCAGTGACAGAAATCTATTAAAATTACTTTTTTTAAAACGCAGAATATCTGAGCCATGCTTCGGACATTTCTGTTCCTAAAGGCAATTTGGAATGTTGAACAGAGTTCAGTCACTCCTACTTTCACACATTAAATGAAGGGTTCTTAATTTTATACTCTTATGAACAAATTTTATTATACTCTTACGAACTGACGCACATAAAATATAATGACATTCTATAATTCTAAATATGAGTGACACAAAATGTGAGTAAAAGGCGCACTATAAAGCATTCCACATTATATAGGCAAATTTTTTAGACATTCAAAAGAACTAAAGTTTCAGTTACTTGACTAAATTCCTGGTAGACGTGTTGTTTTTCCTTCTAGTTGATTTAGTTTAACATTCCAAGTCACCAATTTTAAATGGGGATAAAGGTTTTGATTTCGATACTATGCCGGTATCAGTGCTTTCAAGTAGTCTAAAAAATACTAAATGAATTAAATTCTTCCTCTCTTGGTTATACACTTTTGTTAATTATAAGCCTGATCTACGCTGTGCTAACACTGACTGTATGCCATTATCGATTCTTACGCGGTCCTACGCCTTTGTTAGTGCAGTAATGTTGTTAGTGCAGATCCTATGCTTAGGATACCTGCGCAGTAATGCATTAATGCTCTTCTTCGTTATTATAACATTATTACAATTCCTTTTTTACTGCATCGATTGTATACCAGATTCGATACTATGCAGTGTCAATGTTAAATAGTATCGATTTTACGTAGTGGCGATTCTCTGCAGTATCAGTTCTATGAAGCAATATCGATTCTATTAAATGTAAAGCATTTAAGTGTTAGTATCCAGTAGATTTTCTTATTTTTAGTGCAAAGGGGCTTTGTCCCTGAAGGACTTTTGCGATTTTGAGTCTGAAACATTAAAAATTTGAATCACTTTTCAAACTGTTGTCACAAAAAATTTGCAGCCCTGTATTATATTTAAAGAAATTAAATAATGAAGCATCTGCATAAATGTATGTATATTTCTCCAAATGTGATAAAACAACGGTACCTAGAGCCGTCCAGTTTTGAATAACGTACGTTTTCACCCGAATATGCGCATCTGGATGCCCAAATTTGGCATTTGGAATTTTCTTTATTATCTATTTCATATTTTGTAAAACTTTAACAAATTTTTGATGAACAAACTCTATTTAAAAGCGAGCAATGGCAATACTCAACCGGGGGGAAAAAACTTTTTATCTAAAGCTCGCGGAATTGTGTATCGGAAATTCTAAAGATATGCTCATTTTAAAATTATTTTGCGATATTGCTGTTGAACTGAATTTTATGGTTTAAATGCGAAGAACATGATATTTAATAAATAAAGGTAATACACAAAACGTTAAAAAAGCGCCCCTTTGGACGTAATTTAAAATCTGAAACCTTTCAAATTTTCTTTTTTAAACTTTTTTATTATACTGTAAAAATATGAAATAAGGATATTTTTCTTTTAATTAAGAAATTTGGTAAATTTTATTAGAGAAATTAATTGAAAAATTACACCTCAGATTAACAAACTGTTCTATAAGGAATAACACAAAATTATTTATATTTTTAGAATAGTTATTGTTTTTAACTATTCTAAAAATATAAATAATTTTGTCATAAACAGTAAAGTCCGTTCATAAACTTTACGTCATAAACAGTAAAATCCGTTCAATTTAATTCTGAGAAAACTCAAAAACTAAAAAAAAAAAAAAAAAAAATAAAAAAAAATCTGAAATCTTTCAGATTTTGTATTTAGCTCAAAGGGGCTTTTTTTATTTTAACGTTTTGTGTGTTACCTTTATTTATTCAATATCATGTTTTTTACACTTAACCACATAAATTCAATTCGACAGCAATATCACGAAATATTTAAAATAAGCATATCTTTAGAATTTTGATAGATAGTCTCGCTCGCTGGTGATATTTTTTTTTCCGCTCTACAGTGTTGCCATTGCTCGTTTTGAAATCGTTGAGTTTGTTAATCAAAAATTCGTTAATGCTTTACAAATTATGAAATAGATCATAAAACAAATTCGGAATTCAAAATTCGAGATTTCAGATGCCATGTTCGGTGGAGGATTAGTAATTCAAAATTGGATGGCTCTAGGTACCGTCCTTCTTTCAGAGTACGAAAAACATACATAAATTCATGCAAATTCTTCCTTATTTAATTTGTTCAAATATAATACAAGTTGATAATGTTTGGTGGCAACATTTTGAGAAGTGATTCAACAAAAAATGCCATTTCGAGACTAATAGCCCTTCTGAGCTAACGCTTCGTTGGGCTAAAAAAAACGTTTCTGATGATTAGCGATGCATTTAATTCCATCGAAAAAAAGAATTCTTATCTTTTATTAGGACTGATCATTGACGTTTTATGTGTAGAAACAAAAATGATTCATTTATAAGTATATTATTTTCAGATTTTTCAGTCTGTGAAAGTTTTCCTAGATTTCAAGAGTTTTCCCTTTTGTATTTTAGCTTTCATGTGCAATTTCACTTTCTTTATCTTCTCTGCGGATTAAATTTTTATGTATTTGCTTGATTTAGTTTAAATCGGTGATTACATTACAACAATATTATTAAAACACAATATTATTTTTATGGTTTGACTGAAGTTTGATTGAACTTTATTGAAGGTTATAAAAAATAGTTTAACTCTGAGTCATTTTATGTTTTTATTAAAGTCAATTAAATTTTAAAAACTAGTACTTTTTTTTCAAGAAAAGTTTAATATTGTTTTGTTTATTTTCCTTTTATTCTATTTCACCAGATGGCAACACGTCCTAGAGGAATGATTCTAATATTGTACGATCACGAAGCTTTACTGTTTTTCATCTTATAACTATTTATTATTATTATTATTATTATTATT
>KK117313.1:67305-84172 GCA_000611955.2 Stegodyphus mimosarum | reverse complement strand
GTTGAAAAACTTCAGATTACGCAAAACAAAGTCTTAAGACTTATCACAAATGCCCATTTCTACGTATCTAATGAGACCTTACACAGAGACCTGAGGATTGAATATGTAAATCATTATTTACATAGAATGAATGCCAACTTCTTTAAATCTGCCTTATTATGTAAACATCTTCAACATTTCCATGTTCTAGACTACATAGCCTTAGATGAGGATTACAACATCAGGCCATATGCGGCTCACTTACTAAGGGATCTGAATTTCCCAACTTAGTAGTTGTTAGAGCATTGCTTCAACTTCTACATATGTAAATAGGCTTTCGTTATTTATCCTAGTTTTCATATTTAATCAAGAATTTCAATGTTTATTATCATTTTTATGTTATATTTCATGTATTAATTCAGTATTTGTATTGTATTGTAGTGTATTGTATTGTATTGTATAACTAAAGTTTAATAAATTGCGTTACTTTCATGTGCACTGGTTAGGACGCAGACATGTACTAACGCGGCTCTGCCGCAGTCAGGATTTTAGTTAGGACTTATCTCTACATTGCAGGACTTTGGTTTATTGCAACCTTGCGATGCAAACGGCATCTCTTTCATACCACATATTTGGTTTTATTTAATTTAAGGAAATTGCACGTCAGGTGCTCTATGCAATTCCTCAGTGAGCTGGATAAGTTGCTCATAATTGGCAATATTCCAGCAATAGTTGTCCAGACTAGACTAGACTCATCTCAGTTGTTGTTGTTGCTGTTGTAGTTGTAGCTGTAAAAAGCGAACTGCTGTTTGTTTACTTAATTGTAGCGATTTCGCTGTGAGATAGAATTATTTTATCTGTTTTGAACTGCGTTTTTGCTAAACGTTTGAGATATTGTGATACTGTGCGAATATCTGTGAAGAAATACTTCAGCATTTTAATTTATTTCTTGTGGAAAGAATAAATTTTTGTTAACTTTTTAACGACTTGTGCATTTAATATATAACGAACCCGTACGCACGTAACAATATGTTTATTCTAACTTTTTCTATTGAATTTAGCAATGGGAAAAGTTAAATCTAAATCTATCGATGTGGAAAATGTCATCATTCGGATGCGAAAAAGCGGGTTATATGTAAATAGTGAATCATTTTAGTCCGTGAATCATTTTAGGGTTAGGTTATTTTTAATGTGGTAAAGCACAAGAGGGTTACTACTTAAGGGAAGGAATACTTTCACGGAAGACTTTCTGAGGGAAATTGGCTCGTATTCATATTACATATGGGAAGACCACGGATATTAAAAATGCAGTCAAGCCGTTCATCTAGGCTCAAACTCAGGTCGAACTATTGATAGAATCTACTACACTAGAATAGATCTACTACAGTAGAATCCCTTTTAACCGGCAGCAATGGGACTAGGCCGTTTAATGATAAGAAATTTTCCTGAATAATTTAATACATATGTTCATATTTTGTGATGCCATCTGTAGAAACTAAAATGTGCGAAGTCGCCAATCGTGTTTTTGATTTTTGTGTTTGCCTGCGATTAAGTAAATAATATCGAAAATCGTCCAAACAATTTAAAACACATAACACGAGTTCATATTTCAGACAAACAAAATTGAAAAACATTTTAAAATTACCACATTTTTATCACATGAAAAATACGAGCTTCTTAGCGTGAAGGCGTATAACGTATGTCTGTATGCTTACAAGACGGTTACCAAAATTTTAAAATTTCGCTTTGTATGCAATGCAAAAACATATCAAGCAGTGATGTAGATGAACGTTTCTCTGCAAATCTTACAAGAATCTTCAATCCTTCGTCAGCTTATATTCACATAAATTTCTTTGTGTGTATGTCTCTTTATTTTCATCATCTCTCCTTTCCCTGTACATGTTCGATTATTTCGTCATTATTTTGAGAGAGTGCAACGGGAAAGAATCCATCCTACATCCAAACCAGCCTCTCTTCATTAACTCTAATCTACTACCACAGTGCTTCTCAAACATTCAATATTTGCAACCGAGCTTTCAATCATAATTTTCATGGCGCCCCCCCTGTACAATAACAAGGCATTAAATGCCATAATAATGCACTTTGACGCTAAAGCTACAATACGACCTTAATTATATGTTACTTTTAAGTAACAGATATTTTAAGTCGGTTACTTTTAAGTAATAGTATAAGTATTATATTACCTTTCCTTTCTAATTTTTAAATTGGAACAGATTGCAAAATAATTTGAATTAAATTAAATATTTATTTACTTAATTCCCTATTTCTAAAGATACAAATGTCATGAGAAAAATTGTTCCAGTCGCTGTTGTTCATTATCTTATATCCACCACATCCGGCATTCTCGTGGACGTCTGCGCAACCAGTCAAATGTCTACCCAAACGTGCATAAATACTGCATCTCATTTTATTCTTGTCAGTCTCGCTCGGGTGGATCCTTCTATCGCTACCGAATCTGCCTTGAATGTGCATTTTGTAATTCGAGTGTTAATTGCAATTCACGATATTAAATATTTACGGCAGTAGATTTAAACAGACTCATGGATAAACTTTTAAGTCGTAAGCGAACGTAAGATGATAATAAAGCATCAACAAGTGCACAGGAGAGCGTGATTCGAAAATTAAATCAAGAAGATATTCTCAATAAATGCTTAAATTCTGGGTTTACTAGCATAGTTCGGCCGCCTTATCCGCGACTATGAGCGCAAACACGCATGCGCCATTCGGACCGGATTATTCTCAAAATAGGGTGGGAAGATGGAGACTTTCTTTCCTTCCAGCATGTATCTTTCCGGAGAAGAGAAGATTTTCACGAGACGTTTCACGTCGCAGCAAGTAATAACACCCCTTTTGGACAAGTCTATGTGTTTTGGCAGAATGCCAGCCAGGGTTGCGTTTGAGACGGTCGAACTATACTGAATTAAAGAAGAAAGAATGAACTATACTGAATTAATGAAGAAGAAAGGAAGGGCTCCGAAGAAGAAATCTTAGTAGTTTTCACATCAAGTGGCGACATCAAAAGGCAATTTAGTAATAAATAGCTCTTTGAATTTTGGGCAGGGGTGGATGATGCATTTTCTGCACTGAAAATAAAAAGCATTCCGTATACTATTACCATTTCCAACATCCTACCTTTGTGAAAACAGATTTTCTGCCGTGGCTCTTTGAAAACAAAGTATAAATCTAAGCTAAACATAGAAAAAGAACTTAGAGTATCGATTTCGAATATTAAACATTCCTTTGAAAAACTTTGCTCTGCAAGACAAGCACATGGGAGTCACTAGTAATTATTAAACTTGTTCTTAATTTAGTACTGATAACTTAATTATCAAATACATTATGAAGTACTGATATATTTATAAATATATTACACCAGTGTAAATGTGTATGCTATTTTTTTATGTTATCTCTCCCCCCCCCCAGTTTGAGAATCGCTGTTCTACGAACATGAAAGTAAATCCAAGACGTCAGACATTGGGCCCGAAAGTGTTTAAAAACGAAGAGAATCTTTGTTACTCGTTATCTGCAAACAGGATCATAGGTCACAATTTACGCCAACAACGACATAAAGTAATGTTCTGCACATCTTTACAGGCAAGAGTTAATGCAAACCCCCCCCCCAGTTTGAGAATCGCTGTTCTACGAACATGAAAGTAAATCCAAGACGTCAGACATTGGGCCCGAAAGTGTTTAAAAACGAAGAGAATCTTTGTTACTCGTTATCTGCAAACAGGATCATAGGTCACAATTTACGCCAACAACGACATAAAGTAATGTTCTGCACATCTTTACAGGCAAGAGTTAATGCAAATATGACATCTTTCAATATGAATTGCTTCTGAAGGTCAAGGACCCTTAGCGTTCATATAGATCGGTGCATAAAAAGGATCTGCAGTTCGTCTTTACATTCTGAATGCTTTATTGGTTGGAAGAAGCTTGTGTTGGATGGCAGAAACGTAACACAACTGTTTTCCACATTTAAGCATTCGGACTGCTTGCCCAATACATAATTTTTTTTATCTCATAGGCTTAAATTTCTGATTTAAATTTAGACTTTCAAACGTGCCGTTATTTTGATATTGCCGGTAACTATAACTTTACTGCATATATTTATTGCTTGAATACATATTTATTGCTTCAAAGTGAGGCTACAGGCTTGGATAAATACTACTTCATGATTGGTTGCTTCAAAAAAAAAACAATAGGCAAAACAGGCAATCAGAAAGGAAAACGTTCCCCGAAAAAAACGATTTAACTCGGGATCCGCACACTGGTGCCAATTTCTCTGCCCGAGTTAACTCTGGAGTGGCACTGAACGGGTTAAAGCTGTTTTTAAACATTTGCAAAAATATAATTTTGTCCCAGAATATTAAAGATTTCTTCAGTTTAATATGAACTTTACTTTTCAATGCATTTACCTCCCAGTTGTCACAATTTATCAACGCATTTTGTTTACATTTTGATCAGGTACAAACTTTCGCTCACATGTATTAGTATAGTAAGCCGCTCCCGAGTTAACTCGGGCAGAGAAATATTGGCACCAGTGTGCTGATCCCGAGTTAACTCTTTTTTCTCGGGAAACATTTTTCTTTCTGATTGCCTGTTTGCCTACTGGGTTTTTGAAGCAACTAATCATGAAGCAGTATATTTTGGGCAGTTTTGCGTGGAAAAAAATCTCCAAAATTAAAATTAATTACAACATATACAAAACAAAAATTTAGATTTAAATAAAATCACTATTGAAAATTTCTGTGAACCAACCTAGAATACTACTAAGTAGAAAAGATAACACACGAAACCTTTATTCTTGGGAAAAGTACAATGAGAATTTTTTACTTCTTGTACGAGTTAAAGTAAATATTGAAATCGCGGAAAATTTCGGACATCATATTTCAACGAAAATATCCGTTTTGAGCTTTCTCGAATTCATTTGAACGATTGTTTTTTGTAAGTATGACATGTAGACAGAATAACGGACTTTTATTTCCAAAACAAATTGTAAAATGGATTTAAAAAAGATGCAGGAGAGATTTTTTTTTCGTGACGTATGTATGTATTTTCCATAACTAAAAAACAAGCAGCCAGAAAATGTTGGAATTTTGTATATGAGACTTCTGTAACATGTAGTTGTGCACCTCCTTCTTTGGGTGCAATCGGGTGCGTCAAAAGTTTATATTTCTATATATATATATCCACTCTGTTACCCGGTTCGGGAAGCTCAGGTTTTTTTTTTATTCTTATGTTTGTAAATTATATATTTTTAGCTTTACGTGCCTGAGTTATGTTGCTTTTATATTCTGGTTAAGATTTTTATTTATGACTTTGGCTAATCTTCATGCAATATTTGTAGAATTATCAACAATTTAAAAGTTGTTTAAGTGCTACTAAGCCTAACGAATCCGTCATTTGTTTACATTTTAAACCCTTGCTTTGTTTGAAGATGTTTTGAGTTTTTACGTATTTTTGCTTTGTCGCGAAGTGAGAACTAAATTGATTGAATGAGAAATATATCTCTAATGAAATTGGAGGAAATAAGTTTACGTGAAGTGCGGCAAAAAATGTGGGTAATTTAACAGGACGTATGAGAAAGTCATGTGTCCATGTGAGGTTTTTTTTATATAGAGTGCTACTGTATTTCATTCGTTGTAAATATAGAAATGGTTGTATGTATATAATATGTTTTATAAAGAACGCGCATGATAGGCAACGCATTTCTGGATTCGCTGTTATGTAGATTAGTTAACGTGTATGTAATTAGTCCAAAGGGGCTTTGCTCCTGAAAGACTATTGTTTTCGTTTTGCGATTTTGCGTCGAATCATTAAAGCGTTGTATCACTTTTCAAACTATTGCCATCAAATATTGCAGCTTTGTATTATATTTAAAGAAATTAAATAATGAGGAAACTGCATAAATGCATGTATATTTCTCCATGGAATTTGTTTTATTATGTATTTCATATTTTGTAGAACTTTAACGAATTTTTGATGAACAAACTCAAACGATTTAAAAGTGAGCAATGGCAACACTCTACGGAGAAAAAAAAACCTTTTTATCTCCAGCGCGGAACTGTGTATCTGAAATTCTAAAGATAGACTCATTTTAAAATTATTTTGCGATATTGCTGTTGAACAGAATGTTATGGTTTAAGTGTGAATCATATGATATTTAATAAATAAAGGTAACACACAAAATGTTAAAAAAAGTCCCTTTGGACGTACTTTAAAATCTAAAACCTTTCAGATCTTTTTTTTTCTTTCTTTCTTTTTTGTTACTTTAAATTTCTATAAAATTATTTTAAAGAAACTCCTGGTGGGCCAAACCATTAATGTTCGCGGGCCGGATTCGGCCCTCGGGTCGTAGTTTGAAGACTCCTGAGCTTACACCCAGTGAATTCCCCCCCCCCTGTGCTTTGTAATTTTGGAAAGACCTTAATTCTACTGAGAAGCTTACATTAATTAAGTTTATAAATTTATTCAGCATTATTTGCTCATTAAAGACACACCAAAGGAAAGTATGCGATAACTTTCTTGTTAAATCTTGTAACGTTAATTTTCAGCATGCTATAGCAAACTTGTGGACTGGAAAGTTTAATTTGATAAAAAAAAGTTATAAAAACAATTCCTGTGCATGTGTATGTGTGTGTTCTAGCAACCTACATTTATTGTTTGCGTGAAACACTTGGTAACCGTAGTGATTTCCCTCAGTTGTAACCTCAGTCCATTGTAACCTCTTGTGTCAAAACGAAAGTAAGTAAACCGAAAGGAATTTTTCTTTCCCCAGTAATTCGCAAAACTGTCTCTCGGTTCGAAACGAAGATCCGGTTTTTCACAGTTCGCGCCGCCGTTGCTGGCGAAGTTTTTCTCTTCAGTTTAACCAGCTAAGGCATCAGCATCGAACGCTCCGCTGAAATCCCTCCAACTGCGCCGATGGAACGAATTTCTGTGAATGGAACTCTGACGTGGACTGCCGCCTGTTGATTATTGCAGTTTATAGTATATTTATTGCCTGTGTGCAGCTGAACGGATAGAAGGACAGTTTAATGGCTAGTATGCCCTCTACGAGAAGGCACGACCTGAAGAGTGTGACCCTGACATTGACATACGTACTCGTCTTATTCTGCCATGTACAAAGTCAAGATGTTGGGAGTTTCTTAGCAGGTATGTAGAATATATTTACGTATGCTTCACTTATAAGTAGAGAAATCAGGGCTCGATTTTAATGGCCCGAGCTTCCTCTAAATCTTCCAATAGCATTTTAGGTATGTCAGACAGTGTAGCTTTATCTCCCATTCTCTTGGGTCAGAGATATCATTTAGAAAAACCTTAATTAAAAAATAGTGAGCATTTTTACATGAACAAACATAATGTAAAATAAAATAAAACTGCTGCAGAGGGCATTGAAAAAGTTAGCTTTTCTTGCAACTGAATTCTCTTTCGCAAAGTGAAATTTTTCGATTTGAATATTCAACTTTTAAGGAAGCATTTTTTATTTGAATTAATTATTATATTCTTACTGAGAAAAAAATAGGATAAAGAGGTGCTTTTTTTCATTTAAACTATGGATTAATAAGTTATAATTTATAATGGGAGTGATGACACTTCCAAGATTAATTTCTCAGTTGGTTGCGGACGACGGAATGATCCTTCAGAAGATACGATTTTTTTTCAGCCTTTGAAAAAAACTGAATTTTAAAAATTCTGTATATTATTTATGTGTTTTCGTTAAAATTATAAACAATTTAATCGTATTAATTTAGTCATACCTCTATAACTTAATTAAGATGCAAGGTTTATTTCAATCAACACATTTTTGTTCATGTTAAAATCTGTTCTGTACTCCTGCTACCTCATCTCCTTTCACCAGAATATATAAAATGAGAGGAGTTTTAATAGAGTATGAATCTAAATTAAGAGGGAAAGACTGGCATCAACCGTCATCTTAAGACACCTCCAGCGTGTTGTACCCGACGCAAGTACATAACCAATGATATGATTTATCTGGCTGTTATATTGCAGATAAATAGTCACGAACTTTTAACCGGCTATGTGCTAAGATACAGGTTAATTTATGTTTGTACATAATGTTTGTTGTCTGCTATACCCCGTAGCAATTGAAACAAACTTGAGTTAAGTTTCTTTGTCCTTCAAGCAGTAATTCATTCAGTAACTTTCAGATGTTTGATTTTTATGACGCTGTTATGTTTATTTTATCCTGTAAAATTCGTCTTCAACTTAAACGGTCTAGTTCGAAACTTACAGAAGTCTGCAATAAAGTTGGTAAAAATCTTTTAGGTTCTGCCATCAGCCCCGTGTTTACAAAAAACAAGATTTTCCGTTGCAAACTGAAACCATGAAAACAAAGCAAACAAATCTGAAATATATAATTTTGTTTAAATAATAATAATAATGTAATTTGGGTTTAAAACGTTGAATTAATTATAAGGTTATTTCACGAAATATATTGTATATAATATTTCTTATCGGTGGCAACTATTACGTTGAAAAAATTAGGACATAAATCGACAATAAGCTTTTAGTCCAAAGGGGGAATTTGCTCTGAAGGACTATTAATGTCATTTTGGCATTTTGCGTTGAAAACTATAAACGGCGAATCACTTTTCAAATGATTGCCACCAATATTATCGCCCTGTATTATATTTAAGGAAATTAAAAAATAATGAAAAATCTGCACGAATATATGTCCGTTTCTCGCATTGTGATAAAACGACGGTACCTAGAGCCATTAAAATTTGCATAACGTAATTTTACATAGAATATGGGCATGTAGAAGCCCTAATTTGAATTTGAAATTTGTTTTATTACCAATTTCATATTTAAAAATACTTCAACGCAATTTTCGATTAAAAACTAAACAATTTCAGAGCGAGCAATGGCAACACTGTATGATAAAAACACTTTTATCTCCAGCGCTCGAGACTCTGTATCGGAAATTCTAAGGATATGCTCATTTTAAAATTATTTTGCGATATTGCTGTTGAACTGAATTTTATGGTTGGAGTTCGTAGAACATGATATTTAAAAATAAAGGTAACACGCAAACTGTTAAAAAAACGCCCCTTTGGGCGTAATTTAAAATCTGAAACCTTTCAGGCCTTTTTTATTTTTATTTTTTTTCTCGGGCCTGTGGCTTTGTGGATTGGGCTGTGAGAGGAATATTCACTCAATGCCATATTGGCCCAATATAGGAATTGGCCTGTCATAGGAGATCATAATCATTTTTTGAAGGCACTCTGTATGAAAAATAAAGATCTTTAATGAAAGAATGCTGTTGTATATATAAACTTCATACTTCGAAGGTGTTTTTCCAAGAAAACATAATAAAATAGTTTTGAATACCATAAGGTAAAGCTAAGCTTGTTTTGTTAATGTAATGCTGAGGCATAAAACCTTAATTATTCTAATATATATATATATTTCTTAAATATTTGGCTGCATATTTAAGACTGCAGAGCATTTAAAAAGAAGGGAAATATCGTCACATGCGAATGAATATGATAAGTAAATTTACTTTATAATATTCTCTCCCCGCTTTCTAAAAAGTAATCTTTTCTATTCCTTAAAAAATCCATATTCTGTAAATATTAACTGCATTTATTGATGCGTTGCCAACTAAATGTAATAATACTAAATGTTTAAATTAGATAATTTACTTGTAGACTGCTTTATTTTGCGTGAATTTTGTCGTCGTAAATTTTCTCTTGCAATTAGAGTTTAATGCTTGAAATATTAATGCAGTATTGTAAAAATGGCTTGAAATTTATCTCTTGCAATGGTTCCTTTTTATATGGTAATTTTTTTTTTGCAATTATCGTTTAATGCTTGAACTATTTCTGTAGTATTGTAAAAATTGAATAAATAAAAAACCCTCTAAATTTTTAAATGCGAAATTTAAAGAGATATAAAAAGCTTTAAATAATCTAGTTTTAATTTAGAAGTCAAACAACAAAAATCAGCGTTATATTTTCAAATTTTCACAGGACTAGTTTCGATGGTTTTACAGAACCATCATGCTCAGCTGCAAAAGCTCAAAAAAGCGCTTTTTTTTTCGCTTTTGCAGCTGAAGATGATGGTTCGGTAAAACCATCGAAAATTGTCCTGTGAAAATTTGAAAATATAACGCTGATTTTTGTTATTTGACTTCTAAATTAATATTTGTTCGGAGTGTTATTGTATCTTAATCTAGTTTTAGTTAATTGTTAATTATAAATTTTAATTCCGAATATTATAGTTAACTTATAAGAACACTTTCGTTATTTATAATGAAACATGTTTAATTTTTTTGCTGAACGTGTCACGTTAAATTTCTCAAAACCAATGCGCTGTTGCATTCATTGGTGATAACATTTATAAGGTGTTTTCTACCTCCTTTCAGCAAGCCTCAGCTGTGCAACTAGAAGCACGCTCGACGCGTATTCGGGAGGTCTGGAGTTCGAATTCCAGCGAGGATATTGCAGATTTCTTCAATGTCCAGACATAAAAACAATTCTAAAACCTTCTACACATTAGCAACTGTGAATGTAATGTATTAGCTGCGGCACACGTTATCTAACGACTTATAATACCAAACAGATATAACGTAAGATCTTTGGTTTGGTATGGATTATGTTGGTTACGGTAAATCGCTCGAAGACTGTCTGTTAAGGGAAAATATACATTCATGCAGGACTCTTTCAGAGAAAGTGACCGTATTCAAGTTCCTCATAGGGTAAAATTACAAAAACGTACATGCAGACAGCGCGTAATGCCTGTATTTGAACCCATGTTGAACTAAAAGTGTTCAGCGGTTTTACAGTTCGACCGCTGGTGAGTCAAAGCACTGCAATTGCAAAGCATCTTTTCCAGGGTTAAAATATTTTGCGTACTTTCTGGATTTTATTTGTGAAAAGTTTATAGCATTGTGGGGTTCCACCCTTTTATTTTTCGGTTAAACATAGGAACCCTTCTACACCGATAAGCGAACAGTGGCTTGAGTGTGTGAACAGAGATGTAAGACTCAAGAAGGGTTAACTACCCTTTATTTCTCAAATTGAGGATAAACACAGTCGGCTCCTATCTCAGAGCGTACAGAAAAGCCTCCACTTAAGATTGAACTCAAATTAATAAGAATTAAAGCTTAACTAATGCTTAACTAAAAGATGTAGCCGAAGCTATTAGGATTCTAAGTACTTGGCCCCTAAATCTCAATTAAGTGGGTGAAGCTACCAAGGGCCTGAATTACGACCGATCATAGTAATAGCTTAGAGAGAGACGTAGCACAAAGGCAAACGCGCGCTAGTCAGAAACTCTGGCTGTCTAACGAAGTCAGTGAAATATCGGCTTAAATACTACACTTACTCATTTGCCTTAAACGCATTGCTGAAAATACATTCTGGTAAGGGATTGTAAGCTGAAGCTAGAAGAGATAGGAAAGGTGCATAAAATAACTGTTATAAAATTAAGATAAACCTTACAGCATGCTTATTTTTTTTCCTAATTGTTAATCAAAATAAAAAGAAAAAATAACTAATAAAACTATAAAAATGTCTGAAAGCTTTCAGATTTTATATTATGCCCAAAGGAGCGATTTTTTAACGTTTAGTAACGTAACCTTTATTTAAATATCATGTTCTTCGCACTTAAAATTCAATTCAACAGCGATATGACAAAATATTTAAAAAAGCATATTTTTAGAATTTCCGATACACAGTCTCGCACGCTGGAGCTAAATTTTTTTAGTCCAAAGGGATTTAGTCCCGAAGGACTATTACTTTCGTTTTGCGATTTTGCGTCGGAAACACAAAAACGGCGTATCTCTTTTCAAATTGTTGCCACTAAATGCTATCGCTCTGCATTAAATTTAAAAAAATGAAAAATCTGCATAATGAATTGCTTTATTTACAATCATGATATTTTGTACTACGAAGTTTTAGAACTGCGATGTTTTCTGTTCGCTTTCTTTTCTCCCATTATGTTTTGAAGCAGAACGTTTTCGCCTTGCGTTGTTTTCTCCGCGATGTTTTCGCTAGACACCCCTTGAGCAGCTCTCCAGCAAAACTGGGCGAAACAGGACAAAATCGCAATGTCACCTGCTGTTCAAAGCCCATACCAACGACAAACGCAATCTTCTGCAACTAAGAAGATAAAAACTGGTAAATCTGTTTTGATTAGGTCAGATAAGTGAAAGATGTCACAAAAGCACAAACCTAATCAAACGAACCATGCGCAAGACCGCATCATTTCAAGTTAAATATTACGGAGGTAAAAGTTGTGCTAATTTTGCATGGGGTGTAATTTTTATATTTCTTTTCCTGTCTTAAAAATTTTGATGTTACATAAAATCAGAAGAAAATTCCCATTCCTGGTTGTTTTTGTGGTATGTTATTATTATTATTATTATTATTATTATTATTATTTGTCGTACAGTGTTGCTATTGCTCGCTTTGAAATCGTTGAGTTTGTTAATATAAAAATCGTTAAAGATCGTTATTATGAAGCCCTCTATCATTGTTAGCACAAAGGGGCGTTAGACGTCTATTAGTTTCAAAACGTCATTTTACGTCGTTTCACTTTCTGCGTCGATTCACTTTTCAAACTGCTGCCACCAAATATTATTGCCATATATTATATTTAAATAAACTAAATAATGAAGAATCTGCATGAATGCATGAGTGTTTCTCACATTATGAATAAAACAACGGAACCTAGAGCCATCAAATTTTGAATAACGTAGTCCTCCAACCGAACATGGGCACTTAAAAGACCGAATTTTGAATTTCGAACTTGTTTTATTATCTGTTTCAAATTTTGTAAAATTTTAATGAATTTTTGATTAACAAACTCAACGATTTCAAAGCGAGTAATGGCAACAGTGTGCGAAAAGAAAAACATTTTTATCTCCAGCGCGCGAGTCTGTCTATCGGAAATTTTGAAGATACCTTGTTATTTTGATTTTCAGTATTTTGTGATATTGCTGTTGAATTGAATTTTATGTGGTTTAAGTTAGAAGAACTTGATTATTTTTTTTTTAATAAAGGCAACACAAAAAACGTTAAAAAAACGTTCTTTCGGTCGTAATATAAAATCTGAAAGCTTTCGGATTTTCTTTCTTTTATATTTTTAACAAGGAAAGGATGACAAATGAAAGAAAACCAACTTATAAAGTTACAGCATGTACAGGGAGATGTAAAAAGTCTATGTCTAAAATTTCTTAAATGTGTAGAATCATTAGGTTTCTTTTGAAACAGGAGACACGGAAGATGAGCAATGCTCACGGCGGACTTAAACCCGGACCTCTCGAATACGCGCCAAGTGTGCTATCATTACACCACGAAGGCATGCTGGATGAAGAGAGAAAATGTCTCATAAATGTATCGGAAATTTTTATTAATTTGAGTTCAGACTACTGAAATAGCGATTAATTCGAGCAAAATCTTTCAAGTCTCAGCTAAGAAAAAATATTAAAAACTTTTGCTAATTCAGACTAATTTTCTTTCGAATTTTATTTTCCCCCACTACTCATTGATATAAAAATACATTGTTTTCACCTAACACATAAAATCCGTAGACGCAATCATGCCTCGGAAACTGAGAGAGATGAGAAGACAGAAAATATTTAGTAAAAGCCCTTAGCAACTGCGCAATACATAGTTTTTTTTTTTAAATCTTTTAGGTCTTTCATACCTTCAATGAACTTTTACAATTTTTCAGTTTTCCTAATTCTTAATGCTACATTTTTTAAATGTAATCTGCAATATGAAATTTTCCGATTGCAATTATTTTTCTGTTAACTGAATTAATTTTCATTAATTAAACATCCAAGAATACCACTAAGTTTTGGTAAAATGTCAATCCTAGTTGGATGTTGGCAAAATAAATATTCACCATTTATTTTTCATGATGATAATGGTGATTTCAATGATAATAATGAGCTATGTTATGTAACAATGGTTATTGCTAACATGTTAATTTTATTGCAATCTTACGTCTTTTAAAAATGCATTGCAAGGTATTTTCTCCCTCCTTACCGTGTGCCTTCGTGGTGTAAATGAAAGCACATCCTGCTAGCCTTCGGAAGGTCCGAAGCTAAGTCCCGGGGAGGAAACAGTATATTTTTCACGTCTCCTGCTCCAAGATGGTAGGCTGAATATTCTCTGCAATTTAATCTTACCTGGGAGAAAATTAACGGCCTTTTCGTTGTGGAATTTATATGTTGTAAAATACGATTCGCAATAAAAATGTAGTACTCAGATTAAGGTTTTTATGCTTAAAACTTCTGAAGATGCTAAATGTTAATCTGTTAAAGTGGAAGTAGTTAAAAAGTGTTATTGACCGATTTATATCTGTAAAATTGAGTATGGAATGAATAAGAATACTTTATTTACGTACTAGGGAAATTTAGATCCCATCTTGGAAGAAAAGTTTATAAGGTATTTCTCCAGCCTTATTAGCATGCTTTCGTGGCGTACTCGTCAGCACACTCGGCGCGTATTCGAGAGGTCCGTGGTTCGAGTTCCAGCGAGGACATAGCTCATTTTCCACCTTTTCTTCTTCAAAAATAACATAAATTCTCTACAGTGGCGCCCGAACTAAAAAAGGTAATGAATGATGATTCTCCACCACCAGAATTTGGCGATTAGGTCCCCTAATCCAAAGTCGCCCTTTAAAAGGGGGAAGTATATAAGGTATTTCTCCCGCTTTCTTAGCACACTCGGCGCGTGTTCCAGACGTCCGTGGTTAGAGTCTCGGAGAGGGCATTGCTCATTTTTCATCTCTCCTGCTTTCAAAAATTACCTAATGTCTCTACAAGGACGAAAATATGAGAGAATAATAGTACAAAGAGATTACAGTAAACTTGCACAGACAGGTTATTTCGAAGCAGGAGACATGAAAAATGAGCAACGCCTTCGAAGGGAATCGAACCACGGACCTCTCGCTTACGCGTCGAGCTTGCTGACCATTACACCACGAAGGCATGCGAAGAAGGCGGGAAAAGTACCTTATATACTCCCCCTTTTAAAGGCCGACTGGGGTTTGGGAGACCCAATCGCCAAACCCTGGTGGTGGAGAATCATCATCTACCACCTTTTTAATTCGGGCGCCAGTTGTTGACACAATAGGTTATTTCGAAGCAGGAAACATGAAAAATGAGCAACGCCTTCGCCGGCAATCGAACCACGGACCTCTCGGTTACGCGTCGAGCGTGCTGACCACTACACCACGAAGGCATGCGAAGAAAGCGGAGAAATACCTTATAAACGTTATTGCTGTGGTTACAGAACGCACTGACAAAATTTGGGAGTAACAAGGCTTTATATTGGCAGCAAAGGCATATGAACTTTCCCGGCCTAAATAGTTTTTATTTATTTATTTGTTTTATAAATTACATTCGAATTAATTTTTTGAAGTATTTCTGATTTTCCGATGATCCGATTATTTTGCTAATCCTTATAAATGCTAACTAAGAATCCACTGCATCTAATGTGTGATTACATGCGAAGTGATACAGTTGATTGTGGTAACAAAAGTGCATTGCATTCATGTAGCACACATACTCCAGAAGATCGTAGCGAATACGTATACGCTTTTCATTCAAGCAAAGGAGGTAATACACATGCAAATTTCGATGAAATTAAACTTTGCATGATAATTTATCTGTATGTTTTTAAATAACTTAATTTTCATCTTTTTGTGAATTAATTAGAATATTTTGCCTTTGCTATCGCACTGAAACATTAATACATTTTTACGATTCAAAAATGATTTTAAAAAAAAAGTACAGTGAAATTTTTTTACTTCCTTGTACGAAGTAAAGAAGATATTGTTATCACGAAAAATTCCGGCTACCTTCAACGAAAATATCCACTTTGACCGCTATCGAATGCAATTTAATGATGCTTTTGCGTGACATCCGTAACTAAGGACAGAATAAAGGACTCTGTTTTCCCAAACGAATTAGAAAACTGATTTAAAATGGATTCAGAAGAGATTTTTTTATGGTGTCGGTACGTTTCGTACGTACGCATGTATCTCGCATAACTCAAAAACGAGAATAAAAAATATATAAGGCTAAAATTTTTTTCATTCTTATATGTTGGTAAATTGTGCATTTTTTGCTCAAAAAATGACTGAATTATATTGTTCTTATCTTCCGGTTAAGGTTTTTATGCCTTTAGTTAACCTGTATGCAAAATTTGTAGAATTATCAACAATTTAAAAGTTGTTTAAGTGCGGCTAAGCCCAATCATTTTTAATATGGTAGCCATATTTGTTTACATTTGAAACTTAGCAGAATAGTGGACTTGTTGCCAATCTAGAGAAACTAAGCTTCGCAACCATAAACATAATGCCTTCTTTTATAATTGCCAATTAAATCATTCTTAATCCATTCGTGAATTTATTCGAGGAAATAAAGTGTTTAAGGTTTACTTCGTAATTTTTAATGTAAATATTTTTTGAGTTTTTATGTATTTTTGCCTTGCCGCGAAGTGAGAACTGAATTAATTGAATCAGAAATAGTGAATCGTCTGTGGAAAACTGTTTTTTTTTAAATTTTTTTTCTTTTGTTTGTTTGTTTAATTTTTTTTATACATCGTTTTAGATTTATAGATTTATAGAATATGTGGCAACGATAAGATAATTTTTCAGATGATATGCATAATTTTTGTACATTCTGAGTTATAAAATGAATGATATGTAACACCGTTAAGTGAACCTAGCGCCAGAGTGTCGCAATGGTAAACAAATATAGTGAATTTTAGAGAATGCATTTATTCTGTTGCTGTTTATGCGTTATCGACGAAGCAGATTTAATTCAATCCAATAAGTTTAAATGAAACGTAAGAAAAAATGCGTATAATTTAATATTCCG
>KK117313.1:38552-67258 GCA_000611955.2 Stegodyphus mimosarum | reverse complement strand
TTTTTTTTTTTTTTTTTTTTTAGATTTTGGTTTAACATCCGAGCATGATCTCTATTACCTTCTTCTGCACTTCGTAATATATATCAGGAAATTAATATTATCAGGAAATAATATATATCAGGATGAGTGAAAAAAATTACGGTATTCTAAAAATTTCTTATTTTGTGAGGATTTATCGCATACCCTCATGCATGTTGCCATGGTATAAGTGGTAGCTTGCAAATGGAAAATGCAAGTGTTCGAATTTTGGCGAGAGCACAGCTCTGGGTACTTCTTGCTTTGAAAGACTTAATAACGTTTTAAATGGCATCTGAACTAAATTGTGGTGGATGTTAATTTATCACTATCTGGATATGGTCGACTAGTTTTCGCACCTCTTCCTAGTCACTCTTTAAGTAGGGGAGAATATAAGGAATTATTGCGCTTCTCCGTCGTGTTCTTGTGGCGTAGGTTGTTAGCACGTGCAGCTAGTAATCTGAAGATCTACGATTCAAATCTCGGAGAGGGTATAGCTCATTTTGATTGCTTCTTATTCTGAAACAAGCTTAACATTTTTTATTTTTATAAAATTTTCTTCAGGGCATTTTCATCTTTTATTTGAGAAGAATTTCATCTATTCTTCTAGCTTCTAGGAAAAAAAAACTAGGAACCTACAATATATCGTTACATGATTGTTATTTCATTTAAAAAGATCCCGAAGCTACTCGCGTTATCTCATAATGCAACATGTTACTGAGGCTATTCAAGCGCGTTCTAATTTATGAAGTAATATATAAAGGCAAATACACAAAATATACATTCCAATTTATGAAATAAAATTTTAAACGATTTTAAACGCTTCAAATATTTGAAGATATGCATATTTTTCACTTCATGCTAAAAATTCACTCGAGTAAAATTTCGCGATTGCATGATTTATGAGAATAAATGCGGTATTTTCCTTACCTTTTGTGGTAAGTTGTTCTGTGGTACGGTATATGGTGCGTCATTTTGTTTTGTGGCACGGATGTGCGTGACAGATAGCAACATAATTTCCTGTTGTGGGGACTGTTTGCAGCTTACTGTACACCACTTTGTATTTTGCAGTGATAGATGATTTAATACACATGAAATGTATTTAAAAATTTTACATCCTAATTAAAAATAGACTTCATGCATTTATTATTTTTTTAGCACCACTATCCTTTCCTTTTATTTATGTTTTGCGAAAACTGGTACTGTAAACAAAATCAAGATTACAAAAAATGTTTATTTATTTGTTATTTGTTTTTTTTTTTTTTTAGCTTCTTTAAAATAGTCATCTTTAAAAGGCTAAATTCCATCATACAGCGGCCTTTCAATACAACAGGATTTTGCCTTTCCGTGTTTTTCTCCTGTTCTCTTTCTTTGTCGTTATCTTTATCTGTCTGTTGTAAGCATATAATTTCATTTTTTCCCCCAAACTCCACTTCCTAGATTCTTGGCATTCTATGCCGATCAGCCATCATCATTGCGTAGTTCAGAGGCAAAAAGTTCCAGAACAATGAACAAATACAAGACGCTATGTGCTGTATGAAAATTTTAACTTCCATCTGAGGTGTAAGTAAAACTAACGACTTATGTTAGTAAGATATTTGAGGAACATGATGACATGTTATTTTTACGTATTTATTAATAAACTTAATTGATAAAACGAATTTTTAATTTTTAAATTGCTTGAGGAAATGATTATTTGTTAACTATAACTGTGTGTAGTTGAAATCAAGAGCACTGAGTTTATTAATTACGGATGCGGTTGCAGTGAATTTTAAAAACTTTTTTCCGAATAATATGCTTGTATAAATCTGTACTTCTACAACACTGTTTCGCTTTTACATGATTCAACGTTACGTTTTTTCGTTGTAATGCAATTTAACCAAAGACCAAGACAATCGCCATTAGGAAGTTTCTTCGGTAGAACTGCGTATTAAAATACGTCATAACATATAAGAATACAACGTAAGAGAAGTTATTGTCTAGACAAAATTGAAAAACCGATGGATGGTAAGAAGAAATAAATATTTGCTCAGTTTTTCGGTTATAATTGAATTTTCTAAATGAAAATCCATCCGCTGACTGAGGAAAAACTTAAAAAAAAAAAGAACTTTTCAATTCTTGCCTCCATATTGTTACGGATTTCACATTTATTTGGCTATTTATTTAGAATTGTAATTAAAATTGCTTTATATTTCCCTGCAACACAGACGATTTTTGAAGAGAAAGCTACGTCGAAAGAAAAAAAAAAGAAAGAAAGAAAGAAAAATAAAAGAGCGCGTGCATGTAATATTTAATAAATAAATATATCGTAATTACTGGTGCCATCCAGAAAAATCGAGATTTTTCTACTGACAATTAAAAAGCTTATAAAAGCCGAACTGAAACACCTCATCTCAGTCGTTGTTGTAGTTGCTGTTGTAGTTGTTTAAAGCGAACTGCTGTTTGTTTACTTTATGCTGTAGCGATTTCACTGTGAGATAGAATTAATTTATCTGTTTTGAATTGAGTTTTGCTAAACGTTTGAGATATTGTGACATTGTGCGAATATCTCTGAAGAAATATTTCAGCATTTCGATTTATTTTTTGTGGAAAGAATAAATTTTTGTTAACTTTTTAACGACTTGTGCATTCAATCCATAACGAACCCGTACGCACGCAACAATATAATAAAATTTATAAATATCTCTCAGCTTTAAATGTGAGTAAATAACAGCAAGATATACTTCTCAGCAAACAGTTAGAAATAATAGCCTTTTTTTCAAAACGTGAATCATACCAATCGATATTATTGTTATGAATTTTGCGCATAGATAGGTAATTTTAGTGAAATTATATTGAAATTGCTGCATTTTTTTGTGTAATGTACCATGAAAAGCTGACAGAAACAATGCTTTGCCAGAAAAATAAGAATACAGAGGCAAGTCTATTTAACATTGAGTAAATAAATGGCTATCTCGCTAAACTGGCGAGATATCGCCAAGATGGGAATGGTAATTTTTGTCGCCAAATTTGGCGAGAAATCTCTGAAAGTCGCCAAACTAGACGATATTTTGGTCCATTCCCTGTATTACTATAATGATACTGTAACTGAATAACTCTAATTGATTTAATTTGCAACTGCATTTGTATACGGCCCTCATTTGCCTTTCAGTGATTTCGAGAAGGACTAGACTTTTCTGACGGCCGGGGGAAAACTATATAAGACCGGAGAGAGTATCAGTTTCTCAGTTGTTAGTTCAGTGTGGTTCGGTGTACTAAGATATCTCCGTGTTAGCTTCGCTCCTCAGATGTGCTTTGCATCTGCAGTTTTTAATTTTCTTTCTTACATTTTTGCGTTCTTCATACTAAAGCTTATGGTACAGTTTTGTAGCCATATAAAGGCAATAATACCTGTTGAGCACCTGAAATATTTCGGAAACAATCATGCTTTTCCTGGTTTGGTTCGTAATTTCCATTCCTACAGCTGAACAGCTAGAAATGTAAAAAGCTTTCCGTAAAAACATTCTCATTTTCCAAACTAATTCACGTAAAATTTCAAATATTGTCGGATAATCACGAAGGAAGTTGTGAAAATCATGGAATAAAGACTCTCGCCCCCAAAACTTTAGAGTAATGTCGGTCAGTCTAGAAGAAAAAAAAAAGCTTATTTAATGATTCAATGGTTCCCATTTGAATTCAAAATTCATTTATAGTACGAATTTTGTCAAGCTGAGTGTGTTGATTGAAAGCAGAAGAACACAAATGCATTTAAAATTTAGCGGTACTTGAATTACGAAGCCAATATAACAAGATATCACAATAACGAACTCAAAAAAGAATATGTTTCAAGCATTACAATTTGCATGTTCTTTCTTCCCTATGTGTATGTTTTTCTTTATGAATGTTAAATGATATAAAACAAAAAATAAAAAATATTATTACTTTTACTTACATCTTTTAAATAAATAAATAAATAGATACTTCTGTTAAATAAAATTAAAAATAGAAGAAACATATAAAATACTGCAGTCTAAATATTGCTACAACATATCAGTATTACGATCAGGTTTTATTTTCTGTAGAGACGACAGTAAATTATCATAGATCGTAGATCGTCATTCGTGTAAGTGGTCTACAGTCAGTTGACTTTTATCACTACATTTCTCATTCGTGGCCTTCATAAGTAAAGAATTAATTCCAGAACGGTAAATAAAAAAAACTTATGTGTACACTACCTGACTTCCTAGTACAGAATATTAAATTATACGCATTTTTTGCAGCATTTCATTTAAACTTATTTCCTCCAATTTCATTAAAGTAATTATTTCTAATTCAATTAATTTAGTTCTCACTTCGCGACAAGGCAAAAATACATAGAAAGTTAAAATATGTATATTAAAAATTGAAAGATATAGAAAAATATAAAACAACAAATACATTTTAAACAATTTAATTTTTTTACGATTAAAATCAGAGTTTCTACGCAAAAACAAGCAATTCGTCCAGCAGCCCAAGAAGGCGAATTTTTCGGTGTACAAAACTGAAAGTTTATTTTTGGTCTCACTCCGCAAAAAGACCCTGAAAGCATAGAAACTGACTTAATTTGTTGTGGACGCTATGCTGAGTCAATATATGGGATAATTTAATAACTTAAATGATAATTCCAGTATGCATTAAACACAATTTAATTCGCAATAATAAAAGAAGACGTTACTTTGTTGTTTCGAAGCTTAGTTTCTATAGATTGGCAACAAATCCACTATTATGATAAGTTTCAAATGTAAACAAATAAGGCGGCTATGGTAAAAAAAATTAGGCTTAGCTGCACTTATATAACTTTTAAATTGTTGATAATTCTACAACTACAAGACGCAGGTTAACTAAAGGGTTAAAAACCTTAACCAGAAGATAAGAACGATATAATTCATTCATTTTTAAAGCAAAAAATGCACAATTTACAAACATAAGAATAAAGAAACTGAGCTCATTGAGCCGAGTAACAGAATGGATATATATATTTATATACTTTTGGGTGCGACCGATAGCAACCTAAATAGGAGGTGCACATCTACATGTTATAGCAGTCCTAGGTCAACGTTCTGAGGCTACTCGTTTTAAGTTATGCAAGACACATACATACGCACGTACGTACGTACGTACAGACGCTACAAAAAATCTCTTGAAAATCCATTTTAAATCAGTTTTATAATTCGTTTGGGGATAAAGAGTTCTTTGTTCTGTCCTTACGTACAGATGTCATGCAAAAGCATCGTTAAATTGCATTCGATAGCTGTCAAAATGGACATTTTCGTTGAAATATGATAGCCAAAATTTTTCGCTGTTACAATACTTCCTTTTTGCTTCGTATAAGGAAGTAAAAATTAATAAATATACAAATAAAATTGTCTTATAGCGGCACATAATGCGTGGAATCAGAAAAACAAAAACTTTTTATCTATTGTACTATTAGTTTAAACATAAATAAAACTTGTTTCAAAACATTGTTAACAAGGACGAATTGTTTTTAAATGGATCGCTTCGCTTTACACTCATGAGTATACATCATGACAATGAAAGGCAATTCAGTTTTAAGCAAAATGGAAAAAAAAATGCTTTCTTTTAAACATATTAATCAATCTCGAAATGATGATGATGATGATGCCAGTAACATTTCATTTATTTCATCTAGAATTGGTTTGACTTAAAGGTTTTCGTTATTATGCTGAGGGCAGAGCCTATAGTTGTCGAGTGACAATGACCTCGAGATTTCCCTCTCCATTTGCTTAATGGAGGTGAGAATCACCGGAAGAGAAACCTGTTTCTTCCTGTTCTCGGTCAGACGTTACAATAAGCTAGAACACAAATAAATGTTGCATGAGCTGAATTTTAATGTGGTTTGAACCTAGCAATGGCATTTACGTGAGCGTAAGTCTTTCACGAAGCGTGCCGAAATAATAGACACATGAAAAAAAACCGCATATGAACTTTAAATTAGGCAAAGCTCAACTTCGGATGGGTGTTTATTTTAATTCTGAAACTTTCTCCGCTAAATTCAGTTATAATAAGAGATTTATATTTTCTTCCCCCTTTCCTTTTTTAAAATTTCAAGATTTATTTATTCATCTATTTTTTAATTTCGCGATATTGTGGAAGAAAAATTCAGCTATAATACTTTAAAATCTCTGTGTATTTTCTTGCATATTCCAAGATTACGAATGCTTTTAAATAATTACTGTAATTATTCTCAACATTAATTATCAATTAATTTTTTTATGTATGTGCTTTCCATTTCAAGGCATTTAAAAACATCGTAAGTAGTCAATGAAAACTTTTATTTGCAGTCAATAATAGTTCACCATTTTGGCCCAATTATAAATTAGAATTTTTACCTCCTGCCCAAAGTTTGTACACTGCGGGAAAAAAAAATGGGACAGTTCTATATCTCCCGTTGTACTGGGCCGATTGACAAAATTCAAATTGCATTTTTATATCTCGAAAGTGCGGCTTAGGATATATATTAGATTTATATATAGCAGTGGAGTAGCTAGGGTGGGGCAAGGGGGGACATCTGTCCCCTCGCGCAGCATCCAGGAGGCGCCAAATTAATCAACAAATTTTAGAAGGAAATGATTTCCATTCTCGGAACACGGAAAGGGGGGCAAAATCTTTAGTTGTCCACGGGCGCTGAAAACCCTAGCTACGCCTCTGATATATAGCATTGTTCTAATAGAGGTATTTTGACACAAAATCCGACTTTTTCTGAAATGAACATGCCAATGTTTTTCCATATTTCAATTCTGCGACTCACATTATGCCTAAGTATTAAATTTTGTAAGATGTGGTGTGAAATTTACTAAGAAATTCAAAAATTTATCTTGGCGGAATTTTTTTCAGATTGAGCCAAGAATAATTCCCTTGTGAACTTCTTATTTTACGGCAACCTATTTTCCTTTCCCTTTTTTCATTGAGAAGTAGCGGGAAAAAAGTCACATCGTTCCTACTTTCAAGTAATTTTAACAAAATGCGTAAATCAATGCGTAATAAAATGCATTTGATGTTATCGCTTTCAACAAATATGACAAATTTCAAAACGTGCCACTATATAAATTCACGCATGTCTTAAGAATTTTGAATAAAACATTCTAATTTTTTTCAGGTTATTCTTAGAAATACATCTATTTTAAGATGGTAAAACATTTATAGGTTATAATTCAAATTTTTGTTTTCGAAAATTTTATAAAATTTATTTAAAAATAGAAATTTAAAAATAAATCTTAAAAAAATGGGCGAATTTCATTTGGAGTGAACCCAAATTTCGAAATGTGGAAGGAAGAATCAAATCAGTTTAATAAAAAAAGAGATATTAATAAATACATACCAAATTCACTTAGCGTGGATTAGCTAAAATTTTGAGATCTAATTTTGTAAAAAACTACTCGTGCGATTTTTACAAAACTTAACACTCTAGTATAATTTGAGCGTAGAAACGAAACATGGAAAAAAATTGGTATATTATTTCAGAAAATGTCCGATTTTGTGTCAAAATACCTATTTTATATTAATACTGTATATAAATCTAATATATATCCTAAGTCGCGCTTTCGAGACATGAAAAACGCAAGTTCAATTTCGTCAATCGGCTAAGTAGAATGGGAGACATAGAACTATCCCCCCTTTTTTTCCGCAGTGTATATAGATAAGAAAACTTGTGTTTTCCGGTCCAAAATTTGATAGTGAGTTTTCTGTTGCTATTAGGTCTGATTATAACGAATTAGATCCCCACAACACACACATTTTTATTATTTTTACACTGCTATCTGCATGTGAAAATTCCTTGATCATCGATATACCTTACTTCGAACTTCCAAAAATTTCTGTTTTACATATTTAAACTTTCTGCATTCATATAAAGAGTTGGTTAGATTTTGGGTAAATTTAGACACCTGGAAATCATGCTTTACTTGAAACCTTTAACAGTTTTTAACGAAAACCTGCATTAAAATATAATCCAAAACTTTTCAGTTTTAGTGTTTAGGACTTTTATATCAATGAGATTTGGGTTGAAATTGATCAATCGGAAGTGATACTGAACTTGCTGCTCTGAAAAACTTTTCGTGAAAACTATATTATGAAATTCTAAAATTTCTAAAATTTGTTATTTAAAACTCCCAAAAGTGTTCGTACACTTATGATTTTCATTGAAATAGGGCTCTATCCATTAATTAAAAGTAAACTTTCTGAATGAGATTTTAATAATAAGATCTATAACCTATTCGTAACAATATTACACGAAATATTTTTTAATTATAATGAAACTTTATTTTTAAGAAATTAATAATCAAAAAAATGACAAACATTTTATCTCACAAAAGTCTTCGTACACTTCAAAAAAATCTTGACATATTAGTAAATATTTTCATTTTTCGTTAAATTAATATTCAGTAGGATATCTTTTAGCATCCACAACAGCTTTTAAACGTCTGGAAATAGATTTTACTAGTTTTTTTTTTAATTTCTGTATCAATGTTTATCCATTCTTCCATCATGACTACTTTGAGTTCGCTTCTCGTTTGGATGTCGTGTTTTCGTACTCTAACCTCCAGTTCTTTCCTGGCGACTGAGGTGGTGTTTTCAGAACCTGTGGACAATTATAGAGACGCCACAGGCGAACGTTGAGAGCCGTATGCTTAAGATCGTTATCATGAATAAAAATAAAGTTGTTTCCAATACCCAAACTTTGGGCTGATAATTTTAAATTGTCTCTTAAAATATTTAAATGAAGATAAGGATTCATTATGTCATCAATAAACACCAAATTACCTTGTCCTGATGCTGCCATGCACCCCCACACGAAAACACCTCCACCGCCATGCTAAACTGTTCCAACTAAGTTCTTAGAATTAAGTTCCTCATTTTTTTTTTCATCCATACAGTTATTCGACCATCGGAACCCAAAATGTTAAATTTGCTTTTGTCAGCAAATAGGACATTATTCCGGTACGTTTCGGGTGTATTTATCATTGATTTTGCGAATGAAAGCCTAAGCTTTCTGTTTTTCTTACTAACAAAAAGTTTTTTTATGCCGATGTAATCCAGCTTCTCTGAGAACACGTCGAACAGTTTCAGGTAAAATTGAAGTAGAAAACTTTGCATTAAATTCTGCAGAAACTTTTACAGCACTCAAACGTGGGTTTTTCACAAATTTTCTAATAATAAATCTCTCATCACGTTTAGTTAACTTTCTCGATCGATCTTTTCTTACCTTGTTTTCAATCCGATTTTCTTCTTTAAGGCGTTTTATCACATACTGCACTGTAGAATGGGATAAATTAACTAATTTAGCGATATTTCGAATTGATTGACCACTACTACGGTGAAAAATTATCAACATTCGAATGCTGTTTGTAATTTCTTTACGACTGCCACCCATTTTTCAATAAAAAATAGAATATTATGAAGTAAACAATTAAAAATTAAAGCAAAGGATTTTCTAAATGCCACCACAATGCAAAGATAAAAAAATGCGGCAAACGATCATTCTAATTTTGATTTTATCCAAAAATATTTCAGTGTACGAAGACTTTTGTGAGATAAAATGTTTGTCATTTTTTTATTGTTTATTTCTTAAAAATAAAGTTTCGCTATATTTAAAAAATATTTCATATAATTTTGTTACGAATAGATTATAGGTCTCATTATTAAAATGTCATTCAGAAAGTGTACTTTTAATTAATGGATAGAGCCCTATTTCAATGAAAATCATAAGTGTACGAACACTTTTGGGAGCCACTGTATGCATATACAATGCATATTCAATCATGATTGAGAATAACATAAGATTTTGACTATATCCGCTAAACCAGAAGTGGTACTGGGGACGCTTGGAAAAGCACAGAATACTGTTATTGTAATAGGAGTTTAATCTAAAAAAATCTGAAAGGTTTCAGATTGTAAATTATGTTCAAAAGAGTGTTTTTTAACGTTTTGTGTGGTACCTTTATTTATTCAATATCATGTTCTTCGCACTTAAACCACAAAATACATTTCAAGAACAATATCGAAAAATAATTTTAAAATGCGTATATCTTTAGAATTTCCGATACACAGTTCCGCGCGCTTTAGATAAAAAGTTTTTTTCCCGTAGAGTGTTGCCATTGTTCGCTTTTAAACCGTTTGAATTTTTCATCAAAATTTTTTTAAAGTTTTACAAAATATGAGATAGATAGTAAAACAAATTCCAAATTCGGGCTTCCAGATGCACATATTCCGGTGAAAACTGCGTTATTCAAAATTGGATGGCTCTAAGTACCGTTATTTTATCACAATAGAAGAAATATACACACATTTATGCAGATTCTTCATTATTTAATGTATTTAAATATAATAAAGGGCTGCAATATTTTGTGGCAACAGTCTGGAAAGTGATTCAGATTTTTAATGTTTCCGACGCAAAATCGCAAAACAAAAACAATAGTCCTTCAGGGACAAAGCCCCTTTGAACTAATTATGTAGCATATATTAAGGCTATTTCTATTAAATTTAAACACGGCTTTTATTTATGTCAAGCCGTGTTTAAATGGAAAAGAGAAATGATTTTTTTAAGGGAATTTCATTTGCAGAACTTCCAAACTCTTGTAATGAAGGTAAGTTGCTAAAAAATTGTGCTCTTAAAATGTTGATGATAACGAGGCAAATAGCAAATTCGAAAACATCCTATTGTTTGCATCCAACAGATCATGGAACGTATGCTAGTCAATATTCAGCAGTAATTTCAAAAACTAACAATTATTGTTCACTGATAACTAAATATCGCGAGGATATAGGTAGAGATCAAAATGATTTGGATTTGTTGATATTATAGCAATAACACAGAAGAAAAATAAATAATCGTATTCGCTTCAAAGTAATTGTTTTAAATATATTATAATACATAAGTTTCTTTAATTACACCGCAATTCAATTATATGCTTTGAAATGCACAATGAAATAAAATTTTTAATAAAAAGAAATCAAACGGGAAAATGTTTGATTCTATTGATGTAAATTTAGAAAAATCAGTTTTAATACATGACTGATTCCACGTTATAAAAAATATAGTCCCAAATTTCATACTGTAGATTTTTTTTGTTTATTTATACAATATTTAAAGCTTGTGGCTATTAAAACGTGGAATCGTCGGAAGTCTTGGGCTGGCCATATCAGACCTTTTTAATTTAAGTTTTAAATGAAAATATATTTATACATATTACTACATAATCTGAAGATATGATATACAGCCTATCTAATTACCTATTTTTAGAACATCTCCAGTGTATTACGTTCATATGGATGGAGTCACCTTGTAGAGACATTAGGTTATTACGAAGCAGGAGAGGTGAAAAATAAGCAACGCCTTCACCGGGAATCGAACCACGGACCTCTCGGTTACGCGTCGAGGAGGCAGACCACTACACCACGAAGGCATGTGAAGAAGGCGGGAGAAATACCTTACATACTCCCCCTTTTAAACGGCGACTGGGGTTTGGGGGACCTAGTCGCCAAATCCCGGTGGCAGAGAATCCTCATCCACCACCTTTTTTAGTTCGGGCGCCAGTTGTGGAGACATTAGGTATTTTTGGAAGCATCAGACATGAAAAATAAGCAAGGCCTTCGCCGGGAATCGAACCACGGACCCCTCGGTTACGAGTCGAGCATGCAGACCACTACACCACGAAGGCATGCGAAGAAGGCGGGAGAAATACCTTATAACCTTATATATAAACTTTTTCTATTTCCTAAAAAACACTTTGAAACTTTAAAATCGATTTTTATGCGAGGCTGCATTATGCTCTTGAGAATACGGTTTTGTTTTTAGATGAAAAAATTTATATAAAATTTCATGTATACTAAAGCAGCCCCCTACCCCTGCCGGCGGTCGAGTTGTTAGACTGCTCAGTGTTGTTAATTCATCCCGTGTTCGAACCCAGATGAACGGGACGGCTGTATCGTTGGTTTCCGTAACTTTCCTGGTGTATAACACAAATATGAGCCAATTTCATTTATAAAGCCTTCCACGAAAGTATCCCTCCGCTTAGGCAGATTATTATTGTGTGTTTTGCCATATTCAGGTAACCTAATCTAACCGTCTACTCCAGCTATTAGAATACGGAAGCCATTGCTTAAAATATGAAAAGCAATTGAATTTTAAATAATTATTTGATAAATTTTACTAACTATAAGCATTAGCAAGCAAATGCTTAAATGCGTACAAATTAGTTTTATACCTTTATCAAATTTATTTTCCTTTTACGTGTTAGGTCTTTTAGCCTAATTTGCTAATAAGTTATCTTTTCCTATTCCTTTTTTTTCCCTTTTTTTCTTCATCGTTTTCTTACCCTATAACGTACTTTCTTAGTTATTGCTTTTTGATACTTATTAGGCTTTCTTTTATTGGTTGAATTTGTATTGCTATGAGAAACTAGTCTAAGTGGAGAACGTTTTAAGCAGGGTTGACTAGTATTCGTGTTATACATATGTTGACATTGGTTGATTCAACCGTCGAGATTTGAAATCGGTTCAGCCACCTATGTTCAGCAGTCTTAAAGCTTGGACATTGGTTAACTTTAGCCGTTAAGAACATTCCTCGTTTTGCTTGGCAGCGAATTGGTGCTTTTTTATTGTAGACATAATATATAAATTTAGCTATAGTTTCAATACTTCAATACTCATTCTGAAGTCCAATTTGATATAATTTTACGCTTATGTGATTTTTCTAAGTTACCGGAGACATAAAACAACAATTGTTATAATATTTTAAGTTATCTGTAGTCTTTACGTATATTTAAATCTAAAAATGTTACATTAAGTTTTTTGCAAAGAAATACAGCAGCGCTAATATACAGTCAGGTGCAAATGGAATGATCGGAAATAGTATGTTAATTGCAAAAACATGGATTCGTTTCAGATTAATCGTGTTCAATATCCTCTTAGAATTTCCTTTACATTTTTAAAAGTATAATAAAATTCAGGACGTTATATGCTGGTCGACCACTGCATAACGTTGTCCCTTCATAGAAGATAATGCCATTTTTATGTAGGTTGACCATGTTCACCAAGGCAAAAACTCTCACAATGCCATCCTGGGATAAAATTTCCTGGACCGTACAAGAAGACCTGGACCTTTGAAAAATGATAATTTTAGTTCTTGAACTAAAAATATCATTTTTCAAAAAGGTGCGAGCATCAGTATGCTGAGGTGCCGCTATGATATAGGGTGTTAGTTTGCTGTTCTAATTAATAAAGTAAATAGATATCCAACTTGCATATGGTCGTGTCCCGGAAGAAAGATTTGGGCACCTTTATGATGACTGATTTCTTTCTAGGTAAAAATTGGTCAAGTGCCAGTACTAACTCGTGCCGGTACTTTTAAACCCGGGCACAGTTATGAAGGCTTTTCTGTCTTGATGAACCGACTGACTTGCACGATGTCCGAAACTTTGTGACGTCGATATGAAGACGAATCTGTCTTTGTAGTTCTACTAGAAATACTTGCAATTATATATCTTCCTTATATAAAAATATCTAACTCTGCATGCACTTCTGTTTTCGTTACATGGTTTTGCTAAAACTCGCAATTATTTTTTCTAGGTTAGACAAAAGTTCTCTCTACTAAACTCCACTTAATTCCCAAAATGTGTTCCACAGTCATGGAGTACTATTCATGGATCTTTTCTGGTGCAGGTCAACATTCGTCACACAGTTTTCTGAGTTGAAAAAAACTGCGTAAAACTTATTCTTCTAGCCAGGAAACATTGTCATTTGTTCATTTTGACTGGGATAAAATGTTTCTGCTCTTAAGGTTTTGTAAAACAATGGCAACGTTGCATGCTGTCAATGGTCAACTAACTCTTAGATTAATCATTTCCATGAACAAAGTATGAAATAGAATGATACTCTTTAAAAGCTTTTTATTGACTGTACTAACTTTGAAAATAAGAACACTGTTATAAGAGATAGGAACAACACCTTAAACTTAAAGACCAATAAGAAACAAACATTCCTGCATATATTTTCTTGCAGAAAATTATTTAGCGAATATTTTCTAGAACCGAAATTATCATATATGTCACAAGGAACACTAAATTATTGCCATATTAGTGAACTATTAGTGGGGAATATTCATTCAAAAAAGCCGGAAAACAAATGCGCTCGATCTGTCACGGAATATGATGGATCGACGGAATGTTAGAAATGTGGACTATACTGCAATAATGCTGTTACGGATTTTGTATTTGTTTAGCTATTTATTTAGAATTGTAATTAAAATTGTTTTATTTTCCCATGCAAGGCAGACGATTTTTGAAGGGAAATCTACGTCGGAAAAGTTAAAATACAAGAGCGCGTGCATTTAATATTAATAAATAAATATTTCGTAATTGCTGTTGCCATCTCGAAGAATCGAGAAAATAGATTTTACTAGAATGTTCTCTTGACTAATTAGAAAGCTTCTAAAAGCCGAATTAAAACACCTGAGCTAAGTTGCTGTTGTTTTAAGCGAATTGTTGTTTACTTAATGCTGCTATTGATTGTAGCGAATTCGCTGTGAGATTGGATTAACTTTCTTTGTTTTGAATTGAGTTCTGTTTAACGTTTGAGATATTGTGATATTGTAAGAATATCTCTGAGGAAATATTTCAGCATTTTGTTTTATTTCTTGTGAAAAGAATAAATTCTATTAACCTTTAACGACTTGTGCATTCAATCCATAACGAAACCCTACGCACGCAATAATACTCTTAAATAAAGCTTTCATATAGTATTTACAATGTATCCAAATTATGTTGTCCTCTAAAATTATTAATTTCTAAAATTATACAAGGATTTGAAACATTCTGTGTATTCGTCGCATTGTTTATATCTTGATTACAATTCAAATAAAACTTTGTTCTTAAAAAGTGATCTTTTATAGAAAACAGGGACTTTTGTTCTCAATAAAAACATTAAAATCACGTAAAAGTAAATAAATAAAGAGGTTTATAAAGAAAATAAATAAAGCAAATATTTTTCAGGCAGTAAATAATTTTTATTACTATGAAGTAAACGGCTATAAATATAAATTGCACCTAATTTGTATGCTGAGTGCTATAAAACGCTTAAGAAACGATTTGTTTGTTTAAAGGACACAAATGGATGATTCCACCGAGCTTCGAAAGTTTCTCATGCAGCAATAATTCTTTCAGAAGAATCTTCTTATAGTTCATAAATCATTTTGGATTTAAAAGCCTTCTTCGCATCTTCGTTTTGCTCTTTTAAAACGGAAACTGGAGCAAGTCGAAGTAAAACAAGAATCCCGAAGACTTTAAAATGAAATAAAACATTTTAAGTCTGAGTTTTATATTTTAGAAAACGAACCTTCATCCCTTAAATTAATTTCCAACTTTTAAACAATGTTTTTTAAACATTTTTTTGAGAAATATCGGTTTGTAAATCTGAACATATCAAGTGTATTTTTCTAAATTTTGAAGAAAGAATGAATTAATTATCATAAATACACCTTCGCAACTTTGTACGGAATTGCTAATTATTTCAACTTTGTGTTGAACTGCTAATTCCTGTGGAATTGCTAAATTAATAATTCCTGCGGTTTTGTTTAATGATGTTTCTACTTTACTAAACTACGAAAATACTTGTCATTTAGTTATGTCTGTAGTTCATATTTTGAATTTGTAAACCTTCCATTAGGTTCTATGCATCGTACTTGAAATTCAGCTTGAGTAAAGGCACTGATAAGCAAATACTTGGTGCTCATGTTTATTGTAAAGAAATACATAGTAAAAGAACGAAACAAATAACACTATAAAATCTAAAATCTGAGATGCTTCTTTAACACCCTCATTCTCAATTTTAATACAATTCAATACATACCTAAGACATTAAACACTTTCATTATAAAATGGTCTTCATATTAAATTATTTTACCAAAGAATAAATTAATGTTCTTAGAGCAAATTAAATATTAAGCCAAACTTTAATATTTGGTAAGTTAAATTGTAACGAGTAATCGTATTCTCCGTACGTACAGCCATGGTGTAAGTGGTTAACACATCTACTTGCTAAGTGTCGAGCTCACAAATGATTTTTCATACTTTCTTTTCTGAAAACAAACATACAATATTTTGCTCAGCAGTGCCTCTATGGAATGGAATGAAATGGAAGGCAACTTATCAAAACCTGATATACTCTACGCAATATTATGTTTTTTCGTAGCCAGGAAACATGCTATATCAATTCTGATCTCGACGAGTTCAAATCAAGGTTTTCCCAGTTGCTAGCTAAAGGTGTTAACCATTTACCTCACGACACTCGACGCGATAAGGAATACAAAAAGTCCTTACATTCTCCTTTATTTAAATTTCGACTAGGGAGAAATACGAGATCCAGTCGATTAAATCCAGGTGATAACGAGTTATTTTCCACCACATTTTACTAAGAGTAATATTGTACAAACCGTTATATTTTTTTAGCCAGGAAACCTAAAAAATCAACCATGTATTGATTGGGCTCGAATCATGGATTTTCTATTTACCAGCTGGACATACTTACCCTTTACAATGTAACAACATGAAAAGGGAAATGTGATCATTCTTTGCTAGGTATTTAGAGGTCTTTTTGGCATATGATATTTTTAAATTATGATGGGTTGATCAGAACGTATATACTTCACAAGCATTATTGCATTATAGTATAGATAGATATTATGGTACAGACAATTGCATTATAGTATTGATGAATCGTTATTGTCTGATATCCTCACACTAAAAATATTTTGCCAATTTATAAAATGTTAAAGGGTTCATGAGTTCAGTGTTTAATTATTCATTAATTAAATTGCAGTTTAATTTCACTCGTAGTATCTCTAGAACCATCTTTATACAAAATCTGTTACTATTCTAAATGTTCTTGACTATTTGAAAAAGAAATGGAAGGAGAAATTTGAATTGTTAACAACTAAAGATAAATAATCGCTAAACAATGCTCAGAAAGTTAAATGTAAAAGTTCATCAAAATAACGATGCCGAATTTTTATCTCAGGAAAACAATTTATATATATATATAGTTACAGGAAGTATTAGATGAACAAGTGACCTATAGGTCAAACATTTTGCACATTGAGCTGCAAAATTAGGATCAAAGCCAAATAAAGGAAGTAAATTCTATAATAGCAATCGCCTAAAAGTAAATGATAGACTTGTTCCTAGCAAAAGATTTAAAGGCAATTGCCTAAACGTAAATTTGATTCTCATATGATACTCATAACTAAGGTAAAACATTTTAACAAATTAATTACTCAATAGAAAAACGCATAAAAAACAAAAAAACAAATGCTGGTATTTAAGCAAATCAACTTTAAAAACTGCTACACGTAAAAAACGTTAAAGCACAAACATAATTAAAATTAAAAAACAGAAAAAATACAAAAATGGCAGTAAATGGAAATTTAGCCTACGTCGAGCTTTAGTGGACTCGTCAGGGGAAAAGCATGATTGCTTGTACATAGGTAAACTCCATTACGCGCTTTGTCAAACGACAATAATTGAGACAAAAACTAAAAACGTTTTAAACAGATAATCAAAGATAAAAATCTACATAATACCGTAGGTCTCAATTCTTATCGTTTCTTCTCCCAACGCGTCTGCCATAAGGCTTAAAAACAAAGACTACAGAGTAACCTTTAAAAAAATTTGTAAAGCTAATTTACAAACATACAATAATAGGCACGTGTCAAAAATTACATAATTTAAGGGAGATCCCAATGAGCTAGAAAATTTAGACTTAGTTAACTAAAAAAGAAAATAAAACAATAAAATACAAGTGTCTTGTTAAGACCTATTGCTAAACAAAGCAAAAGAATTTGAACATACCTGTACCCAAAGACGGCAGCAATGCATAAAGTAAAGAAATATACTAATTTTAATTTGCAGTAATCCCTTGGCTCTCGAATTTAATTTGGTTACATCAGTTTTCTGTCCTAAAACTAACTACTGCTTGTAATGAACCTCTCTAAACTGCGTCATTTCAAAATTAATCCATGTCGTATGATTCTTTCACGTGATAGCACTAATGACGCAGATACTTCCATAAGGCTTTGGCCAATAATAAGTTTAAAATGTTATTATTAACCTGTGGGACCCTCTGGTCTATACTGTAATGTAACAGCTGAAATGCGTGTAGATACCACGCAGAAGAAAGGTAAAAGAACCCTTTTAAAATTCAAAATGCACTGTCTTAACACTAACACACTATGCTCAGTCGGGCGGTAACTCAAATAACAAGAACTAAACTAAAAATTTGAAGTATTACAAGTAGCAGAATTACGCTACAGCACTCATAATATCCTGTTTTCTAACCGTCGAAAATCTAGTGGCAACAGAGTAATAGCTCTAGTGGCAGCAAAGTAATGGCCACGTTAACGAGCAATAAATGCTAAGCAGAAGCTCAAGCTACAAATGAGTCAAGAGTGGATCGACTGACGGATGCATTCGTTGATCTGCGAACAGAACTTACGTATGTCCACGTTTCTAACACGTAGAGTCATTATATTTATTTGGGAAAAAGGAGACGCAATAAACTTGTAGTGTTCTCGTTAGGACTTGAATTTCGGACCTTGCGATTATTAGACGGACATGCTTTCCACTTGCACGACGAAGGCACGGGGTAAGGAGGGAGAAAATATCTTATCTACCATACCTACGAACGCGAAATGCAATAAGAAATTTGTAAGATACACTATTTTCCGTAAACGGAGCTAAGTGGCAGGCGTGTACCAAACAAAGCGATCGGTTTCGCGTAAGTGCCGGCAATATTCTTCGATGCTGAAGAATAAACTGCACTGGGAAACTTTTTCATGGAACAATCATTCAAACGAGGGTTCTGCTTTTGTATAGTGTATTTGTGGGAGTTCTTTCTATATATTATCTGGAAGGAACGCAATTCTAGAAAACGTTTCTTATTACGTTTCGCACCCATAGATCTGATTATGCCATTAGAGTGCTGCTTCGAAATTTGGAACTATGTTATAAAGTATTTCTCCCGTTTCCTTCGCATTCCTTCGTGGTGTAGTGGTCAGCACACTTGACGCGTATTCGAGAGGTCCGTGGTTCGAGTCTCGGGGAGGGCATTGCTTATTTTTCACATCACCTGCTTTTAAAAAAATACCTAATGTCTCTACAATGGCGCTCAAACTAAAATAGGTGGTGGATGATAATTCTCCACCACCAGGATTTGGCGACTGTGGCCCCTAATCCCCAATCGCCCTTTAAAAGGGAAGGCATATAAGGTATTTCTCCCGCCTTCGTAATGTAGTGGTCAGCACGCTCGGCGAGTATTTGAGAGGTCCGTGATTCGATTCCCGGCGAGGGCATTGCTCAATTTTCATCTTTACAGCTTCGAAATAACCTAATGACTCTACGATGTTATTGTGAAAAAAACATGTGATCGGAGGAAATCGGAGGAAATTCAGATATTGAATGTCTTAAGGAATTGTAGAGGATTTAGAACCCCAGCACCCGGAAATCTGAGTTTACCTGAAGTTGCTTTTTTCTCTGTACGAATAGCGTAATCTAATTAGGTTCCATGCATAAAATACTTATTTTCCGTTTTCAATGTGCTTAGCCGTTTTAATTTCAACATGACATACTGTAATGGTAATAACGTATATTAAGATCATGATGGCATTCTTATCGAAGCATTCAACATGCTTGCTAAATTCGAACCTGTTACTTTGAAGAACACCTACATATTTCTGCTAATGATTTATGAGAACTCAAATTGTCTTTGCATGAATATATTTGTTAGTATTAACTGCCTTTAATTACAATGCATTTGCCAATAATTAAAAGTGCAATAAATTTTATCAAACGAACGCTTACGGCTTGTACTTTTTAACAAGACAGAGTTTATTATTTTCATATAATATGTAGCTATGTTACAGAATATTCCATATTTCTTTTTATTGTAAGACATTTTATTTAGATCAATCATTAATTTTTAAATTTAATTCGCATAATTTTAATAATAATGTCAACTTTTTCCGTACTTAAATCATAAAATAATTATTATATTTATTTGTTGCAAACAAATAAATATAACTTACTATAATAAAATGTAATGTAAAATCAAAAATTTATTTTATAAAATAGTTTTAGAATTATTTATTTGTAAATATTTTATAAAAATTATTGTTATAACAGCCTTTTCAAAAAACATTTTATAAAGTGTAGCAATTATGATAGTAAAACGATTACATAGTAGAGTTCCTCGCTCCTTTTGTCTAAAATGAACGTTGAGGAACCTAGTAAACTGTGTAGCGACTTATCGCTGAGTTCAATGGCCCCTTTCTCGGGCTTACAACAAAGCCTCTACTCGGGCTTGAACTCAGAACAAGAAATAAGAAACTAAACTGTAACTAACTAGGAGACTTAGCCGAAGCTAAACAAAAGTAATTAATGTAGTTGGTCTTTAATTTAAACTAGCCGGTGACTATGGTGACTATATCACGTAATATACGGCCGAGCGTAACAGCTTCAAGAAAAACAGCCTGAATTCAAACACGCGCTACTCAGGATTCCCAATTCTAAGTTGACTTTAAACAACTATAGCGTAACTAAATTAAATACTTCTTATAACTCATTTAACCTCAATTCTAAAAACTCATTCTGGTAAGGAGTTGTAAGTGGAAAAAAAAGAATTAATAGGAAAGGGACTTTTAAAATTAAAATAAATGTTATAAAATTAAAATATACCTTACAACATATATATTCGATTATTTTTAGTGCGTTTCGCTATTTCATTTCGTTATGAATCATTTTCAAAAACACTTCAGTTTCTTCAGAAAATTTTCTCGTCCTGTCATTTTTTTTTTCTTTTGGAAGGGGGGGGGAGGATTCTTAGTCCAAAGGGGCTTTGTCCCTGAAGGACTTTTGTTTTCGTTTTGCGATTTTGCGTGGAAAACGTTAAAAGTCTGAATCACAAACTGTTGCCACCAAATATTGCATCTCTGTATTATATTTAAAGCAATTAAATAATGAAGAATCTGCATAAATGTATGTATATTTCTCCAAATGTGGTAAAATAACGGTAATCTTAAGCCATCCAATTTTGAATAAGGTACGTTTCCACACGAACATGCGCACCTAGAAGCCCAAATTTTAGAATTTGGAATATGTTTTATTATTTATTTCATATTTGTAAAACTTTAACGAATTTTTGATGAACAAACTGAACGATTTCAAAGCGAGAAATGGCAACACTCTGCGAAAAAAAAATTTATCTCCAGAGCGCGGAACTGTGTATCGGAAATTCTAAAGATATGCTCATTTAAAAATTATTTTGCGATATTGCTGTTGAACTGAATTTAATGGTTTAAGGGCGACGAACTTGATATCTTATAAATAAAGGTAACTCACAAAACGTTAAAAAAACGCCCCTTTGGGCGTAATTTAAAATCTGAAACCTTTCAGATTTTTTTTTTGCAGGTGTCTTATATATGCAGCACGATGCATTTCAGTGTAATGATTGTGATTAAGTCCCGCAGTTTCGTAATTAAATTTTCCACATTTTCGTAATGAATTTCGTAATACACGTTTTCGTATATTCACTCTGGTCAAATATTTTTCATTTCTGCTTTCAATTCATAACTGTAATTTCATTTCACTCTGGTTACCTCTTTACCTGGACATTATTTAAAATGCAACTATGGTAAAACAGAACTGCATAAATATAAGAAGGAAAAGCACATGTAGTGAAATATACTACATCGAAATAGAATGGTCATCATTTTATGTCTTTGTGTAAATTTATGTTTTGTGTAGATGATAAAACAAAATAATATACTAACTGATCTACAAAATCTGTGAGTCTGAAATTAGGGTCGAGTTCGCCTAAAATTCGAACCCTACTTCTAGCTGAGCTAAATTTTAGAGAATAAAAGCATATGTTGAAAAATGATAATAACAGTAATGATAATAATGCTACTGCAAATAATAATAATAATAATAATAATGTTCGCTTTTAATTTCTTGTATTAAAAGTATTTCATTTAAGTTAAATTGAATATTTTCAAAAGTTCTCTTTCTTATATATTTTCCCGTTGTTATGAATTTTCTTTCCAATAAAATTTTTATTTTGTTATTTGAAAAATGGCATAATAAAGGCTTAAATATAAATACTTTTGAACCGATATGTCAAGTTTATGTTTCAGCCTCAAGCAATATGAATATTTAAAATACTGTTTAAACTATGCAGGATTCTTCCTTAATCCTTACATTATTGAGTACCTCTTTTAAATACCTATAATTTCGTGTCTGATATGGAAATGATGTTTTTTGGCTCTTTTTTGGTTCACGTTTTTTTTTCTTCATTCTTGTTCGTTGCAGACACAAAAAGTACATTTTTCTACATGAATCTATAGATCTATATCACCATGGAATAAAGTTATCATCAAATTTAGGGCTCTCGGAACCTTGAGGGCTGTTCCAACATGCTTGAGTAACTAAGCGACGTAAAAAAAAATTGTCCCTTCGGTCTGTTGAATTTGAAACCTTCTCTTCATAAAATCACTGTTTCGCAATAAGAAAATAATATATTTTTATTCCCCCCCCCACCTGTCCTGATTTTGAGGATGAAACGGATTTTCTTCTCTATGGCCCGGATATTACACATGATAAGCAGCGCGAAACATTAAGTCACTAAACGAAATTGTCATTTAACGATCATTTGAATGATTGCGAAGATTTCTGTTGAGCTGTATTAACAATTCAACCCAAAATTAGGCGTTATGTTTCGCTTTGTAAAACGAAGCAAAATTTTTTAAATCTGATATGCAAATTCTTGTTTGTAGAAATGACGTATAATTGTAGTATTACTGTTACTATTGCTATTGCCGGTGGAGAGCTATCCTGAAATTCCTAGGAATGGACCAGGTTTAATTAGGTTACTTTACTAGAAAACATTTTTTGCTAAATGCTCTTCGAGATATACTTAATAAATGTAGGCAATCAACAAACGCGTTACAAAAATGTATATATATTTTTTTTCAGTTATTTGCATTTCTTTCATTAATTCACTTTTTGATGTCAGAAAAGTGTCCACCAATTCATGAAGCTATTAATTCACATAGGCATGTATGAAAAAAGAGTCGCTTCACTTCTGGTAGGTTACAACCAAAGTTGTAATCTAGTATTACAGTGAAAGAAAGGTCGATTTCTTTGCTACAACCATGTTAATATCCTGTACAGAAAACAACCGTATTGCATTTGCATCAGTGCAGCTTGAAGCACTGTAGTCGTTAAAAATAATTTCTCTCAAACAACACATTTGCATTTCTTTCATTAATTCACTTTTTGATGTCAGGAAAGAGTCTACCAGTTCATAAAGCTATTAATTCACATAGGCATGTATGAAAACGAGTCGCTTATCGTACTGGAGATAAGTTTTTGTATAGGCTTATTGGCCCGCCCCTCGAAAAATGCTGTTACTTTTAACTGCAGCTTTTCATTGCCAGAAAACCTCTTTCTGTTCAAAAGATTTTTTATTTTTAAAAAGATGATAAGCCTGAGGATTGAAGTCGGAGGCCGTAGGTCGTTAGCTACTAAACCTTATTCTGATATCGCCATCTACATAAACATCAACTGTTGTGTGGATCTGACGAAATGATATATCTCTGCTACTAAAAATATTCTGATAATATGTCCATCTAACGGTACTTTCTAGAGTTACTTACCAGTGTCGATTAACTCTCTTCTTGACGATGTGTAACTTGTACATAATCACAGATATAAATTTAAAAATATTTAATTTTTTTCACTTCTGTTAGGTTACAACTAAAGCTGTAATCTATTACAATGAAAAAAAGTCGATTTCTTTGCTACAACCGCGTCAATTTCCTGTCCAGAAAACAGCCGTATTGCATTTGCAGCAGTACAGCTTGGAGCATTGTAGTCACCAAAAATAATTTCTCTCGAACAACATATTTGGTTGCCTCCTTCAGATAATCTTTATGGTTAAAGAAATGTCGATTTCGTCTCTTCAACCATGTTAATTTGCTGTCGAGGAAACAGCAATATTGCGCTTGCAGCATTGCAGCTTGACTGCAGTGACCAAAAACAATTTCTCTAGAACAACATATCTGGTTGTTCCCTTCAGATGATCCTTATGGCTCAAGAAATGTCGATTTCTTCTCTATAAGCATGTTAATTTGTTGTCGAGGAAACAGCAGTATTGCGTTTGCAGCAGTGCAGCTGGATTGCTGTGGTTGTATCTGGTTGTTTCCATCAGATATCACTATGACAATTAGCAACCTTTAGTAATAAAACGGAAACCATTACGACCTCTGGCATACAGAACTGCTTTAATTCTCACACAATCAGAACGGCTGCTTTCACTCCACCGCTGAGCATTAGTTGTAGTTAATCAATTAGCTTTTAAATTCTCTTTCACCTCCTCCTAATTTCCATAATATTTTGGTTAATGAAATAAGCTTAAATGTAAGTAAAACGTAACTTTGCCACAGTGAAGCTGAATGCCATGACAAGAGTTCCAGTTAATGGCAACTGGCAATAAACAATGGCCTGGCATCGAAATGTTGGATAATGTTATACTCAACCTTGTTTCCAGAGTTGGCGTCTCAGTTCCATGGGCGTTTAGTGAAATAATATTCTAAAAAAATCAATTTCAAAATAAAAAGCGTTGTTTAATTTTTTTTTTGTTCTTTATTACTATCAAACGACTGTGTTCTTATGGCCACAAATGTTACTTTAGTTGACTAATTCATTACGCTAACCATAAACAAAGACTCAAAATACTATTTAAATTCAAATACTATACAAGCTCTCATACTCAAAATACTATACAAATTTAAATTCTAATCTTAGAGCATTTTAGGAAATTTATGTTTAGCTTTAATATTTTAAATTTATTTTTAAAATCAAAGTTCGCTTTTTAATCTAAGCATAATTGTTTATTCCCATAGTAAATAAAAAAAAGTCATTAAATCAAAGCATTGGGTTTTAAGAACCACGTTTAAAGAATATGGAAAAAACAACCCTCGAAAAATTCTCTAAGGTGAACTGAATAGAGATGAAAATTTTTACACAGCGAATTTTTAGCCCAAAGGAGCGTTATCGCAGAAGGGCTATTAGTCTCGAAACGGAATTTTGCTTTGAATCACTGTAAAAGGCTGAATTGCTTTTCAAATTGTTGCCCTTAGATATTATCACCCTGTATTATTTTAAAAGAAATTAAATAAAGGAGAATGTGCATGAATGTAGGTATGTTTCACGCATTGTGAAAAAACGACAGTATCTAGAGCCATCAAATTTTGAATAGCGTAGTCTCTCCAACTAACATGGGCATTGGAAGCCTGAATTTTAAATTTAAAATTTGTTTTATTATCTATTTCAAATTTTCTAAAACTTCAGCGAATTTTTAATTAAGAAACTCAACAATTGCAAAGCTAGAAATGGCAATAATGTCAGGGAAAAAATATTTTTTATCTCCAGCCCGCAAGACTGCATATTGGAAATTCTAAAGATCTGCTGTTTTTAAACACTTTTTGATATTGCTGTTGGATTGAATTTTTTGTGGTTTAAATGCAAAGAACATGATATTTAATAAATAAAGGTAACACACAAAACGTTAAAAAAAGGCATTATAATGTAATATTAAAGCTTATATAAGCTTTCAGATTCTTTTGTCTCATGAATGCACATAATTCTGCTGATGATTTAAATTTACATTGCCGAAAGTTTCCTATCAGAGAAGAACTTTTGAAATGCGTAATTAAAGTTTACCTAAGAAGAGATATATTTGCCTATACATAAAGGAAAGAAGTCATTTAATAACTGAAAGTATGTGCATTCTGTTGTACTTCGTCTGAAGACCTTTCCTCTTAACAGTTTCGCAGATGTCAGCAAACATGTTGGAATTTTATGGCTTTGAAATTATTATTCTCAAAATTAAAAATTTCTTGAAAGAAGTGCTCATCGTGCTTATCATTTATTGTCTCGAGATTTCTTTCTCTGTAGGTTAGAAATCTAGACAAGAATTCAGAACCTGGATTTTAAAGACATGCTGTATCTTATGCACCCTAGTTTTGCAAAGAAAAGTTTCAGATATTTTTTAAATTAAAAAAATTTAAAATAATTAAAATAATTTAAAATAATTGAATTAAATAAATTTAATTAAAAAAATTTCGTTCCCCTGATGAGGTGGGACTTGTAGCTGCCCTCGAAATCGATTGAGAGTTTTAATAAATTTATGCCAAATACAAGGTTGTTTCAGCGATTTTGATTGTCACATTCATTTTGACATATTTCTCTTCTGTTCTAACAATTCGTGGTTGAAGGCCAAAGATTAGAAAAATATAAAACTAAAATTTAGGTGTTAAGAAATTAACATAATTGTCACAACACTATACTTAAGTGTGAAGAGAATTGATTGATTTAAATACGGCGATTTATCCCGGCGTCTTCGAATCCGATAGAACCGAGAAATCCTGAATATGATATTATTTGTGAGTGCTTTATTTTCTACTACGATGTTTCAAACTGCGAAATCTTTGAACCGATTTATTTTCGATGACGATGTTTTCCCCTTGCGTTGTTTTCTCAGCGATGTTATCCGCGATCTTTTTCAATGATAAATGCTTCCGCTATTTTGGGGGGTATTTCTTTTGTATGGAATACTGATTTAATTTACGTAATGAAATGAACTGATTCTCTTGCTTAAGCTTTGAAAATAAAGGTAAATTGTTTATTGTATATTTCTCTAATTATAATAAGTGGTTTGCCTTTTTTTTGTGTTTTTTAACTACCAAAGGATTGACTGTGACTTGAGTTAAACATGGACGTCGTCCCTATATTACGGCGGCAAACTGGGAGTTCACTGTAAAAGCATTAGTTGCCAATAAAATTTCAATATCCCCATCCATCATAGAATTTAATTTCTAGTATCAGAATAAATATAATTTAAACTTCAAAACGCCCTTATATTCTTAGTAGGCATTCAGTAACACAAAAGCCGTCATTCATGATGGTTTTTCTGAATGGCTCGGAATTTTTATCTGAACATGAAGAACGTGTAGAGATATTAAGAATTTGGAAGCAGGAGAGACAAATGAGCAATGCCCTCGCTCCGGGACTCGAACCACGATCCAATCGAATACGCTCCGAGCGTGCTGACCACTACACCACGAAGGCATGCTAAAAAGGCAGGAGAAATACCTTATATACTCCCCCTTTTAAAGGGTGTCTGGGGATTAGGGGACTCAATCTCCAAATCCTGGTGGTAGAGAATCATCATCCGCCGCCTTTTCTAGTTCAGACGCCACTGTAGAGACATTAGGAATTTGGAAGCAGGAGAAGAGACAAATGAGCAATGCTCTTGCCGGGACTCGAACCACGGACCTCTCGAATACGTGCTGACCACTACACTGCGAAGGCATGCTAAGAAGGCGGGAGAAATACCTTATAAATTGTATTCAAACAATATTTTTCATGTTTGGTAAATTTGTATAATTAACTAATTTACTCTCTGTTTTCGTAAATGTTTATGCTTTAGGATAATAAATCATTAAAGAATATAAGAAAACAAAATATTTTAAATAATAATGTAATATACGTCCAATAGCAAACACCCTATGGTAGGATAAAGGCGGTCATGCCATCCAAGGATTTAAAAAAATCTGGAGCCTTAGGCACTCAGCATTCTTTCAAGGGTCTCTGACATCCATTTCTTGCTTCCATGAGGAGAAAAACAGGGCTGTGAGAAGTTATGAGGTGATTTGGAGACTCCAAAACTCAGAGGCTGAAGGCCTGCTGACTGGGGGCCAAGGCCTGATAGCAGAAAAACAGAAGATAGTTGCAAAATTCTGAATGCATAATTGAAATCAATCTGTAACTACATATAGAAAAACAAATATCCACATTTGGGGTGATAATTCTTATTTTGCTAGTATCATCTACATTTGAATAATAAATCATATGCTCAAATTCGCTGAAACAACCTTGTATTTGGTGTACAAGGTTGTTTCAGCGAATTTGATTGTTACATTGGCGTGTTTCTCTTCTATTCTAAATCATATGTTCTTAACTTTCTTCTTATAATTGCATAATCAGCATTTAATTGTTTCATTTTTATTATAGTTCGAGCTCTTGCGTATCATATGGCAGTAACTGATTTATTACTTCCTTCTGGGAAGTAAAGGAAATATTGTAGTCACGAAAAATTTCGGGTACCATATTCAAACGAAAATATCCTTTCTCACCGCTCTTGAATCCATTTGAGCGATGTTTTTGCTTGACATCTGTACGTACGGACATTTTGAAGGGCTCTTAATCCTAAAACGGACTGTAAAAGGGATTTAAAAGGGATTCAGAAGAGATTTTTTTTCTTGACATCTGTTATACATACATACGTACGTACGTATGTACCTATCTCGCATAACTCAAAAACGATTAGCTTCAATACGTTGAAATTTTGTACATGGGGCTGCTATAACATGTAGTTATGCACCTCCCTGTTTCGTTGCAACTGGTCAGACCAAGAGTATATATATACATATATATATATATATATATAAAGATAAGCAAAAGGAGTGAAATTCTAAAAGCAATCGCCTAAAAGTAAATTTGATACCTTAGTTCCAGAATGTAAAAATACTTTGAACAAAAAATCAA
>KK117313.1:18127-36872 GCA_000611955.2 Stegodyphus mimosarum | reverse complement strand
CTCAACAGCAGGAGTCCGATGTGGCCGTGCATTGTCATCCATAAAAACGCAGTCTGCTCGAATGGCACCTCGGAACAGACACACATGGGGAAGGATTACCTTTTGAAAATAACGATCTCTGGTTACAGAACTTCTTCGAAAACGTGGAGCTCTGTTCGCTCGTTCAGCATAATGCCTCCCCAGACGAAAACTCCAGGACCACCGTAACGGTCTTTTCCCGTCATGTTACTGGGATGACACCATGTCTTGACCTCTCTCCAAATCAACGGGCATTGAGAATCGCTTGTGACACTAAAACGACTTTCATCCGTAAAGGGGACACGACTCCATTGATGAGATGTCCAGAGTTTGTGCTCCTTGCACCACTTTAAGCGGTGGGCCGATCGCCAACTTTCAAACAGACGCAGTGTTCAGGACGGCAGGCGAATAGGCTACCTTTGTGAAGGGGTCTGGGTACCGTAAACCGCGACACTTGTCGCTCCGTTGTTGTACACAGTTGCTCAGATATGGCACTTGCTGACTGGTTTCGGGCCCGTTTCGCCTGCAGGACGATATGTCGGTCATCCACTGCAGTTGTTTTCCTGGGGCGGCCACCACCAAGCTTTCTAACAGCGGTACTTATGGTTTGGAAGGCTTTCCAAGCGCGCAAAACGACACTTTTATCGATTCCAACTCTTTAGCTCGCTGGTTACACAACGCCCCTCCATCAGCTTTTCGATCATTCTTCCACGAGCAAAGTCATCCAGGTGATTTCTTCTAGCCATATTTAACTCACTTACAGAGAATGTCTTTAGTTGTGTCTCCGTCCTTCCTTTTATTGTGCTCTTGAGTTCAGAGCGCCGACCGCACGCGTTTTGTGTCCGCTCAGGTGGCTTATGTCGTTTTGTTGCTGACATTTGCATACGCATGACCTTTCTACTGAATTGTGTGTTCATTGTACTGATCGCAAGAACCCTTTTACTGCAACTGTATGGCTATCTGATTAAAATTTACATTGTTGCTTAAGTTTTGCACACCAGTGTAAACTTCTGAGAAACATTTCACTACCATTACACATTCATATATATACATAAAAAGCCAATTTCTACTTAATCCTCCTCTTTAACCTAGTTTAGGTTTTTAGCCTAATCTGACTTTTTCCAGGTCTATCAAAATTCCTTACTTATTTCAAAGAGGAAGCGAATAAGAGTTTTCGCTGGAAATCCTTCCGAATTTCTTTCTTTCCATGTGCGTTTCTTTCTGTATTATCCCTCCCCTCAATTTAAAGAATAGTATTTATTTCTTGCCTGACGTGATCATTTTGTATGATCTTTGAGGAGCCTATTGGTTCTTTTTTTTTAGAATTTAAGAACCCATTAAGCTTTATACCCAGAAAGTTAATCGACCGACTTTGCTTCAAGGCTTAGGTGATTATTCTACCTTCCTGCATTAATTCTTTGTGTTCTAGCCGAACGTTGAATCATCCCAGCTATCATTAGTTTTTTACGATGAAACGGTTACTAACTTTTAAGAATTTTTTCTTAACAGCTGTTAAAAATTCTTTTTTAATAACAGTCCGACGTTAGGTGCATTTATCATTCTTCTGAAGTGAGCCGAAATTCAATCTTAGATTCTTGCAAGTTCTGAGGAAATTTCATCAAATTTCAAGGTATCTTTCACTGGATACTTTACATACTGGGTAACAAAAGTTTATTCGTGTTCTTTTTTTTGTCTAAATTTTTACAGTTTACAGTACGAAAACATACTGTAAACTTTTTTAACCTTTTCTCTCTGCTTCTTTTTTCTTGATAATATGATCCCTTTCTTTTCATAAAAGCATCAGTAATTAGACACTATCAACCAAGAGAAAGATTCATTCAAATAAACCATTGAGGGTTTTCTTTACTTGTAGCATTCCTATTTTTTTTTTTTTTTTTTTTTTTTTTTTTTTTTTTTTTTTTTTATAAATCACTAAAATTCTCTTCAGTTAAAGTTTGTTTTACATAACTATGGATTTGAGGTTCTTTCCCCAGCAGATGAGAAATAAGACGTAGATGCAGCCGCCACGTATGTTTAACTGGCGAGATCTAAGTATAATATAATGTGTAAAATATTTGGATTTTTATATGCGTGCACTATAGAATACTAGGATAGAGATTAAACCGATCTACTCAACTCTTTGAGTGGAAACGACGAGTCTCTCCCGCATACATTTTCTGCGCAAAATTCGATTTTGACAGAAGACACCCCCCCCGAATATTTAAATGTTTCAAAACTAAATACATTTCTTGTAATAAAATCTTAAATATTTTACCTGTATTTTGCGATAACTCTTCTCACAGAAGTATTTTAAATTAAATTGTCTGTACATTCTTTGGAAATAAAATCTAATTAATGGGGCTAATGAATCGATAACTAAGTTGTAAAGATTAAACCGCACTATGTTTTGCACTTGACTGCTGAAATTAAAAATTTTATATTGAGGGAAAACCATATAAAGCTCAAAAAGAGCTTAGAATTGTAGAGTCATTAGGATACTTTTGAAGCAGATGTAAATGAAAAATGAGCAATGCCAACGCCGGGACTCGAACTCTGGACCTCTCGAATACGCGTCGAGTGTACTGACCATTGCACCGCGAAGGCATGCTAAGAAGGCTGGACACATACCTTATATACTTCCCCTTTTAAAGAGCGACTGGGCATTAGGTACCCTATCGCCACATCCTGCTGGTGGAGAATCATCATCCACCCCCCTTTTTAGCTCAGGCGCTATTGTACAGCCATTAGGATTTTTTTGAAGCAGAAGTAAATTAAAAAATAGCAGCGTCCTCGCTGGGACTCGTACCCTGAACCTCTCGAATACGCGCCGAGTGTGCTGACCATTACACCACAAAGGCAAGCGAAATGCCTTATAAGTTAATATATTATGCTCACTTTTTTCCTCTCTAAAATTTTAAATCAATGAAATGGCCTAATATCTACATTAGTATCGATCTGAAAGATCCTGATAGCATGTTAAACTTCTTTGACCTGACAACGTGTTAAATTCTTTTGTTAAACATTGGTTACTTTCATTGAAATAAGCATAGAACTCTAATAAGATAATTCTAATAAGTGGAACATTATATGTTTATTTTCTAGAAGATAAACTGATGTCACTTTTTCCCCTTACCTCCCCCTTGTTTTGAAAAACAGAAATAATATACTTGATTGAAGAAGTAGTCGAATTGACGCAATTAACCGTTTCCTTTTGATTCTACGCTTATAATTTTTTTATATTAAAATAATAAAGAAACAAAAATAATTAAATAACAATTAAGTATCTTTTATCCATTACCAAGGAAAGTTATATTTTAAATTTATAAATCCTCGTATCATGAGCTTACCTTTAAACTCTTTTTATTAACAAGGATTTGTATTGTGCTGTCTAGAGCACTTGCTGAAAAATTAGTCAACATTGTAACACAGTGCTTTAGATAAACACTTAAATTTCCTAATACAAAGCAATAATCAAGAGCAGTGTAGGCAACCGGTATGTATCGGGGTACTTCTGCAACACTCTTCCATTCTAACAGGGCTGGTTAAGTAAATACTAGCCAATTTCCCTTAAAATGTCCCCCGTGAAAGTATCCCATCCTTCTTATTAGAAAGCTAGCCTTCGGGTGCGTTGCCACAATCTAAATAATCCTAAGTAACTCCAATACGATTAAAAACAATATTCCCAGTTTAAAATTTTATATAAAACCAGATTATATCCGTAAAATTCCAGGTGATAAAACAAACAAATTTAAATACATTAAAAGTATTAAAATATTGAGTTGAAGTAAAAGGCTTTCATATGAAATTGATCAAAAACATATCATTGTGAAAAGATTATGTACAAACAAGTAAGATTTTTACTACGGAAAAACTCAGTATTTTTTTTTAATTTAAGCAGTTTTAGAATTTGACACAGAGCTTTAAATCTTCTTTAAACTGTAAAATTTATGGAGATTTAGAAAGGAAAGGTAATCAAAGGTCTTGCACTCTATGTTCGTGATCTGTAGTGAGTAAAATATTTTAATTTATAAAGAATATTGATCAATTTGTGATACTTTTAATGAACATGTTTTAATGAGCATACTTTTAACGAGCAGGAATTATATTTTAATATATACCCCAGTTTTTCTGTACAAGTCCTTTGTTCCTAACAACATGAATTAACATGGCATGTCATTTTTAAGGAATATAATGGATTTCTTATATAGAATTAGTTGGTTTATCTATTAACTGTGTTGCTTATTTAAGCATTGTTATTTCATTATAATGTAAACTCCCCACAGCATATTACCGCTTAACAGAAAATCATTTCAGACTCTAGCCGTAAATTTGAAAAAATGTAAATAATGTGCATCATTTATGGTAATCGTGCGAGGAAAATAATGTACTGTTACGGATTTCACATTTATTTGGCTATTTATTTAGAATTGTAATTAAAATTGCTTTATATTTCCCGTGCAACGCAGACGATTTTTGAAGAGAAAGCTATGTCGAAAAAATAAAAACAAAAGAGCACGTGCATTTAATGCTTAATAAATAAACATCTCGTAATTATTGTTGCCATCCAGGAAAGTCTAGAAAAATCGAGATTGTTCTAGTGATAATTAAAAAGCTTATAAAAGCCGAGTTGAAACACCTCATCTCAGTTGTTGTTGTAGTTGTAGCTGTTTAAAGCGAACTGCTGTTTGTTTACTTTATGCTGTAGCGATTTCGCTGTGAGAAAGAATTATTTTATCTGTTTTGAATTGAGTTTTGCTAAACGTTTGAGATATTGTGATATTGGGCAAAATATCTCTGAAGAAATATTTTAGCATTTTGATTTATTTCTTGTGGAAAGAATAAATTTTTTTAACTTTTTAACGACTTGTGAATTCAATCCATAACGAACCCTTACGCACGCAACGATAGTAATTTAGATCGAAGCAGAGAAGTGTATTTTAGATGTTTCTGATACAACTATTTTCTTAACACTTTTGTAATTTATATAAGCCCTTTTTTGTGAGCTACTTTTTATCTTAATTCATTAGTTGAAATTTTGTAATTTTCAAATCTATAATTTATGTCATCTTTATTTTTAATACAGGTTTATTAGGAGCTTCTGAAGTTCCAAAGAATGAATCAAACAGTGATCAACCACAGCTACCATGTCCTGGAGAATGTGTTCATGCTCTCACTTCTATTTTATGCAGCAAAGTTGTAGAACAATTTCAGTGTGGTGCATCCTATTTGAGATGCTGCGTCAGTAGTGACTTTAATTTTGGAACTGTAGTGGAAACTTCTGCTCCCCTTCCTGAAGAATCTTCTACAGAAACAACAGCAGAATATAATGTATACCTCTTGACAACCCAGGCCGATCAAAACACGGCTTCCAATAATTCCCAGCAATCATCCCATCCACTGCCATCTGCATTACCTCCAACAGCATCTCAGACAGTTACTCCACAGACTATACAAACGACTAAAAAACCTCGGCCGTGTCCAGGTATTTGCGTAGAAAATATTTTCGTTCGATATTGCAGCGGAACTATTCCTGAGGGGCAGTGCGAAAGGGGTACAACTTGCTGTTCTTCAAATCAAGATGAGGAACCACAGCAAGTGCCTCCTACAACTACTTTCAAACCTGTTACAAGGCCCAATGATAAGCATATCAATGAAAACCCAAAGCCTATTCAGAATTCTGTAACTCCTGAACCTTCAACTTTACCACCTAGTCCTCCTTGTCCTGGATCATGTGTTGCCCCTCTTTTTAGTCTCCTGTGTGATGCTGTGAATGAAAATTATTATTGTGCCAACGACGGTAGATGTTGCATTAGCAATGATGAAGTAGAAACGGAACCACCGGCGACAGATGCGGTTCCTCTTGACTCAGATATCCCTTGCCATGGAGCATGTATTCCTACTTTTTTGCAAGACATGTGTAACTACCCCTCTGAAATTATACCGCAAACAGGTTGTGAGGGAGATTTTATTTGTTGTTACCAACCAGATTTGAAAGACCACCTGCATGTTGATGCGCCCCAGATTCCTCTGTTACGGCCCATTTCTTCACAGCCTGAATATCAGGCCATACCTCTGGGACCTCAGAATAATATACCCCACATTCGCCCTCCTCCCATTCCTCACCCTTATCCACAAAGGCCACAAGTTCCGCCTATGGGCAAACCTGTGCCTCCACTTATTGTTCCGCATATCCACAACCAAGCAGGCGGAAATCAAGGGTACATAGCAGCAGGCTATCCAGGATACGCGGTTGCACCCCAAATTCCATCGTCAGATAATGGTCCAGCCGTAAAACCCGGTTATCCACAAAACGTGAATTATGGTAATAATCCTTATCAACAACAGCATTTTTCACATGGATCTGAAACAATAAATATTGGAATCGAAAACCAACAGCCAGTGAGATTAACAGTTATAGCACCTCACTCTCCTCATATATCTCCTCATGAGGAGGAACAAAATTCATACAATTTCGATAGAAGGAAACCAAATATCACTCACATACCTATAAGGAATCCACCAAATAAACCTGCATCTGAGAACGAACCACTGCGTATAATTCCTTCTGCCTCTTCATCTCAGAGTCAACAAGCAAGTGAATTTACAAATAAGCAAAATCAACATAATTCTCATGACCGTTTTGTTAATAGTAATATAGGTATTGCACCGGATAGTTTGAGGCCGATTCCAGTTGGCTTTCACCCCAAACCACCTACTTTGGAAAAGTTTCATCCGCCTCCTTCTTCAGAATTTTCTCAACCCGTACTACCTCCATCCAGTGGTCTGCCGAATGCGTCAACAATTATAGTATTGCATATGACAAAACCTACTGGCCAAGTAGAGACAGTGCACGAAATAGGACATCAAGCACAGGAGCCCATGAAAACAACATTTGTACCATATCAAGAATCATTCAGGCCTATACCAAGCCAAAGGCCCTTGAAACCACGTCCACAGTCTTCATCAGTTCAGAAGACAGCCACATTGTCCCCAGAAGTTGAACCTATTCACACGTTTGAGGAAAGCATTCCAGGTTCATCAGATATCAATTCTGAAAGTGTTAAAATAGAACAAAATAAAAAAGTTAAACCTGCTTGTCCGGGATCTTGTATTGCACCATTCTTGCGATTCACTTGTTTCGGAAATAATGCGATTTATGATGGTTTTGTCTGTGAAGAAGAAGGAGCTATGTGCTGCACATCTGTTGAACACATAGAAAAGTACGAAGAGCATTTAAAAACAGGGAATGCTTTAGTATTAGTAAAACCAGACAGTGGAAGTAAAACAGATGGTAAGTTTCCCCCTCCATTATTTAAAAAATTATTCCATTCTGACTTTATTTACAAAATGTATGTAAATTACCTTATATTAGTTTATTCGTTTCAAGAAAGGTAGTTCTCTAATATGTTATGAGCTTATTTTTATGATTTATCTTAATCATATCTTTAGCAGAAGAAACAATTAATTGTTATCAACTAATTGTTCTTCTTAACAATTAATTTCAAGACAAATGCTTTCGAAACCATACATCACATTTCAGAATATAAATTAATATTTATTGAAAGTAGAAATTAATTAAATTAATTAAATGTAGAAATTACCCAGAATTAATTAGAAGAGTAAAAAAGAAAGATATTATGCTTTGTTAGCAATAGAAATTTCCATACAGAAAACCATCATTTTTTTAATTTTAATTCTTGATCAAGAAAAAAAGACAATTTATACTTAAAAGTCATGTTGAAAGAAGTCATGGGAACAATACTTTACAATATTTCTTTTAAGTTTGTGTTTACTAAGAAATCTTAAGAAATATCAAAATCCGTAAATGCAAAAAATTCCATTACGGATTCCCTCAACGGAAAAAAAATTAAAATTTATTAATAATTTTGATTTTATCTTATTATTATTTGCCTATATTAACCAAACTGATAGGTAAATGTCATCACTGTTTCAGAGTTTCTTTTGTTTTGAGATACTGCATATTATTATCTAAACAGTTTTTTTCCCATCTATCAACTGTAAGTCTTGTTATCTCTGCTTATTTTCTGATCCTTTACCGATTATTATTTACATTTTTAAAAGAACTTTGCTAAATTTAGTTTTAATAATCAGTCTTTAAGGAAAAGAACGGATTTGCCTTAAATAGCTGCTTCTTTCAAATTAGGTATATTTTCTATTCTTGCCTTGCATTTGAATCAATAAATCTACACTCTTATAAAAAGCTAATAGGCAGAGCTGTTTCTCTTAACAAAATATAACGAGTTAAAATACGTATACGCGTCAGAGAGATATCATCGCACGTTTTTCTTTTAAGTGCATTCGTTACAAAATCTAATTAAAAAGGGTAACTCAGAATTTAATTTGAAGATGTTCCTTTCTTGAATATGTCACAGTGATAATTTACTGTAGTTAAGTGAATTTTAAAATTAGTTTCTAAAATTTATTCATTCTGAGTATGATTTTAAATGCAGTTTTACCCATAAGATAATATTTTCGTTTTAATTTGTACTATAATAGTAATAATAATAATTTCAAAGCAACTAGGTTAACAAAATTTGTTTTTATTATTTACATTTTTGTATTATTAAGACTAGTTTCATAGAAAGATTATTTGAAGTTAATACTACAAAATGTTTGTTATTTGAGAACATACGTCTAAATACTTACTAACATAACATTTGGCGCAGCCGGCCACCACAGTAAACAACTTTCAGTGTCTGTTTCAGTTCCAGACACTTATGTTTTTCAGTAGTATTTGGTAAGATCAGTTACTAAATATTAGCAAAATGATGTTATTTTTCTTTCACATATACAATCAGCGTTTTTAAGCCTCCTTATTGTGAAAGATTTTATTTAAAATATTTCTGGTAAACAAAATAATTTATTCCAAAAGATCTGTAACAGAACTCGTATGAATATTCCGACACTTCGAACAAAGAGTTTATATTTAATACACGCAAGTAATGGGATAGACATTCACTATTTATTTAGATATCCTTCAGCTAAAATTACACTTTTCATGCACTTTGGCATAAATTCAGCTTATGTTTTCATGTGAGAATGTTCCATTCTTTTTGTATGTTTAAAATCATTATTCTAATAGAACTTAAATGTATTTTGCATTTCAAGTTTTCTAACAGATGCTGTCATATTTTTATTAAGAATATTTATATATTTATACTGATTCATGTTATTTTCTATGAAACCAAAATTTTTCTCTCCCGAAGGAAGCGAAACATCCCCAAACCATTATGCTTTCGTAGCCCGTACTTAACAGTAGGCAAAAGGTTTTTCGGATTCAATTCTTCATTCAGATTTCGTCACACAGTAAGTTTTACGTCGGGACCTAAATATATTAAATTTTGACATCTATAAATATAAATGGATTGGGTGAATGCCAGGAATATTTTCCTAGTTTTCTTGTTGACAAAGATGGGCTATCAGCAAGGTAATCCTTGCTGATAACGAATTGTATATGTATACCCTAATGATTCTTCTAACAATTTCAATATTAAGTTTATTGCACACCGTTTTTCTAAATCCGCTGAAAGCTTTTACAGCACTAGTTTTTTTGTGTCTTGTTTCGGTTTTTATAAGGTCCGCACAATTTCTATTGTTTCGTAACATCAAAGATAACTGAAAGATTTACATTAAAAAATTTTGGATATTTCGAATATTTTTATCGGGTGAGTGCTAGCACATACAAGGATGTTCTCTTAAGTCAATTGCAAAAAATTGTGGTGTTCGTCCAGAATACACTGAGGCTCTTTGTTTCTTATTCGTGATAATTCCTCGCCACATTCACCCCTCGTTATGAAATAGTTTATGGACTGGAGACGAATTGTAGCTCTCGATTATCCTTCTCGCTCACCTGATTTCACTCCTTTAAACTTCTTTCTATTCCCACACTTGAAACAGGCTCTAAAAGGAGAACAGTTTTAGCATGTTTCAAACACTCAAAGCCATGTGACAAGACTTCTCCATATGATACCGAAATCCGAAGGAAGAATACGTAGTTTACTGCATTGTCAAACGTGCAGGATAGATAGTATGTAAAACTTTTATTCTGATTTAAGTAAAAATCTTTAATTTTTAAACACATTCACAGAATATTTATTCTCCTTCTTTCTTTGTTTCAGAAGCAAGCAAGTTAGTCTTTATTTAAATCTTACCTAGCTCTTATATTACGCATAGGTCTTTACTATTATTACCTCTTCATTGCCTATTTAGAAACCATTAATAGGGATAATTTCATAAGAATAAACTAAACAGAAACATATTGAGTTGTTTATCTTGTGAACAAAAGCAAAATAGGAAATATAATTTAGTCTACAAGACCACGTAAAGGGATTGTGATAAAAAGAAATTAAGCGCTCAATGTAAATTTTAATATACTCCGGAGGCACAGGAAAGGAAGACTAGCTCTGGCAAAATTTATGGTACAACTACTAAAACCATCACCGTAGTTACAGTAACTAGTATATGAAATCTGCTGAAGAAAGGCGCAGATGCAGAAAAAGTTCGTACATTCTAACTCAGCCAGTAATTCTAGCCACAATTTGCTATGCATCTATTGTTTTTCAACATCTACTATGTGTTTTTAAATATTCTTTAAAACTGCAAGGTTCTAGACAAGGTTAAATGCATAAGGAATATCAATGGATGCAGAATTTAAAGCAAATTTTGTCCGTTACCCTTAAAAGAAGACAGCAAAGGAGAGTTTCAGAACACCAAATAGGGTTTGCTTTAAAATAATATATGTACGTTAGTTTGTAGAGAAATTACGTATTTTTTGAAAGCAGGAGAGATGAAAAATGAGCAATGCCCTCGCCGGGGCACGGACCACAGACCTCTGGAATACGCGCCCAGCGTGCTGACCACTACATCACGAAGGCATGCGAAGAAGGTGAGAAAAATATATACTCCCCCCTTTTAAAGGGCGACTGGGGTTTAGAGCACCCAATCGCCAAAATACTGGTGGTGGAGAATCATCATCCATCACCTTTTTTAGTTCGGGCACCACTGTAGAGACATTAGGTATTTTTTAAAGCAGGAGAGATTTAAAATGAGCGAAGAATATGGGAGAAATATTTTATAAGTTGCCTGGAAACAAAATTCTGGAATTTATATTGCGTGACACTAGTATTAATACTATTTTATTCTAAAATTAAAGGCAAATTATGATCAGTATCATATTAGTAACAGGAAAATGTGCAACTAACTGAGTGAAGGCAGGACAAAGTGTCAAATGAAATTGAATAATTTATCTGCTTTCACATTTCCTACTTATTCAGTTTATAGAGAGCAAGGTTATATTTAGTGTGTGCTAAACATAATATAGTAAAAGAAGTAAGTAATTCGTAATTAGTAAGAGCAAAATTACAGTTAATATTTACGCATCAACTGAATTTGACAAAGAAGGATTGTTGGATCCTCTTCATTCTTTATCTGTGAAAGCATTAAGCCTTATTTTTGCATTTCTGAGGACATTTCCCATTATGTTTAATACGGATTCTCCGTTGTTTATCTATTGTTTACCTATTCTGGAAGTAAAATACTATTTTGCTTCTTTGCTTTGCCAACTTCATCAATTCCAGTGGGCTTCTCGATAGCGAATGTCTCCTTAAAGTGTATGTTCATAATTCTGCCAGTGCAACTCATAGGCATTTGTGTAATTTCTTGCTTGTCCTCTGAAGAATGACTTTTTAATTTCTCAATCTAATCATCGTGAGAAAAGAACAAAAGAAGGAAAGGCTAAAACTGGACATTTTTATGCTTCAGAGGAAACAGTCAGTACTCTGTCGAAAGCTTATTCTTACGTCATACTTCCAGTGAAGCTGAAGAATTTCCGACTAGTGCCTTAAGAGGAAAAGTATAAAACTTCCGCAAAAAAGACCTACAGTTTTAATTAACACATTATTACTTATGTACAATAGAATCTTTCTTGTACTTTTATTATGTCAAAAAGTGCAAACTAAGTGCCAAGGTTCTAGACACGTTAGGTTATTTCGAAGCAGGAGACATGACAAATGAGCAACGCCTTCGCCGGGAATCGAACTACGGACCTGTCGGTTACGCGTCGAGCGTGCTCACCACTACACCACGAAGGCATGCAAAGAAGACGAGCGAAAAACTTAATATACACCCCCTTTTAAAGGCCAACTGGGGTTTTGGGGACCCAATTGCTAAATCCCGGTGGTGGAAAATCATCAGCCACCACCTTTTCAGTTCGGGCGTCAGTGTACAGACATTATTTTTTTAAAGCAGGAGACATGAAAAATGAGCAACTCCCCCTTTCAAAGGGCGCCTCGAGATTAGGGAACCCATTCGCCAAAATCTGGTGGTGGAGAATCATCATCCACCACCTTTTGAGTTCGGGCGCCACTGTAGAGGCATTAGGTATTTTTTGAAAGCAGAAGAGATGAAAAATGAGCAATTCCTTCGCCAGGACTCGAACCACGGACCTCTGGAATATGTGCCCAGTGTGCTGGTCACTACACCACAAAGGCATGCTAAGAATGCGGGAGAAATACCTCATAGCGTAAATTAAATAATTAGCCAGAATTAGAGCTGAAAGAGAAAGTTTTGGTAACATCAACCTTGAATGTGGTGATCGTGTTTTTTACTGCTAGATTAGGTTAATCGATTACATTACAGTGCACGAAGACAATCCCTCTACGGTGAGAGATATCTTCATGGAGAGCTTTCTGAGGGAAAGTAGTTCGTGTTTACGCATTCCTATTACAGTGCTAAGTGTTACTTAGTTGATGTTTGACTCGTAGTTACACAAGAAGGCTTACAGAAGAAAAACCAAGCTCTTAGTTGTTAATATTTCGTTTTTTAAGTATCAAATCATATTAGCAGGATGCAAGAAGCGAAAGTTAATTTTTTTATTTCCTTTAATTGTATATTCATGCAGAAGCAATAAGCGATATCTTAGTTGCTTTTATATATTTGGTTTATCAATTTGTGCTGTAGGTTTTCAAGTCAAATTGGAAAGAGAATTTGGCCGTTAAGTCTAGTAAAATTATTTGTAGTTTAGGTAAGGTGTATTTGAGGGTAATCTTATGCAACTGTCTAGTACTTGCATTTAATTTATTGCCGTCATCTGAACTTCAACTTTTGACTTTCAAATTCGCACATTCATACCACAATGAATTAATTAAATACGATCATACACAAGAAACAAAATATTTACTCGTCTCAAAACGTTGTCTCGTCTAAAAACTAGGTTTTTATTTAAACCATGTTTAACTTTCCAACTTTTCAGACATTATATTAATGTCAGCCATAAGCTGAGCATTTGCACATCTAAGATAAATACTGGAAAAAGTCCCGCACCCATTTTGATGTTTAATAACTCATAAAATAGTAAAGATAGATTAAAATTAATAACATAAATGGTTAGATAGACTCAAAACGTTTCATGACCCTTGTCAATGAACTTCCACGTGCGCCCCCTTCTTCGCACGGAGAATATCAAGCCGATATTCAATTTCACGCCATGTACCGGCAAGCATGACAACCGCAGAGACTATTGCAGTTGTCATTCTGGCTTTTAGGTTATCAATATTCGACAGTCTCCTCCTGTAAACGTTGTCCTTTACAAATCCCCAAAGGAAAAGGTCCAGCAACGTTATATCGGGTGATCTGGGTGGCCAAGGAATTGGACCTCCTTGCACAATCTATCTTTCTGTAAAATGGTCATTCAAAGAACTACGAACGATGGTACCCCAATGAGGTGGTGCACCATCTTGTTTCAAAAGGACATGTGGCTGAAGCTCTTCTAGTTGTGGAAATACGAAGTTTTCTAGCATGTCTAAGTATACGACTGATGAGACCGTCTTTTCTGTAAAAAGAAAAGGCCCAATGACTCGGTCGAGCATTAGTCCACACCACACATTAAACTTTGGGGAATCCCTTTGTGCCTCACGGTATAGTTGTCAAACAATAGTTGCCAAAAACAAAAGAGAAAAAAATGCAATTAATAAGCAGACGATATTTAGAAAAGTACAGATATTTAGACTGGAAAATCAAATTATCTGAAATTAACCTCACAGGCAGACGATATTTAAAAAAGTAAAGATATTCAAACTTGAAAAGGAAAATATATAAGTTATTCCATCAATAAATGCCATAAGTTTGTTTATATCTTCATTATTTTATGAGTTATTAAACATCAAAATGGGTCCGGGACTTTATAAACACCCTGTATTTTGATAAATATTGATTATTAATTATTACTTTTGTAATTTTAGCACCTGATGATACAAGTCGAAGACCGGGTATGTATGTCTGCGGAATTAAGGGTAACCAGCGAAGGAAAACAGCCAGGGTCGTGGGAGGCAAAACGGCAGCTCCCGGCGAATGGTGCTGGCAGGTGAAATTACTAATATATTTAACTTAAAGCTATATTTATTTATTTAATTTTACATTAAAATTATGTTCCAAGAAAATAATTTCAAACGGATGCAAATAGAGAACTTTAGCGCTATCAAAAGGAAATCAAATCTCTGTACATTAAACTTTAGGTTTTTCATATATATAAAAGTCAAATAGCCAGCATTAATAAAAATTATTTTTTTTTACATTTTGCAGGTAGCTTTGATCAATGCAAAAAATCAATACCTGTGTGGTGGAGCCTTGATAGGAAGCAGATGGGTACTTACAGCCGCTCACTGCATTACATCGTGAGTTCTTGGATTTACTTTCAGCAATTTGTCTTTAGAATAACGCTATATTTGTCAGAATTTGGTCATCAATACATTGATTTGCAGATAGTAATTCTGGAATTAACATCTTAACTTTACTTTCATATTATATACCACATGCTGAACTTTGGATGATCCCATTGAAAACATTAGTTTGGTTTGACTCCACTGAAAACATTAGTTTGGTTGAGTTTGGAATGTTAGTGATGACTTGACCAGAGAAGACATAAATAATTGTAATCATAGTTGATGTTAATAGATGGGGTTGGCGAAGCTGCGTAGTAAAAGAAGGAACTTGCAGACGTTGAAACAAAGCACGTAAATTTATTTTCTTAATGAGTGATTTCTTAGGATATATATATTCTTTTCCATATCATTATGGATGCGGCAATCGGTGTCCGCGAAAACATCGCGGCAAAAACACCGCGGCGAAAACAACGCAAGGCGAAAACGTCGCGGTACGAAACATCGTGGGAGAAAAGGAAGCAAAGAGAAAATATCGCAGTTCTAAAACATCGTGGTACAAAATCTCATGATCGAAAGTAAAGTTTGTAGGTGCTTTATTTTTTACCACGATATTTTCGACGACGATGTTTTTAAACTGCGAAGTTTTTGAATCTCTCTATTTTCGACCACGATCTTTTGTACCGCGATGTTTTCTCTTTGCTTTCTTTTCCACGATATTTTGTACCGCGACGTTTTCGTCTTGAGTTGTTTTCGCCGCGAAGTTTTCGTCCGCTATGTTTTCGCAGCGATGTTTTCGGCTGTAACCCGGCAATCACCTATACAATTTTACATTTTAAAACAATGGCCAATACAACGTAGCGGTGAGACAATAGTTGGAAAAGTGATTGCGATACTGCAGTGTTATTCTGCGGCTCAATTGCCTAAGCAGGTACAGGACCTAAGCAGGTGATAGGGCACCCAACTTTTCCTGTAAGTAAATGGGTATAGCAGTATTACACTTCCTTTTTTATGAATTTTTATCCATTTTTATTAATTGCCTAAGCAGGCGACAGGTGAGCGGACACCCGGGCGGCTTGCATAGACTAATCGGATATCATCCGGATCCCGAAACTATCTAAAGGACAGAACTGTCTAAGCAATACTTCCTGGAACAATGACAGAATGATTGGTACATGAAATATGTCCCTCGTAAGAGGTCTTGAATGGTGAAAAATAGAGGAGAAGCGTTTTGCCATCTATAGCACTAGCAGAAAATCCAGGTAGGTGACGGGGAAGATGCGAACTGCCAACTGGAAGAGCAGCAGCGTCAACATCCAGGTGACAGTGTCCAATCCAGACAGCAAAGGAGAAAGGAAAATATGCAGTGTTCTAAGAATTTATATCATGAAGCGTAACAAGCAGTTCAGCTATGTATAGGTGAGGGATGAAACCGTATGTCAGGTGACAAATCCTTCTTGCTGTAGATACGAACGAATGAAAAAATTCGTCCACAAAGATTTCATAATTTAACCCGGCGGAAGGCGCATCAGGCAAAGCGTGGGGTATCACATACCCCAAAATTTAATATACGGGTAAAAGAAGTTTTATTTAGTTTTAAATCTGTTTTTCTTTTATAATACGTGAATAGTACTTAGGTTACAAAAAAATTAATTTCCAAAATAAGCTTAGAGATTTAAAATTAAGTACATGAAAATAATACCAAAATAAACATCATACCTCTAAGTTTTATTGCATCTCTAATACACAATGCTTATTTCATTTGTTTACACTTTGAACAAAATACATTCATGTATTCTTAGCACAAGTCTCCGCATTTTAAATATCGTTTTCGCATTTTTCTGTCCTTGGCTCCAGGGCATTCGTCACATCTTTTACACATAGTTGCTTCGAATTTCGTATATTCGTTTGAATTATTCCTCGAAACTTCTGCTCTTCTTTTGCATGCAATGCGTAAGTTTCTCGGTAAAGTGTTAATCTCTGATCGTTGTTCACAGGTCTGTGCTTTGATAAGGCTGGGGAAAGTTAACTCAGCTTTTCATCCCTTAAGTGGGTCGATAAAATGCGTACCAAGTTCGCTTGGGGACTAAACGCCAGGAATCTTGCGACAAGGCGACCACTTTTCCAGAGCTGATGCACTCCAGGGCCCAGAAAGGTCAAAAAAGCAGAAAAGGGCACTGCAGGCCGTTGTCCACTACGGCTGCTGCACCACTGAGTTTAGTTTAGTTTGACTTATTATTTTTTGACTGAAATAAATGAAATGCAAGTTTCAAATAAAAAAAAAGTATTATTTAAAATCAAAAGCCATTTTAAAAATGGTAGTATTTCTTTATAAAGAGCTTAATTCCAAATCAAAAAGCATTTATCATGCTGTAAAAGCTATTTTTGTTTGTTTAGTTGCTTTCTGATTTTGGTGTTATTTTTGACGTAAAATTTATTTTATTGCCATAGTTTAATATTTTAATGATTTTGCCAGAAAAAAACTGTTTCTTTTAGACCTTTCTTTTAACGGGAATATGTTTTTGAAAAGCATTGTCATTAATTTATTAAGTGAATTAGACTTTATTATGCTTTCATTAAGATTTTCATATTTTTCTACCAGGCTTGTTCGAAATGGTGAAGCCATTTATGTTCGAGTAGGAGATTTCGATCTTGCCAGTCAGTATGGAAGTCCTGGAGCGCAGACGCAGAAAGTGTCCACTTCCTATATCCATCATAACCATAACGGACAAACATTGGACAACGACATAGCTTTGCTACGACTGGAAAATCCCGTGCAGTTGCAAGAAAGCGTATGTTTAGTCTGTTTACCAGCTCGTGGTGCTGAAAGTCAACCAGGGAAGACATGCACCGTCACGGGTTATGGTTATATGAGTGAAAGTAAGTTTTATACATTCTGCATGTCATAATGTTTAATTTTGTGTTAACTGGTAGGCTAATATTTGAAAGAAAATTTAACGTAGCCAATACATAACTTTAGATGTTATTTAGTAAGTTTCTTTTGTTATGAAGCATCTCAAAAAAGATAATTGTTAAAGGTTTTTTAGACTTATACATTTCTTATTCTTTTGTGTCTAAGTTAAATTAGATTTTCTAACAATATTTGACTCTTAATTAAAAGAAAAAATCTGATGTGTACATCACATGTCTTCCTTATCCGGAATACTAAATTATACGCATTTTTTCTTGCATTTCATTTAAACTTAGTGCATTTAATTAAATCTACTTCTTCGATAGCGCATAAATCACAATAGAATAAATGCACTCTTTAAAATTCCTTAAATTTGTTTACCATAGCGTCACTCCGCCGCTAGGTTCACTTAACAGAGTTACAGCTCATTCCTTTTATAACTCAGAATGCACAAAAATTATGTATATCACCTGAAGAATTATTTAATCGTTGGCACATGTTCTACTCAAATACTATAATAAGTCTAAAACGCTGTATAAAAGAAATTAAAAAAAGAAACATTTTTTCACAGACGATTTAGTATTTCTCATTCAGTTAATTCAGTTCTGACTTCGCCACAAGGCAAAAGTACATAAAAGCTCAAAATATCTATATTACAATATACGAACATTTACTTAAACACTTATTTCCTCGAATAAATTCCAGAATAGATTAAGCATAATTTAATTCGCAATAATAAAAGAAGGCACTATCTTTTTCGTTGCGAAACTTAGTTTCTCTATATTGGCAACAAATCCACTATTCTCCTAAGTTTCAAATGTAAACAAATATGTCCGCCATGAGAAAAATGATTAGCCTTAGCCGCACTTAACAACTTTTAAATTGCTGATAATTCCACAAATCTTGCATGCAGATTTACTAAAGGCGTAAAAACCTTAACCGGGAGATAAGAACAACATAATTCAATCATTTTAAGGCAAGTAATGTGCATTTTACCAACATATAAGAATAAAAAATTCTGAGCTCACTGAGCCGAGTAACAGAGTGGATATATATACATAATGAAAGTATATATACATAATGAATACATGTATATATAATAATGTATATATACATAATGAATAATATATATATACATAAT
>KK117313.1:6904-18054 GCA_000611955.2 Stegodyphus mimosarum | reverse complement strand
TATATACTTTTGGTGCCGCCGATTGTAACCAAAATAGGAGGGCACATCTACATGTTATAGCAGTCCTATATACAAAATTTCAAATTTCTGAGGCAAACTTGGTTTTGAGTTATGCGAGATACGTACATACATACGTACGTAAGCACAGATTCCACAAAAAGTCTCTTCCATTTTAAATCAGTTTTATATTTTTTGGAGCAAAAAAGAGTCCTTTATTCTGTCCTTACGTACGAATGTCACTCAAAAACATCGTTAAATTGCATTCGATAGCTGTCAAAATGGGTATTTTTGTTGAAATATGATGACCGAAAATTTTCACCATTACAATTTTTTCTTTTTACTTCGTACAAAGAAGAAAAAACATTACTTCTGTTTCAAAATGATTTTATTTATCCTTTTCATAAAAATCACACGTAACCCCAAATTAGGTAATTCTACTTATATCTTTCGAGTTTATGGTGCTACAAATATTTTTTCAGTAAAAATTATTTATTCCAATGTGATTATCTTCAAATTTAGTAATATGTATTGGGCTTAGGGAAGGGGCTTAGAGCCTAAGGGAAGGAAATTTATTAGGTAGATAGAGGCTGCTTTTGCTTGCTTTAGAGAAACACGCATCGAAATTAAGAAACAAAATAAACTCTAAAAATGTGATATTTTTGGATGATTATTAGGACTAAAGAAAAGTATATCCACCTAACTGAATACACCTACTTTAATTCTAAACATTTAAAGATTGTAAATAATCTTCCCACAAGCAAATAATCATATAAAAATCACCATTTAGAAAAATGTCTATGCACTTTTTAATCTGAAACTTAAATTGTATATGAATACTGTAACACCATAAAATTTCCAATAACACACATTACAGCAGTATCCAGAAGAATTACATATGTACTTTCAAATTAAATTAAATTTCTGAAATTTAATTTATTTTCTTATTTATATTAAATATTTCTGAGACTGATATTTTCGAATTTTCCTATTATTGCTACTAATGTTAACTTCTGTGGCTTACCGTATGTTGCTGCATTTTGTTACATAATTATGAATAATTTTTCATTTTTGTTTCTTGATTAATACGATATAACAATCGAACAGTACTGATGTTTCTAAACATGTTTGCATGATACCAGATATTTCTGACTCTGGTTTTCCTTACATCAAATTTACCATCAGTAGAAAAATAAGCCATAACGTTGTCTCTTTTAAATTATGGTTATTTTGATATTTTTTAAAATTTTATGATGAAACAATATGTGTTCGTTAAAAGTTAAATTTAGACTTTCCCGTTTGTACTAATTTTCACTATCTCGTCATGCAAAAGGATCACATGGTTTACTAAAGGCTCAACAGTCGATATAATTTTGTGCCATAAAGCTTACAGTGACCACTCATCTCATGGAACACTTTCACAGACTACAAAGATTGCATGGATCTGTAAATAACTGCTGGAAATTTTACTGTACGGAAATAATGCAAGTATACATGTGCAGCTTCACATTGTTCCAAACAGTTTTAGCTCCCAAGTTTAAAAAATAATGATAATAAAAAAAATAATTAAAAAAAAAAGAAAGGTTTCAGATTTTAAATTACATCCAAAGGAGGCGTTTTTTTAACATTTTGTGTTACCTTTATTTATCAAATATCATGTTCTTTGCACTTAAACCATAAAATTCAGTTCAACAGCAATACCGTAAAATAATTTTAAAATGAGCATATCTTTAGAATTTCCGATACACAATTCCGCACACCGCGGATAAAAGGGTTTCTTTTTCCGTAGAGTGTTGCCGTTGCTCGCTTTTAAATCGTTTGAGTGTTTTCATCAAAAATTCGTTATGTTTTACAAATTGAAGTTTTACAAAATATGAAATAGATAATAAAACAAATCTAAGCTATCTCTCTAGGCTAGTGAGTCTGCCTTTTCGTTTCCTACACGTGAAGGGATACATTGAAAAATGATTGTTTTGTTGTATAAGTTGAAGGTTTGTCTTATTTCTGAGATAATCTGAGTATCTTTATTATGATTTATAACTACAGCCTGAATGGCTGCTTTAGAATCGACTGGAATAAGTGCTTTAGAGAAACAATAAGTCTTTATCTTCAGCTGTTCTAGAGCTAGTGAAATTGCAAGGATTTCTTCATCAAAATTTGGCATGAAATGTCCCACAGGAGTATATTGGGAAAACAGTTTATTGATACATCAGCCCCAGTGTTGCCTTGTACTTTAGAGCCATCAGTGTAATATCAGTGTAATACCATAGTCTTGTATTAGTGTCAGCCATCAATGTAATATCAGTGTCTTGTATTTTACAGCCATCATTTGTATGTAAATAACTATAAACTTATTTTATTTCTTATAATAGCTTAACCCTTGCTGCTGCTTTGGTTTTGATAAAGCTTGTAACCTAGGAGAAAAATTGCTAGAAATTATCTTCATCATGGATTGTTGATGCTCATCGGCCAATCTTTTTTTAATTAATTTTAACTATGAAAAAAAGGACTTCACATAGGAATGTATTTCCAAACAAAGAGATTATTCTCAGTGTTAAATTTTTAATTGAATTAATTTATTACTTGACAAATACGAATAAAAATTAATAAAATCTCTATCTCCAAATCTTTCAGTATGATTTGTATTTCATTGCAAACAAGTTAACTCCATTTATAGATTTTCTAATGCTTTATTCACCTTAGTTTTAATAGTAATAAAAGTAATACAACCTCGGACTTCAGATAATTAAAAGCTTAACATCTTTGTAATATTGTATTTACAACAAATTCATAACTAGAATGTCTTCGCGGGCCACATAAAGTTGCTTCGAGGGTCGCCAGTTTGATACAAATAATTTAACACGTATTAAAACGTTAAATGCTATGAAAAGTTTACTATACATATGCAAATAATTGCAATAACTTCGTGCAAGATTTAAGGATTTTGTTTTTAACTTGCAGCTGGCCCAATAGCTTTGAAAATACGGGAAGCTGAACTGCCTATCGTAGAGGAGAAGCTGTGTACGGAACAGGTAAACAAAGTGACAGAGAAAAGATTCATTTTACCAGCAGGAAGCTTCTGCGCTGGCGGAGAAGCGGGAAACGATGCCTGTCAGGTAAATAACATAACAATACTCTATAAATACTGACCACACATGAATATTCTAAGGTGTTATCGAGAAATTTCAACAAATCATTCAGTGTGCGAGTTAGCACACGTTTTTTCTAACATAAGAAAAAAAAGTTAAAATCAAAGAAAGGTACTGAATTAGGAACTGCCATTGAGCTTAAATTGGTATTTCTGTAATTATTATCAATTTCTTAACAATTGAGATGAATCCACTACACAGTTATTCACAATAGGATTCATTTAATCATAGCTCTGTCAATGACCTTTTAATAATTATTTATATTATAATTCCGAATACCTTAAAACACAAATTTAAAGAATTTAATTATTCACTGTGTGATTCTAAGTACCTTGAACACAGTTATTTATTCAGTTGTATTCGTTATACTGTTATTTATGGTGTGATTCATTGTAATAACTAATTCTGTAAATTACAGAATTAGTTATTACAATTCAGTCATTAAAGTACTTAATTTAGATTTAAAAAGTTCCAGCTGAGCGAAATCAGCAGAGTCATAGTTCGCAGTAATTTTCTCTTTTAATTTAGTTAACTTAGTCTTAGCTACACGCTTCTTCGTTTTAAGCGTAGAAAATTCCATTATCTAATCAGAAAGTATTATCTAATCACAAAGATATAAAAATGCACTGACTCACCAATTGCACTGTATCTCCGTCTACACGGACCAAAAAACCTTTATGTACGTACCGTCGCTGATTAATAGTGGACTGTAATAATAATAAAAAAACACTTTATTTACTTTCCTCTTGAAATTATTCACACAACCATTTTTAACTCTTATTCTCTCACACACTAGAATACAAAATCTTAAAATAAAAATCGTTTGCGGTTTCCAAGGCAACTTAGAAACCCGAAACAAGTCATGTGCCGCTTTTCAGCACGAGAAAAAAATACACTTACATAATATCAAACACAGTTGTATTCATTATACTGTTATTTATGGTGTGAATCATTGTAATAACTAATTCTGTAAATTACCTTTTAATAATTATTTATTATATAAGTCTTAACACCTTAAAGCACAACCATAATGGGTAATTTGTAATATGCATAGGAATAAAAAATACCAGTGAACAATTAAAAGTTTAAAAGTTATGCTCATGCTGTTGCGTTTTAGGCTTAAGATTAAGTTGTAAAACACATTATAATTTGAATTTTTCAAGTAAAATATTCCACCATATTGATAAAAATTAATATTAAGTAGCCACTTGAGATAATTTGAATATTTATAATAATAGCGTCTTCCGAAGTGGGAATAAATCCACGGTGTTCGATAGAAAACATAACTAAAAATCAAGCATTCTTAAATGAAAAGCATTAAACACTAGTTGTCGAAAATAAGTCAGTTCAGATCACAAATTAAATACAGCTCGTAAGGAAAACCTAGCTGCAACCGCAGTTGCGTTTCCTTCCATAGTAGCAATATTTAATAAATCAATGAATTCTGAATATCTACTTCTGGTTCAGACTATCAAAATTCTCAGAACATCCGAAAAGTCAGCTTTTTTCCAAAAGTTTTCCCATAATGGTTAAATTCATTAGTATAACCCCAAATACTACCAGAGTTTTTTTAAGCTGCAATATACATAAAACGTTTTATAAAAAATGATAGTATGACACCATATTAATATTTATATAATGCTTCATAGAAGCGTTTGTATTAGTATCAAATTTTCTATGGTAATTAAAATTAGAGGAAAAATCAAAATGTCTATTTTATAAAATATTAGATAAAGATTAAATGTCTGCGTTAATATTTCATCCCCATTTCTTTTATTGAATTTTATGCAGATATTAACATTTGATTTATCTTTAAAAGCGTTTCCAACGTAATTTTACTCTGAAAATCTATAAACTTCAATAAAGAATAGATGAAATATCAATAACTACTAGAAATGTTATTGCGAATAAATATAATAATACCTTTTTAGAAAAGAAAAAATAATTTTTAATAATTTATTAAATTAACTGGGTTAAAATTTACAGAAACTATGCATAATAAACTTATTAAATAACTTTAATATCTTAGATACAATGCCTATGTAATTTTCTCAAAGTACCGTATATACTCGCGTATAAGTCGAGATATTTTGGACAAAAAAAAAAAGACTTCAAAGTGGGGGGGAGGTCGACTTATACGCGGGGCCATAAAAAATTAAAAGAATCGGAAGTTCAAAAATTTCTTTATACAATGCAGTTGTTTTCTTCCCGCACTCAAACTGGACGACTTTTCAAATAAGTCACTTACTTGAAGAAATTTCATGACTGAAATTATGTGACGAACTAATCACAGAGTTTCATACTTTAACTAGATGTATGCCTCAATAAGCCCTTCAAAGTAAATGTTAGAAAATATTGGGCAGAGTGGATTAGTTCCGGTCGACCAACATTTACAAAGGGAGGCAACATTAAAAAGCCCGATATTACATTAATTGCTCAGTGGGTTAAAGATGCTTGGAACGAAATAACCTCTGAAATGATTATAAAATCATTTAAAAAATGTTGTATTAGCAACGAACTAGACGGCACGGAAGATGATGTTGTTTTTGAAAGTGAAAATGACGACGAAGGCTCTAGTAGTGATTGTAACAATACAGAGTTCGAGACTGAAAATATGTATGATGACGAGCCAATGACAACAGAAGAGTTCTATGAAATGTTTGGCGAATGTGACCATGAATCGGACGTTGAAGGATTTTGATTTTGTTTATTTACTAAGGTATTTTTTATCGTATATGTACTTTTATTTTTCCTCAGATGATTTTGAATAAATGTAGTACTTAAAAAATTTTTTCGAAGTTTCTCGATCGATTTCGGAAGTGGGGGGTCGACTTATACGCGGGTTTCTTATTTTCTATGAATTTTTTATATCGAAGTGGGGGGGGTCGACTTATACGCGGTATCAACTTATACGCGGGTATATACGGTATTTATTTAATTTTCTTTTCAAGAAACATTTTATTATTTCTCAAAACATGCGTTGTATTTTATAATTTATTTAGTTTTTGATGAGATGTTTACAAAGAAAATGTTTTTTTTTAAATAGAAAAGTATTCTTGGCCTCTAAAATTACTAAACGTATTTAATGGCATTTATATTTTAGAAGTATAACATTTAGGTACTAAACGTATTTAACGCTTTTTAATCACGTCATGGAAATCCATTTAATTTATTATTAAAAAAATATGCAATTTCCTTTCCATTATAATTTCATGCTGAATTAAGTAGATTTTTATATTGTATATATGATAATTTGGAATCTTTGTTACATCAAATGAATTAAAATGTTTGTTCTTATTACTTCCATCCTTTCTTGATAATTACAACTTCTAAAATCTCAAAATTTTTTGCGAACTTAAAGATCATCTTTGAAATCTTTGAAAAAAAATCATATGACTGAAGCTGAAAGTAAATCCAACTTTTCATTGTCAGTAAGATAGATTTTCTGTTATCTAAAATTAATCTTTATACTATTCAAACTTAATAGTGATTAGCAAGTGCAAGTGGCAAGACAAATGTACATCACACTGGAAACAATTTTCGTTTCAAATTAAAGGTAATTTGAAGATGAATCTTTGACAGCAGTTCACATATGCACAATCAATTAAACATAGTACTGAAAAGCGAAGAACTAAAACTACGCTTTTATACAGCTGTTTTATTGAAATTCAGGTATCCTAACTCAAGAGTGAAATAAATGAAGTAAAAGGATGTTTCATGAATGGGTAGATTTTACCAATTCATAACAGTCAGAAAGGGTCTTCTACTATAAAACCTCTTAAGATACGTTTAATGTATGAAGTACGATCGTCAAAATGCAATTAATATTAGAAAATGAATGCAGTAATAACAAGTGTCATTCTTACTTTCAGAGAATAAATGAATGAATATTTGAATTGAATAACTTAATTTCCTTTCGAGATATATTAAAAATTTATTCAATAAGAGTTTCATTTAGCCTACGTCAAATATTACATATAGGTAAGAAGTAAAATTTAAAATAATTAAATCGATCAAAGATTAAAATAAATGTTATTAGCACTGCATTTATTATTTTTTTGTTTGAGGTCATATAGCTGAAATTTTATAATTTTAGAGCGTTAGGCATATTTTGGTTCAGAAGTATTTACATTTAGTAGATTTAGTCACCTATGATTACTTTCATAGTAATTCTTTTTGCAAAAATAAGCATCTCATTTCAGCAATTAATAGAGTAATTTAAATTATAGGAAGTAAATGATAAAAAAATTATTGCAAATTTTTACTAATCATCCATGTCAGAAAAACAAAACTATAAATTCACGTACTGAGGACTAATAAGTTGTACTGAGCTATTTCAAATGATTCACCGGATTTTGAAGTGTTACGGTTTCCAGGTTAAAAGCAGTATACCAGAACGCAAGGGTTTTATAAAACGCAGTATATCAGAACGTAAGGGTTTAATAAAGCAGTATATCAGAACACAAGGGTTTTGAAAGCAGTATATAAAGGGTTTTAAAAGCAGCATAAATAATTATTACGCAAGAGTTTTAAAAGCAGTATAAATAGCAAGGGTTTTAAAAGCAAGGGTTTTAAACACAATGGTTATAAAAACAGTACAAATAATTATTATATTGGAACTCAAGGGTTTTAAAAGCAATATATCAGAACGCAAGGTCTTTAAAAGCAGCATATCAAGGGTTTTAAAAGGAACGGACGGGTTTTAAAAGCAGTAATCAAAAATTATTACGCAAGGCTTTTAAAAGCAATATAAATGTCAAGGGTTTTAAAAAGTAAGGGTTTTAAAAGCAAGGGTTTTAAGTGCAATGGTTTTGAAAGCAGTATAAATAGTTATTATATTAAAACTCAAGGGTTTTAAAAGTAATATATCAAAACGCAAGGGCTTTAAAAGAGGTATATCAATGGTTTTAAAAGCAGCATAAATAATTATTACGCAACAGTTTTAAAAGTAGTATAAATAGCAAGGGTTTTAAAAAGCAAGGAGTTTTAAATTCAAGGGTTTCAAAAAGCAAGGAGTTTTAAAAGCGAGGGTTTTAAACGTAAAGAGTTTTAAAAGCAGTATAAATAATTATTATATCAGAACTCAAGGGTTTTAAAAGCAGTATATCAGAACGCAAGAACTTAAATATATCAGAGCGCAAGGGTTTTAAAATCAGCACATCAAGGTTTTTAAAAGCAGTATAAATAATTATTACGCAAAACGGTGAAACATTGATTTAAATACTACTTTCACTCATTTGCATTAACTGCGTTTCTGAAAATACATTCTGGTAATAAATTGTAAGCTGAAGCTAGAAGGAAAGATGCATAAGCTAACAGTGATAAAAATTAGGATAAATCTTACAAAGTACTTTTTAAAAGTTACTAAAATAAAATAAATAACTCGATATTATTGAGTATCGCCACCTTTCTATGCTTAAAGATATCAAAGTAAAAGAAAACATTTTCTTCACGTGCAGGAAAACGTAAGAATCTATATTCCTTTGTGTATAAATAAGCTTTAAATTTCGATACGTAAGTAAGTAACGGTATGATAAGAAACTTATAAATGTATATATGCTTTACAATTTTGTATGAACTTAAATTCTTATCTTAAATTTTTTGTTCTTCAGGGTGATGGTGGCGGTCCTTTGACTTGTGAAAATGAAGGCTATTATGAGTTGACCGGACTGGTATCCTGGGGGTTCGGATGTGGAAAAGAGAATGTTCCTGGAGTCTATGTCAAAGTGTCATCTTACATTGGATGGATAAATCAAATCATCAGTGTCAACAACTGAGCCTTATAATTAATTATTTCTCATACCTATCACATTCTGAACCGAATACTGAACACTAGAAATGAACTCTTCTTAAAATGATCTGGCATATGACTGAGTACTATGTACTTTTAGATGCAATCAATGTTCATTGCCAATTTCATGTGCGTTAGTAATGCTATATATGAGATCATTTTATCTGAAGAACTTCACAGCGAAAATAATTAATAATTATTTTTTACAGAAATTAGCAAAATTAACTGTACTATTAAATTAAATTAAAAATGTACGTGTGCCATGTAATATTTTCTGCTTCTAAAGGTATATTGCTTTATGAACATTATAGGCTAAAAATATACAAACTCATTTTCAATATGCATTGAACTGCCAATCATTTGCCGACATGTCTTTAATAGAAGACTTTTATCTGTCTTTCCTTCCTTACTGGATATTTTAACATTAACCCTCTGACCGGCCAGAGTTTTCGCTAAGAAAGCACAAATTTCCCAAAACTACAATCAGAAAAATTTATTTTCTTGATTTAATGTAAAAATTATCCTGCCATTTTATACCTGGATTTATGTTCTTTTAATATATTGCCTTAATTTCTTTGACATATTTTAATATGCACGTATATATACGTTCTTACAGATATCACAAAAATATTCTAGCCGTATATATACGGCCTTGCCGGTTAGACGGTTAAACGCATGTTTAGATAATTGAATTGGCATAAATTTTCACAAATTGTTTTATGTAGCTTGACTTGACAGCAAATGTAATGCACGCTATGGAAAATAATATGTAAAAGATATATGCGTATGTCAAGGAGCCATCTAGACAAGAAGCAGAAAATCTTCTACCAGCTATAATCCCTTTTTATCAAGATAAATTATATCACGTATTATACTTCAATATTTTTCACCGAATGAGCAAGATTTTAAGTTAGATAAGCAAAATCAGTCAATGAGAATACTAAAAAATATATACAACCGCTCTAATAGGTCAGTCGATGTTAGCCGAAACTTTGCAAACTTAATACAATAATATACAATAAATAGAAATATTTGAAGAACATGTAAAAATGCATCTTTCGTAACAGATATTTTGTGTTGCTAAAAATAATCTAAAAGATGTTATATGTATATTACTCGTGTATTCTCGATGTAAAATAATTGAATGTTGCTAATTTATAATTAATCTTAAGTAATGACAAACTAAATTATAGGAATGTTTTTAAGAGAAGATGATGTGTGATGTGTATTTTTCATTACTCCTGTTGTTGCTTTACGTCTTATAAGACTTTTGTAATGCATCTTGTATATAAAAACTTGGGTCAAAATGAATAAAATTAATTTTAACTTCTTGTTGTTTTTGAGTTGGGAAATAAACTGCAATATCAACTGTTCGTCTACGAACCATGTAACTTTTCAACAGTTTGCCGTAATCATGGTAACAATAAATTTTTTACAAAAACTGTGAAATTTCTATTAACATTTTTTAAATAATTTTCTATAAACTAGCCGCTGCGCGGCCAGCCTTCGTCTGGCTTTTAAGTGTACCGGAAAAATGCCTAAAGAGAGCACTAAACATTAAATTTGAAAACTGCACTGAATTTTACTCTGCAGAACAATTTTATCGAAAAAGAAACAAACAGCAACTGAAAAAAAAATTCAGTTAAAAATGCATTACATATAAAAAGCATACAATGAAATAAGCAATATCCCTTAATACAAATATTAATTATCCTAATAAATAAATTAACCAACTTCCTGCTGCCTTCTCTAGACAAATGTCCAGTATCCAAGAAAAACATTAAATTTAAAAACTGCACAGAATTATCACCCTCATTTTTCCGGGTGGCAATAGTGCTGATATCAGCAACAATGGCTGCGTGTCATTGTTGTTCATATAATGAGAGAAAATCATCAATTTGATACTATTTCATAAAAAAAAAATCATTCGAATTTTGAAAAATCGATGAGCACTGGCTCTTGTCTAGATGCATCCTGTGTACCAGATTTCATAGGCCTGGGTCTATTCTCTTACGCGCAGTACGAACGAAAGACACCTACACACACAGAAAGACTCGTCCTTTTAAATATAGATCTATAAATTAATTAAACAATTTACCTTTGCAAAAAGAAACAATCTTTCAATTTCTTAAACTGTTCAATAGAGTGAAATCTCGCTTTGCTATAGCCCATTATGTCTTAAAATGACGCGATTTCGTCAGAAAACATAAAAT